>JANBXF010000009.1:365872-729576 GCA_024271885.1 Wenyingozyma ramenticola | reverse complement strand
CAGAGCCTGTAGTATTGTTGTTTTCTTCATCTTCATCTTCAAAATCAACATCAAAGAAATCATCATCAGATCCAACAATTTTAGAATACAACAATTTTGCTTCTGTGATAACTCCATCGTATGAGATTTCAGTAGATGGCATATTGGAATAGATTATTCCATTATCTGGTGCTGAAGAAGAAGAAGAAGACGAAGGACTTGGTGAAGTGGAATCTTCCTTCTCATCAACTCCTACTCTAGAAGCTCTTCTGAATACTTTTTCATTGACAACACCAAATGGTTCAACAGATGTGAATTGTGTGAAACAAAGTTTGAACAGATAATTGAGTTTTTGTTTTGGTACAAAAGATTTGAATGATTTACCTAATTTGACAGAATTGATGACACTCAAAGTTCCATCAGGTCTTACTAAAACATCAGATTCATCTAAATCAACATCAAATCCTCCATCTTCACTTTCTCTCAATATACTTTCTTCTAATTTGGCCAAACCGGCTTCTAAATCTTGTCTTGCCTTTTCGCCTTTTTCAATGGTGGATAAATACCAAATACATTGGTTTTCAGGACAACATCCTGTACCTGAGCCCATTATTATCACTTGAACTGGGTATTTATTATTGGTGGACAAACTGGCAGGTGGGAATACGACAACTGCACTGGATTCACCTTCTGCGGTCCATTCTTTACATGACTTAGAAACAATTGCAATGACTCTGGTGATTTCATACTTAGCAGTTGGTAGATTTTGAGCACCAATAGGAGCTTGAGATGGGGAGCATACTACTTTTTCGGCAACAGATGCTTTTGAACCGTCTGTGAAAGTAGCAATTTTATTCTCAGCATCATAACTTTGTAATGATGAATCCAATTTGTAGATTGCACCACCAACAGCTGCTGATCTGCAGAAACCTTGAGATAATTCACCGGGACCACCGAATTTGGAGTATAAGGCAGGGAAACTACCATATACGTTCATTGATAAAAGATATCTTCTTATACGTGATAAACCTTGTGGAGCTGTTATGTTGATAGAAGGTGATAAACCCAATGTGAAGACAATTTCATTGATTTGAGCTGCAGATAGCTTGAATTTTTCACTCAAGAACTCCAAAAAAGATCTATGCTTATATGGTTCCAAAATTGCTTGATTATCTGGACTTTCCAAATCTAACACAAACTTCATGAATTTCATTAAAATTCTTTTGGAGTTCAAAGATAAAGATTGATCAGTGAAGATTTCCTCTTGAGATGATGACATTTTCCCAAACAATTCATTTTCAAACGTATGGAAGTTACTCAAAGGTTGAAATTCCAAGTAATGATAAACTCTTGATTTGATCAACAAAGCTAATAAATCTGATTTTGCAAATAAAATTCTTGGAGTCAAATCAATTGAGTAATCTTTAGAATTTAATTCTTTTGGTCTAGGAATGTACAACAAAGCTTTTGAAAATCCTTGAAAACCAGGAACATTTTGATTGACATTATCACACCATGCTTTCAATTGTTCAATTGTTAAAGTTGAACAAGTATCACCATAATATGGATTTGAGTCAACGTGTAATACATTAGTTCCTTGCCATGCTAAAGCAGCAGCTAAGATACTTTCTACCAAACCAGTACCACAGATAAGAACGTCACATTCCTTTGGTGGCTTTGGCAAACTTGGTTTTTCAATCCCAGCTAGATAAGGAATAACAGATGGTCTTCTAGCAGCTGCGGAAGAAGCGGTCACTGATGATCGTCTTTCAGCCATAGATGGTCGTCTTTCAGCCATGGAGTGTCTTCTCTCAGTTGAGTTCATATTCTATTAGAAAAAAACTGTCTAGTGAATACAAAAAGACAGAAGAAAATATTTATTATGACAAAATGATAGAGTCACTTTCAATTATGGTCGGGAAGTCAAGATTGGGAATAGTATGGGGCAAAATTGAGACAAAGTGTAACAACAAAAAAATCACAATCGGTGTATAAAGTAGATCTATAGTTGGAAACACAATCGTATAACAGTATTTAATTTATTCTCTGGAAATAATAAGCCTGCTACTATTTGGATTTTTATGCAATCTGGTTGGTTTCGTGTCGAACGATAGATAGCGGATGTGTTATTAATGGAAGTCGCCGAGATTAAAAGTGTCGAAACCTTGCGTATAATCAATCAAAACTTCGTGAGAACAGATAGGAAGGAAAACAGATGTCAATAGATGGAAATTCTATACTTGTTGAAGTAATATTGCGGGATTAAAAGTGGTTATGATAAGATAAACACCGAAGATATAGTTGATGAATGTTCAACCACATTTTTAGTAGCTTTTCGTTCGTTGCCCATTCAAATTCTTTATTGTTCCATCGGGTTTTTCCTCTGGCCGCTCACTCAGTAGTGGCAGTCGTGGAAGTGGAAGTGGTGGAAGACGATCAGGCGATTAGTCATTCGACTATTTACGTGGTTGAGCAGGAAGAGGACGGGGACGCGTCGCTAAGCGAATAGTGGGGCTGGGGAAAGTCCTTTGATTAGTTATTACGCAGCATTTGAGCGATTGAATTTGATAGAAATTTAATCTTCTGAAGGTGGTTTGATTATTACAGAATTTATGCTTCGATTGGAGTTTATTTTACAGGCAGTAACAAGCAAAGGTAATTTTTTTCTCTTTTCTTGTCTAGTAGTGTTAATCAAACTAGAATCAAGTGTAAAAGTCCGCTTCCTATATGACGTATTTAGATGTCACAGCACAGCCTCGACATTCTTCGTATTTGCTTAAGCGATGGAATATATGATAAGTTTTTTTTTGAGTTTTAGTTATCAGGTGCGCCATATTTTATGCAATGGCTCGAGAAACCTTCTTACTAATATGCACCGATAAGGCGCATACCATATCTTTAATCTAAGATCCAGTACATAATATGAATACTGATATGGTATATAACTAATAGTTTTTCCCTCAAAATGTCCGGATTCTTTCAAGTATTTGTTTGCCCTTGAATACTCAATTTGAGAAACAACTTCCAAGTACTCATTGAAATGACCGTTGACAATATAAAAATCGCCATTGACAGAGGTGGAACTTGTATGTTATCGCTGGATTCTTAAACCCTTTGTTCAGAATTACTAACTTAACTTTCAGTCACTGATGTTATTGCAATTATCCCAGGACAAGAAGACTATGTTTTCAAGCTCTTATCCGTTGATCCAAGTAACTACAAAGATGCCAATATTGAAGGTATCAGAAGGGTTTTGGAATATGTCCATAAAAAACCAATTCCAAGAGGGGAGCCATTAGATACTTCTTGTATCTCCTCAATCAAATTAGGTACCACAGTTGCAACAAACGCGTTGTTAGAAAGAAAAGGTGAAAGAATTGCCTTTTTGACCACAAAGGGTTTCAAGGATTACTTGTATATTGGTGACCAATCAAGACCAGATTTATTTTCATTGAAGATTAACAAACCCGGTGTCTTATACGAAAAGGTTGTCGAACTTGACGAAAGGGTTACCTTAGCTGCTTATACAGAAGATCCAAATCATGATGACTGTTCTTCAAAAGTCAATGGAAAGGATTATGTATTGGGTGAAACAAAAGAAGTTATTAATATAATTAAACCTCTTGATATGGATGAAGTCAAAGAGAAATTGACTGAATTGAAAGAAGAAGGTTTTGAGACCATTGCTATCTGTTTTATTCATGGTTATAACTATCGTCTTCATGAGATGAAAGTTAAAGAATTAGCTGAATCTATGGGATTCACTGCTGTAACTTCCCATGAAACTTTAGCTACAATTAAGGCTATCCCAAGAGGTCAATCCACTGTTGTCGATGCATATTTGACACCAGTTATCAAGCTCTATATCAAAAACTTTTTATCTGGTTTCAAACCAGGCTTTGAGAATCATACAAGAATTGAGTTTATGCAATCGGATGGTGGTCTTTCATCTCATGAACATTTCTCTGGTTTACGTTCCTTGCTTTCAGGTCCAGCTGGTGGTGTTGTTGGCGCTGCTGTGACCTGTTATGATGAAAAGGAAAAATCACCAATTGTAGGGTTTGATATGGGTGGTACCTCCACTGACGTTTCTCGTTTTGCAGGTCAATACGAGCACGTTTTTGAAACTCTTACCGCTGGTATCAATGTTGCTGCTCCACAATTAGATATCAATACCGTGGCTGCAGGTGGTGGTTCAATTCTTTTCTATGAAAACGGTGTTTTGAGAGTAGGTCCAGAATCTGCGTCTTCTCACCCAGGTCCAGCTTGTTACAGAAAAGGTGGTCCATTGACAGTTACTGATGCTAACTTATTCACTGGTAGAATTTTGCCCGAATATTTCCCAAAGATTTTTGGCCCTAATGAAGATCTTCCGTTAGATCACGAAATAACCAAGAAGAAGTTTGAAGAGCTTACTGAGAGAATTAACATTGATAACCCAGAAAATCCAAAGACTCCATACGAGGTTGCGTTGGGTTTCTTGAAGGTCGCTAACTTTAACATGGCTAAGCCTATTAGATCTTTAACTGAGTCAAAGGGTTATGATGTTGCCAGACATACTTTAGCTTCATTTGGTGGTGCTGGTGGTCAACATGCCGCCTCTTTAGCCCAGATCTTAAAGATCAATAGAGTGATTATTCATAAATACTCTTCTATTCTTTCTGCATATGGTATTGCCTTAGCTGATGTTGTCAAGGATGTTCAAGAACCATCTGCTGGAATCTATTCTGAAGAAACTAGAGCTGAATTATTGAAAAAATGTGAAGTATTGAAAGAAAAAGTTGCAGAGGGATTAAGTGCACAAGGATGTGATCCAAAGTCTCTCAAATATGAAATTTTCTTCAATATGGGTTACACTGGTTCCGAAACTAAACTTATGATTAAGATGCCTGAGAATGGTGACTTTTTGAGTGAGTTTTTGAGCACTCATGAAAGAGAATTTTCTTTCAATGATGGAACAAGGGATATAAATATTCATGATATTCGTGTCAGAGGATCATCTGTTGTTTCTAAGAATGATGTTTCTTCTCCATACGATGATTTAGCAGCTATCACCGAGTTAGAAGATGTCGACCAGTACGTTGAAACCAAGAAGATGATGGTCTTTGAAGAAGGTGAATTAGAGTCTAGAGTCTTTTTCTTGAATAAATTACGAGTTGGATCCATAGTTAAAGGCCCAGCTTTGATCTTAGATGCTACTCAAACAATCTTAGTTACTCCAACTGCAACTGCAACTATTTTACCAAAACATGTTATCTTAGATTTGAAGACCGATGTTAAATTTGAAGTTAGTACAGACTACGTTGATCCAATTCAGGTAGCTGTTTTCTCTAATAGATTTATGTTCATTGCTGAGGATATGGGTAGAACTTTAAGAAAGATTTCAGTATCTGCTAATATCAAAGAAAGAATGGATTTCTCATGTGCTTTATTTGATCAAGATGGTAACTTAACCGCCAACGCTCCCCATGTTCCTGTTCATTTGGGTTCTATGTCGTTTTCTATCAAGTATGCAAAGAACTACTGGGGTGATAATATTAAACCAGGTGATGTCTTAGCAACTAATCATCCAATTGCGGGTGGTACCCATTTACCAGATATCACTTTAATTTCCCCTGTGTTCATTGAAGGTAAAATTAGATTTTTCACTGCTTCTAGAGCTCATCATGCGGAAATTGGTGGTACGGCTCCAGGTTCATCTCCCTCCGATGCAAAACATTTGTGGGAAGAAGGTGCTAGTTTTGTAGCATGGAAGATCGTCTCTCAAGGTAAATTTGATTACGAAGGTGTCAACAAGCACTTCATCATTGAACCTGCTAAATATCCTCGTAGTTCATCCACCAGAAAACTTCAAGATAACATTACCGATTTGAAGGCTCAAATTGCTGCTAACCAAAGAGGTGTCAACTTATTACAAGATTTATTTGAAGACTATGGTGTAGAAACTGTTTTATTCTACATGAGCAATGTCAAGAAGTCTGCTGAAGTCGCCGTTAGAAAGTTTTTGAAGAAATTGGCCAAGGAGAGAAGGGGCCAATTACCATTAACCAGTGAAGAATACTTGGATGATGGCTCCAGACTTTGTTGTTCAATTGACATCAATGAAGAGGATGGTACTGCTGTTTATGATTTCACAGGTACTTCTGAGCAAGCCTACAATTGTTACAACGCACCATCCGCAGTTACTCATGCATGTGTCATATATGGTTTACGTACTTTGATCAATGCTGATATCCCATTGAACGAAGGTTGTTTGGTCCCAATCGAGATCATCATTCCAGAAGGAACCATTTTGAACCCAACAAAAGAAGCTGCTGTCAATGCTGGTAATAGTAACACCTCCCAAAGAATCAACGATACCATCATGAAAGCCTATGGTGTATGTGGCGCTGGTACTGGATCTATGAACCTCTTAGCTTTCGGTATGGGTGGTATGGAAGATGGCAAATTAGTTGAAGGTTTTGGTATGGTCGAAACCATTGGTGGTGGTTCAGGTGCTTGTGAAGGTTGTGATGGTTGGTCAGGTACTCAAGTTCATATGACAAACACAAAGATCACAGATCCAGAGATTTTGGAGAAAAGATATCCTTGTATTCTACTTGATTTCTCCATTCGTAAAGGAACTGGTGGTAAAGGTCAATGGAGAGGTGGTGATGGTATGCAAAGAACAGTAGAGTTCACTAAAGATCTCCATTGTAGTGTTGCCGCCTATAGAAGAGTCAATGCTCCTTATGGTATGGCTGGTGGTGAAGATGGTGCTAGAGGTCAAACTAGATTGGGTAAGAAAAAACCAGATGGTACAATTCAATGGATTCATTTGCCTGGCTTCTCAGAAATTGATCTGGAAGCCGGTGATATTGTATGTGTTAGAACTCCAGGTGGTGGAGGATTTGGTTCAATTAACCACGGTTTGTCATTCAATACTAAAAAGCCAGTCACATCAACTCTTGCCCCTGTACCTCTCGCTGGTGGTACACTTGCCAATCTCTCATCAATCGCTGCAAGTTCCCAATAATCAATATATAATAATTCTCTATATTCAGATATAATTTTATGCTATTCTATTAATTTAATCATATATACTCAGAGGTCATTAAGTATCACTCTAATTCTTGATACAACTTTCCAGAGCTTGATAACCGTTGGCATTATTAGGATTCAAAAACAAGGCACGTTGAATTTCTCTCAAATCACCCGATTTAATATAAGCATCAGACATAGTAGAAGAATCAATAGTCTTTGACTTGGAAGCAACGTTCAATGTAACTGCATCACTAAGATTTTTCCAGATTGATACATCAGCAGGGAATAAATATGCAGCTCTTTGCCAGATCTTTTCATTCGAATCATTCACAATCATTCTTTTATTTATCTCAGAGATAATGAATGGTACATCATGGAAACTATCCTTGATCAAGTCTGAGAGTGGTAGTTTGCAAAGTTCATCTTTGATAGCTGGAAAGTAATCGTTGATTCCATCCACTATAGCGACAGCAGCCAAAGTTAATACAATAAGGAGAGATGAGCCAAGTTTTGCAATATTTTCGAAAAGTAAATCTATTGATGCTTGATTCTCGTTAAGTTCATATAACAATTGAGCTACAGTTATCACAATTCTTTCACTTTCAGGTGAAATTTCAAGACATAAATTGAACTTCTCAAGAGCTTCTTGGTATCCGTCATTGAAAAAGTAAGCTAATCCCATCACCGTATGACATGAAAGTATACTTCTTTGTATCTCTTCTGTGATCTCCTCGGTACCATCCAACAGATCTAATGAGAATTGAGAGGCCGTAACGGCTTCCGCATATTCTTTATTACCCAAATACAATCTCGCTTGTTGAGCCTTTGCCTTCGCATACTGAATCAAAATATTTGAATCTTCTGACTCTTCATATATTCCTTCTAAAACATCACATAACTTTGTCGATAAACTAATACCAGTTTCGAAATCATTTACTCTTTCAATGATAGAAACAGAGATATTCAATGCCAATGTATCACTTGCATGATACCTCAAGTAGTTGAGCAACGAAAATGTAGCAACATTAATCTCTTGAACCAGATCAAGCATCCTAATATCAGATTCATTTCTGATTAGTTTCTTCAATACCGAGAGACCGTAAAGCAACATAGAGGATGGAGCAGAACCATTGGCAACAACCAACGAATGAGTGAACAGTCGAGAAGCTCTTTCTTTGTCATCTGAAGCTTCTGCAATAAGAGCTTGTCCAGCCCAAGATGCAGAATATTGAGGAGCTATACTATGCGCCTTTTCAAAACAATCCTTTGCTAATTCTGCATCGTCATAGTGTATATACAAGACTGCCAAGTTCGTCCAAATTGTAGGTTCTTTAGGAGCTAATGCATCAGCTTTGATGAAACAATGTTGTGCTACTTTGGCATTTTTGGTCAATGACGCATTACCTAAAGCTACCCAGAAATCGGCGGTATTTGATTCCAATTCTATCGCTTTCCTCAAAGCTTTGATGGATGAATCCCTATATTGAACTTTGTGTAATATTTTGAAACCTTCAAGGTATGCTACACCTAAGTTATAAGCAGCCGATGCCTTCAAAGACTTGGAAGAACTATTGCTCAACGAATTCAATCCTCCCTTGGCAGCCAATATAAGCAATGCAGTAGTGGCATCGAAATATTTACCTCCAGAAACGCTATTCAATATAATATCTTCACTTACAGACTCCTCCAATGTGAATGATTCCGCTAAAGAATTGCTGAGCTCAGAAGCGCAAGAGACTATATGTAAAAGTTTTTCAAATGGAATTTTATCGAGATGGCTTTCAACACGTAAGAGTAGACGTAAAATATCCGTCAAACCCTTCCATACTTTCTGTGAAGTTCTATCAAGGTTGACAATATTTACAACGATATCAATCGCTTGCAATGATGTTTCCAAGAATCTACCCAGTAATCCTCTTGCTACTTCGTTCTGAGCCTTCATGACCAAAGCATCGAGGAGAGAGATTAAAATACATGACTCATTTGGTCTTGAGTAAGATAATGTCTTCAATTGATGTACACTTTCTTGATAGTCACCCATTAATGCTTGAACGACGGCTAACATATATGATGCTTGCCATTTATCACCATCAAGTTCAATAACATGTGTGAAAACTTTAGCTGCCGATTCTAATCTACCACAAGACAAATATGCCTCACCTAAACCAACCCATGCTTCAATATCACTTGGGTTTATACGAACTGCATTCTGGAAATGTTCGATAGCTTTTGCGTCATCTTGAGTTTCCAAAGAAACACAACCAAGCATTCTATATGGCCAAGAATCATCATCCGTACCAGTCAAGTGTCTTCTTGCTGACTGTGAATCAACAACTCTCTGGGAAATGACTTCAACTAATACCCAATCACCTTTTTCACTGAATTCTGTTACTAATTCCCTTGCAGCTTCAATTTCCGCCGAGTCAAGCTCGAATGCTTTATAGAAACATTTGATTGCTTTTGGTTTGTTATTGTAATATTTCAAGTAAATGAAACCAAGAGAAGAGTAAGCAGGTGCATACGTCGTCGATTGTTTCAGCACCTTAATGAATAAATCAACTGATTTCTTTAATGATTGCTTGAGATGTTCAGTGTCTTCAATGAAACCATTGTCTATTTCGATAAGGTATGACTGACCCAGTTTCCATAAGATAGAAGCTCTCAATTCAAAAGCACTGGTTGTATTACCTTCAAGTTTATCAAGTACTTTTTGTAGACCAACTCTACCATCTTGAAAGAGATCCAATTTAATCTGACACCAACTGTAATGTAAAAGAGCTTCATAGTTATCTGGATATTCAACAATCACATCTCTCAATAACAACTCAGCTTCTGAGAACTTCTTACCTTCTATCAAGATCAAAACTTTTCCAACTTTCGCCCTTACTTCATCAGGATGATTATTCAAAATATGATCATAGAGTCTCAATGCTTTAGGGAAATTCTTTGGGGATTCGTGATAAGTATAACCGATAGCTAAACTTAAGAAGGTATCGTTCTTTGAATTAGGGAATGGATGAGAGGTGCTTACGATAGTCTTTCTTAGTAAGTTCAAAAGCGTATTTGAGTAGTCAATAGCTACCTGATACTCTTTCATGTGAATATAATAACCAACAACAATCCTGTACGCAAGAATTGAAGATGATGCGTCTCGTAGACCTTCTAATAGAAAATCGACAATTTCATCATTGGATAGTATATTGATCGAGTCAGCTTGATCCTGGTCTTGGTGTAACTTTTCTGTTTCAATATTTTCACCTTTTTCAAGATCATCGTCATCTTCTTCTTCTTCTATCTTTAGCTTAGCCTTTGCAATTTTCTTTTTCTTCTTGTTTTGTTTTCTAGATGCTTTTTCATCCACTAAGTAAGTTCTTACTTTGGTAATCTCAAATGGGGAAATATCAGACAACATAAAAGCATATAAAATAGATCCAAGACCAGTTGTACCGAATAGCTTGATATAGTCTGCAACAATACTCAGGTCTAAATCATTTAGCGATTTATAGTCACACCAATCAAAATATAAGTCCCATGCAAATTTTGAAGGATGCCTGACTACAATCATACCTGATGCCATATCGAATACCTCAGATTTCAATTGTTCCTTAATGTCATCGGGGGAAACACTCAAACATTCAAGTTCGTATTTTAAGAGTAATTCCTCAACTTCTCTTCTCTTTTCGTCCTCAGTACATGTATTGATAAATTGATGATATAATGTAGGAATTTCGGAATCTTTGTAAATATTCCAATGTATGGCATTTAAAGTTCCCTGTTGTTCATTTGTCAATACTGGAGCAGTACCCATTTTGAATTTTCTAGTGGAGTCTTTCACGAGTACTTCTTCTCTCTTACGCAAAATAGTTGCAAGTCGAAGTACAAAGTTATATGGTCTGTCAATCATGCTACCAACCAAATCACCCAATACGGTACCAGGAAATAGATGACGTAGGTACTTTTCTTCAAAGTCATTCACTTTTGAGCTAAAGTTTGTTTTGTATACTGTGATAAGATTTACAACTTCCATTAGATTTTCATTTTTTTTATTCAATGCCTCTGCATAACCTGTGACAACTTTGAAAAATGCATCTACTTCATCAGATTCTTTCACTATTAATATCATACCTTTCCAAGAAGTTAAATCATCTGGACTAATCTTCGATGCTTCATGGTAGCTTTCCATTGCTTCCTTGTACTGCTTCAATATCGTCAGAGCTTTTCCTTTGAATATATATGCATAAAAATTGTCTTTGTCATAATCTTCTACGATTTTATCACTCAAATAAATTGCAGTTTCAGGATCATTGTCCAACAATGCCTGTCTTGCTGACTTCAGCAAAGTTTTGACATTTGACATAGTGATCTAGGGAGATGTGAGAATGTATAGTTAGCCCGTAATACGCTGATTTTCAGCGATGCAATACATACTGCACTTGTCATCTTCTAGCTTCATTAATATGGAAGAGTAGGTGAGCGAGCTACAAAGATAAAAAAGACAGGCACACGCTTTTAGTAATTTTGATTTGTATTCTAAATCGAGTAATTTGTTTACCTTTTCAGTTTATATTTCTAGATCTATTCTCTTATGTGTCTATTTGGTGTTATAACTCCGTTATTCAATAATATATATACCCTACCTAGAAAGCCAAGTGAAACTTAGAAATGGTATGTTCATCTAAACTTATTAGGAGAAAGAATTTTTGTGTTCTCTGTTACTAACTGTCAATTGTAGTCTGAATCTCAAGTGAATCAACTTTCCCAAGATCAAGTATCTACATTCCGTTCTTTATTCGAGTTAATTGACCAAGATCACGACGGGAAGATATCGTTGGAAGATCTCAAGAAGACTCACTCTAGTATTGGGGAAAACAAAAAAGATGCCGACTTGGAGAAGATGCTTTCGTCAGCAGATGATTCCACTTTACAGTTTCCTGCTTTTTTGAAACTTATGACATCTAAATTCTCTAAATTCAGCAGTACCGATGATTTAACAGAAGCATTTGGCGTATTTAATAAACAAGGAGACCATTCCGGAATAGTATGTGAATCGAAGGATATAGGGAATGCCATAATGGACGCTAGTAAAAAGAGTCAAGGAGAAGACGAGAAAATATCAGCTAAAGAGATCAAAGACGTTTTGAAAGATTTCAGTTCAAAAAATGAAATGAGTGGCAAGTCCAACTTCAACGCTTCTAAGTTCATAGATACAATCAAGAATTAAGTTAGAAACTTTGTTCCAATACTTTATATATACCTAATGTACTCCAGTTTTTCAACTAGACTTTGAATACAGCTATTAAATTTTTTTTATTGACGTGTGTAATATTGTACAGATATTTATCTTATAGATTGTGAATGTGCGTGTAGCACTTTCAGATATATAAAACAGATAACAATGTTAAGAAACAATGGGATTTCTATCGATAACATTAGTTTTTTTCCTCTTGTTTATTTATGTATAATTTTTCAAATGTATATTTATATTTTCATTTTTATAATTTGCGTGAGCAGAGTCACTTTATCGAGTATGGAATCAGGAATAATAATAGTGAACTTTGTGAATTTATTCAGATGAAACGAAATCAGTTTGGTAGACAGCAGATGATTACAATACAAGCATCTATTGATCAATAATTAATTCATCAACACCCCAATCTTCATATGAATTATCAGGTAAGTATCTTCTGATGACTAATGGGATTTTCTTTTGTGCCAATTCTTTCATGGCAATTTGTAAAGGATCAGTTTCACCTTCAATATCCACTAATACAGGAGCATTCATTGAAATTTGTAAAGCTCTGGTACCTAATATTCTTGCTCTTTCATATTTGGTCATGTATGGAGTAGTGGTTCTCTTGTCCTTTGGAATGGCTAATGATCTAACACCAGCTTTCTTGGCACCAAAGTCATGGTCACTGGCTTCGAAACCACCCTTGATGATCTGTCTTCCTTGTTCATCGTATTGAGGTTCTGGAGCTCTTTCAGTATCACTGAATTCTTCATCATTACTGAAGGCATCTTCGTCGTTATAACGGGAAGCGTTGTCGTAATCAGCGTAATTGTTTCCGTCGTCACCGTAATCAGACATGTTGTGAGTTCTCTGAATATATATAGGGAGCCTGAAGGGGGAAATATATGACTACCTAACGTATCAAAGATCTGTTATCTCAACTACTCTCATCTACTAAATAAAGTCAACAAAATTTTCCCCTTCTGAAATTTTTTTGCGGGTAAGTGAGGCGATGGAAATTATCTTTTTTTTTTTATTTCTGTTTTATTAGTATTAGTATCATAGCGTTTCTATCAGCTATCTGGGGTTGAATTACAGAGGACAATTAGAGGGCAAAAGAGCCATTTATTTACGGACAGGATCAAAGCGAATGCCAGAGACCACTTCAGAGGATTCTATACTCCGACATGGGCCCGATGAAGAGGAAAGAGCGGGCCGTAAGAGAGAAATATCTGAAACAAATGATTCACCAAAGAAGGTACAGAGGACAGAAAGTAACTCTAGATCAAGAACAAGTTCCCCTTCAAGACCAAAGCGATACATATGTGATGTAGAGGGATGTGGAAAAGCTTACAATAGACCTTCTTTACTGGAACAACATATCAGAAGTCACTCAAACGACAGACCGTACGCTTGTATGGTCATTGGATGTGATCAATCATTTAGCAGGAAAGATCATTTGGAAAGACACATCTTGAAACATACAGAAGAAGAAGAGAAACCATTTCACTGCTCAACCTGTGGTAAAGGTGTCAATACAGCTCAACATTTGAAAAGACACGAGAGAACACATTCACCATCATTTGAATGTAATCATGAAGGATGTAATGAAAAATTCTATAAACACCAGTCTTTGAAAGCTCATATCAATTCAGAGCATCTGTCAGACAGATTAAAATGTCAGGAGTGTGGCAAGGTATTCCCAAGACCTAGTAGATTGGCCGGTCATATGGACAAGGCACATGCAAACCCGACCAAGTTCTCCTGTGACTTCCCAACATGTGGACAAGCCTTCAAAACGTGGTCTGCTTTACAGCTTCATACAAAAACGGAACATCCTAAATTAGAGTGCTCGATCTGTGGAAAGAAATGTCTTGGTGCCTCTGGTTTGAGTAACCATATGAAGATTCATAATGAGTCTACTATAGTCAAATTATGGAAATGCCAAGTGTGTGATCGTTCATACTTGAAAAAGGATTTGCTCATAAAACATTACCAAGACTCCCATCTGTCATACGAAATACCATCAGAGCTACTAAAGCCTCCAATGGTACCACTGCAAGAGAAAGAAATCGACGACAACTGTACCTCTGACACAGAATCTGTACCACAACCGGAGACTCCACCCACAACCAACGCCGTTCTTCATCGAACACCTTTGAAGACATCAACAACACTCGATACAATGCCAATTGCATTACCAGATTACGAAATACCAGTAACAAACGCTTCTGTGAAGCTTACGACCGCCAATTTACTACGCCCAGACTCACCTTCAACTCTTGATTTAGTGCTTTCCAATGTCGACGAGAAGAGAATACCTTGTTCATTTTCAAGCAAGTGTACTAGAAAGTTCAAAAAAGAATACGATTTGAGAAGACACTTAGAATGGCATACAAGAATTTCAGATGAAATTGATTCCAAATTGGAAAGATTACGCAAGGAGAAAGAAGAAGCAGATGCCCGAGCATTTGCCCTATCTCCTAATAAAATTACTCAGTAATTTCAGTAGATATTACATACTTACTTATCCCGAAATGTATAATACAAGTTTACGTTAAACAACACTAGTAAAGTGTAAAGAAGTCCCCCACAAAGAAGAGCGACGCGTCGCAGAAGCAGACTGATTTGAATTTTGATTTGGTTGGTCTTTAGAGAGTAAACTAATGAAGAGAGAGTTGACATGTGTCAAAAGCTTTAAGCTGGAGTAGCAATAAACGTTACTACAATCCAGATAGAATAGTGTCAAAACGTATAGAGCACATGATCACTTCAGAAATGTCTGACTCAAATAATGTGTATAAGGTTTACTTAGTGGTACATTATCTTGTTTCAACTACCACGTCAGTAAGTAAATTGAGAAATGATCTAAAGCAATTCATACCACTTATTAAGAAAATCAGTGACAATGCTACGGAAAGTGAAAAATTTGGTACTACAAGATGTTCGATATCTCAGATATTTGAAATATTATTGGTCTATCTTCCTGAAACAATCGCACCAATTGAACTATTTTCTATTGCATCTGAATTGCTTGAAGGTTATGACAATGGAAAAGACACTGCAGATTATGATATAACTGAACTAGACAAGGTACTTCGAAACTTTGAAGAAGAGTATTCACAACTGAAGTACATTTATGGATTCAGTGAGACAGATATCTCTGAGAGGTCATATAATTTACTCAAAGCTACTAGAGATCAAAGCGCCACATTCAACTGGTCAGTCTCAGATGCAAGCTCTGATCCATATTCACTTTTCTATAATTACGTCAAGTCCACCGTATTTAAAATCAACCTGATTATTGAAGATGTATCTGTGATTGATTCCACAATTGACAGACTGACGAAACTTTCATATGTCTCAGATGAGTTACTAAATTGGATAGGTGGATTCTACAAGCCTGTTTCCATACTTTCAGTATTCTGCACCACCCCATTAGTCTTAGTTGAGTGGGATAGAAAACCAGAGTCTGAAAAAATCAACTTTATCATGAACTTGGCTGTTGGCATGAAGCAAATTAGTAATATAGTATCCAAAACGCTTGTACCCCACCTCAAATATAAGTCGCAAGAGGAGTCATATGATTATTACATAAACTGGCTGCAATCATTTGGCGATCAAAATATATTGAATGTCAACGATGGTAATAATGCAAGACATCAAACACAGGTCAATTTACAAGTGATATTAGACATGATCAGAGAAGATTCTCTTCTAATGTCCATTCAAAATTATAATAAGAAAATATTGAACCACTTTGTTACTTCTATCATATCTATAATATACTTGACTCCAAAGGTTTCATTGAAGATATTCATAACAATGAAAGAAATCCTGGTGATATTGGAGAACTTATCTTTGAATGTAGGCTCTAAAATAGAATATGACTTTGAGTTACCTATAAAGACTCAAGTCAAAGAAATGTCAGAATCAATGCCTTCCGAGCCAACTGTATCTATGATCAAATATATTGAAAAAATAGTGGAGACAGGTGAAAGATTATATGCTAATGAACTCTCCTTGATTGAAGTATTCCAACTGAGTCGTCAATCAAAAGAGAAGCAATTCCAAGAGCTGGAAAAGTTTATTTCAAATGAAACACAATATGGAACTTCAAATTCATCTAAACAATGGCAAACTTTATTAAGTTCGATTTATTGGATTTTCAACAATACTTTTATTTTCTCTAAAATAACAGATAAGGAATTGGATATACTGATTTTAGGAAAGTTATTGAACTTGAAATTATTTGATATTATCCCTAATTTATTCATAAAACAGTTTATGAAATTGGATATCTCTGAATTCAACGACTCAGTCATGAAAGAAGCATGGAAAGAATACAACAGTGCCACAAATGGTGATGTGAATATCGGACATATGAAGACATGTACAAGATGCCTACAACTTGTAGACGATAGTAATACTAGAAACAATTCAAAAGATACGTTACTTGAATTAATATCTGTGAATACAACATTACAAAACTACAAAGTCTATTTCCAAAAGGGTGTTCCATTAGCACCAAAGAAGATCAATGAACTTGAAGATCCAATGAAGTTAGTGACAAAGATATTAGAACTGAATCCAGATGCGTACAAGAACATCGATGAGTTATTTGATATTCTTTGTAAATTAATCAAATGTTTGCATAATGAGTCTACAAACAATTTAATAGAGAAGGATGAGTTGTATGCATATGCACTTGCATCAAAATCCTCAAACAAGACTAATCCATTATACGTGAAATTGGAATTACTATGTATTGATCATGCTTCTGTGAATAATGATTTCAAGTTTTCGTATAACAAGTCAATAGAATTATTGAACGAAGCAGTCACTTTATCCACTCAAGATGATCGAAACATCACTACCAAGGAATTGATCACATCTCATTGGTTCACATTTTTGCAGATCACAAAGAACGAGTACTATGATAGTGATACACCAACACCTTCAAATACGGTATTGTCAGTAGAAGAGTACCCTAATTTCAATGCTCTTGATACAGAACACTTGAAAATCCTATTGAAATTAGAGATTTTAAGCAAATTGCTACTCATTGTTCCATGTGAGTTCAATAGTAACGTTATTGAGCAGTGGTTATTCATCCATCAATTACAGCAACAATATGAAGAAGAGTCTCAGGATAGGGTTGTTTCCGATACACCACCTCAGTCTGATGAATCTGGTGCTGATTCCGGATTCAACTTAGGCTCGATTCTAAACAATGTGAATGCATCTAGAGGAGGCAATCATTTATCCTTCCAGGATAGATTACAAAGGTCACTAAACTCAGCCGCTTTTGAAGTGTTTAACAGTAATTCAAGTACTCAGAATGTACAACAAGGATCCGAATCTTCTGCTGCTCGTAGTGCTGGTGGAATCGGTAAGAATATCGTTGGTTGGGTTATTGGAGCCAATTGAATTGAAATAGGGTATATATTTGGTGTCTATTATCTATGTACAGTCTAGTTACATACTTGTATGAAATATGTAAATAAAAAGAATCTTAATCAATTTTCTATTTATCGTAATATTCATATTGACTTTCAACAAAACGATTGAATTCTTCCTCTACATCGACATTAATCTGCTGTTTTTGTTTGTGTTTTTGTTTTTGTTGAGGCAACTCTCTTTCATCTTCACTGAAGTCATCAAATGGATCATCATCCATGATTTCTTCAAAGTTACTGGTATTACGAAGACCAACGATGGTATCAAGCCTTGATTTAGTATCTAATTTTCTCCTCTTGTCTTGATCTTCAGATTGGACGAATCTTGATTCAGACTTGTTTCCTTGTTTGGTTAAAGGTTCGAAAAATGAAGTCTTTGGAACCACTACAGATTTGAAATCGTTTGCTTCCCTTTTAGTGTCATTTTTTTTACCAATACCAGTACCTTTAAAGCCAGTCGTTGGTTTTGTTTCTTCTTCTGCTTCAATTTCAGCAAGTATTTGGGCAATTTCATCATCATTTTCTTCTTCTTCAGATTCATGTTTTTCAAGATTTTCAAGAGCATCATTGACAGAGGTTAAGTTTTCATAAAATTCAATAACTTTTGGATTTGTTTGAATTTTTTTAGCATTGAAGTTCAAGACTTGTAAACCTCTTCTTGCAGTAGCTCTGGATAAGGCAACATACGCCTGTCCTTTCTCAAAAATATTCTTAAGATCAATACGAACATAGTTCAAAGTTTGTCCCTGAGATTTATGAATGGAGATAGACCAAGCTAGCATCAGGGGGATTTGTGTACGAGCTGCTAAAACAACTTCATTTTCATCTTCAACACTGAACATTTCAGGCTCAACTAACACATCACGAGTTGCACCATCGACTAAATTGAATCTTACCAATGGTAATCTTCTAGCTCTTGAATTCGAGTATAAAGCCTTGATTAATTCTCTTTTCCTGTCAATACTAGCCTGTGCAAGTTTAGCTGGATCATTAGAATGTGGTAATGTAGAACCAAGTTCTAAAAAGCTTTCAAAATCATCTCCTAGTATACTTCTTCTGCTTTGAAAATCTTCGACTTCACCATCGCTTTCATTGTCTCCCACTCCAAATTCTCCTTCATCATTATTACCTTTAAATAAAAATGAAAAAACAGACTCGTCTAATTCCGGATCTAAATCTTGAACGTTTGTAATCAAAGTTGGATTAGTAGTACTTTTCTTACCTCTTATGACTCCATTAGCATCATTCAATTCCTCCTTTTTAACACAGTCAATTGCATGATCGACTTCTTGTTCTGTGATTTCTTTACCCTTTTTCAAAGATTTATAAGTCATGTAAGTATTTGGATCTATAAAATCAATAACTTTACCCAAAGTTCCATTGACTAAAGTTTCATCTATGTTTTTAATCATCATAACTTGAGCACCTTTTTTCAATTGAATACTGGCAGATACTAAGAAACTGTTCAAGATCCTAGATCTATGATCTTCATCTTGAATAGTACCACTATCACTTGCTTTGAATTCGATAGCAGGACCAGGCAAAGCTTTTAACATTCGATTATTTGCAAAATCAACTTCTCTTCTAGTTGGATATAACTCAGAAGGTGTAATACCAGGTGGGATATTTGTTATTTCTCTTTGTAATATTTGGAAACCAAGTTCTGATTTTCTAGAAATTTTACCATTTCTTACTTCATTTAACATTTCAATAAATTCTTTATCTGATTTTTGTCTAAAGACAGTATTCAATTTAATATTAATCTTAATTGCATTTTTCCATGCTTTTGATTCAAACGCTAAAACAGCATCAGTTACTTTATTAACTGGTGGTAATTGAAAGAAATCTCCACAAAACACCAATTGAATACCGCCAAATGGGTAATTGTTTTTCTTTAATGCCTTGGCAATATGATCCAATTTGTCCAAAGTTGTACCTTCAACCATTGATATTTCATCGATGATTAAAACTTTTACTTTAGCCCATTTCTCCTTTGAAGATTTATTACCTCTAATTTTCCTCAAAAGTTGAGCAGCAGTTCCATTACCCAATCCAATACCGGTAAATGAATTCAAAGTTTGACCACCAATATTACAAGAAGCCAAACCTGTTGATGCAGTAACCGCTACGGTACCCTTTGGATGTTTGCGTCTCAGCTCTTTAATAAGAGATTTCAATAGTAATGTCTTACCAGTACCCGCAGAACCGGTATAAAAGATACTTTTACCTTTCAATACGAGATCAAGAACAAGTTGTTGTTCTTCTGATAATTTTATTGAATTTTCAGTTAATCCGGTACTAGCTGGTGCATTAAATGTAGAAAAATTTCTTTTTTGTTCAAATTTTGGCATATTAAGAAGACTAGCAGCGGTGGTGGTGGTAACATTTTTCGTTATGGTAGACTTTGTTTCAATTTTAGTATTTGTATCATCAATATCTGTAACGTTAATCAGTTTATCAGTTTTCTTTGTAGCAGATGCAATTGCTAATGAAACCTTTGGTTCATTTTCCTTTTTAGAAACTTGAGTCACTGGATTTATATCAATAGGTTGATTTGATTGAGAAGATGAAAAATGTGTAGTTGTATGAGAACCCATTAGTCTTTGCACTTTTGCGTGTTCTTGTGTGGGATTTATATCAACATGTTGGTTTGATTGAGAAGATGAAGTAGTTGAAGAAGAATTTAGTATTTTTTTCACCCTTTGTGGGGATTGTATTATATCATTTACAACATCATCTTTTTCTGTATCTTCTAATTCAAGATCGACAATATTGCTTGATAGTTTATTATGTTGACTAAAGGGTAATTGAGTAGACTGATTTAAGATATCAACAATACCCCCATCAATACTAAATTTTGATTTTTTCAAATCATTTAACAAGATATCAATATTTTTTGATTTTAAATAGTCATTTGAATGAAATGATTTAAATTTTTTTAAAAACTTACATGTTATTTGATATTCATCATATTCTGATAATGGAATTAATTTACCATTTCGCACTGTGCCGTAATTGGAAGAATCATTTGAGAGTTTATTGGTATTAGTATGAGATGATGAATTTATAAGTGGGTTTATTATTTGTGAACTTGTAGTATGGAATGAATCAGTAGATGATGTGTCAGACATAGGAGATCTCGGTGTGTTTCTTATTGATTTTGGAGTAACAAATACATGATCTTCATTATCATTAGCGGTAGGTGGTGTGATAGGAACAGGGATAACTATAGGACGAATAGGAGAATCATTTAGAGAATCTGTGAATAAAATCGAGTCACAGAGATCAGAATCGTCCATTTTATGAATCGATGAACAAATATGTCTATTGTTAATCTTTATAGTTTTGGAATAAGTAGTTGTAGTTATATGATTAGGTTTGATTGAATTATGACGACAATGATTTATTATTAAATTATATGAATTTTTGTGTAATTTTTTTATAAATAAGTTCATTTAATTATGAGTTGTTATTGATTGCATTTATTATTAGTTATTGTTATCTTTATTTTGTCAATGTACTTTAAGTTATCATTATACAAGAATAAATCTAGGAAGGCTGAAATATTTTAGTAAGGGGTTTGATATTAAAAATATCGTGTTGCGTCGATCGGGGTTGTATAAATGATTAGATAACCTGCAGAGCAGCACAACAATTATTACATGTGGTACTGAATACTAACCCGGCCGTTAATTACTGAGCCACAAATCACTCCCCACTTTTCCGGACACCGCCACGTGGCGAGTAAAAATCAGTCTAATTAACTCAGTCACTCACACTTCTCCGAGCTCCGCGGTCTTACCCGGAGATCTTAATTACCTTTACGTTAATTACGTCAATAGTGTGATAGTGTGAACTATCCGTAAGTACCAGGTGATAGATATAAACAGACAGATAACATGCGATGTCAATTGAAAGTGTAAGATAAATATAAGCATAAATGAAAATAAACCACATGGTTTATATGTAACTATAAGTTGATCGATCGGTGAAATTAATTAAATTGCTTATCGGATGATTCTTGCTTATACAATCAAAATCAAATCGAACAATTTACTGAATTTAATTGTGAAAAATTGTGAAAAATTAATGTGAAAAATTGAAAAGACAAGAGGCAAAGTTATGCAGTGTAACATGTGGGTTTATAGGTAATTAATTCGGTAGGTATAATTGAGTAAATGTAAATGTAAATTTAAATGTAAATAAAAACATATGTTATCAAGGAGTGGTGAGTAATACGGGGTCAGGTGACTGACTTACTGACTCACTTAGTCATTTTTCTCGGATTAAATTGATTCGATGATTGATTATTATTTGAGTTAATTATCGTAGTAGTTTAGTTTAATATAAGTGACTCAATCAATTGAGTGTAATTAAAGTAACCCCCGGTGAATGAAGAGTATGATGACCAAACCAAGTAAACCAACCAACTAACTGTACATTAACTAACAAACGTCAAAACCCGTCCGATCGAAGCCTACATAAACAAACTAATCGGAAACTCGAGCTCTCTGTCTGTGTCTCTCTCTCGCCTTGCAGTGTCCCGGAGTTGTCACTCTTTCGCTGGCTGAATCACCTGTCTGAATATTAATTAGCCAGGCGGTGAGAGAAGGCTGCTGAATTTTGTTGGATGGGTGATGGATGTGATGGATGCCCTTTGTATAAATACCCTTGTCTATTCCCCTTTAATTAAAATTCCCCCTATGTATGTATTATTATTTTGATTTTTTTGTTTGTTCAATTGGATTTATATTAATAAATTAATTAAAAAACTATATATTAAAAGTTATAAAAAGAAAATGGTTACTTCTGTTGGTATTAACGGTTTCGGTAGAATTGGTAGACTTGTTTTAAGAGTTGCTTTATCCAGAAAGGATATTAAGGTTGTTGCTATTAACGATCCATTTATCTCTGCTGAATATGCTGCTTATATGTTTAAGTATGATTCTACTCATGGTAAATACAAAGGTGAAGTTACTTCAACTGATAACCATATTGTTATTGATGGACAAGAAATTTTAGTTCATCAAGAAAGAGATCCAGCTACTATTCCATGGGGTAAAGAAGGTGTTGAAATTGTTATTGATTCCACCGGTGTTTTCACTACTTTATCAGGTGCTCAAAAACATATTGATGCTGGTGCCAAGAAAGTTATTATTACTGCTCCATCTGCTGATGCTCCAATGTTTGTTATGGGTGTTAACTCTGATAAATATACTTCTGATATTCCAATTATCTCCAATGCTTCATGTACTACTAACTGTTTAGCTCCATTAGCTAAAGTTGTTAACGATAATTTCGGTATTGAATCTGGTTTAATGACCACTGTTCATTCTATTACTGCTACTCAAAAGACTGTTGATGGTCCATCCCATAAGGACTGGAGAGGTGGTAGAACTGCTTCTGGTAATATTATCCCATCTTCTACCGGTGCTGCTAAAGCCGTTGGTAAAGTTTTACCTGAATTAAACGGTAAATTAACCGGTATGTCTATTAGAGTTCCAACTACTGATGTTTCAGTTGTTGATTTAACTGTTAATTTAAAGAAAGAAACTTCTTATGAAGAAATTTGTGCTGCTTTAAAGAAAGCTTCAGAAGGTGAATTAAAAGGTATCTTGGGTTACACTGAAGAAGCAGTTGTTTCAACTGATTTCCTTTCTGATTCAAGATCATCTATTTTTGATGCTAAAGCTGGTATTTTATTAACTCCAACTTTTGTTAAATTAATCTCATGGTACGATAATGAATATGGTTACTCTACCAGAGTTGTTGATTTATTAGAACATGTTGCCAACACTAAATAAGTTGACAATTAACTATTATTTAACTTACGTATTTATTTATCTAATGAATTATTTGATTATACTCTATACCCTATACCCTATACTACTATACTACTATACGATAACAAACCCGGGCAGTGTAACTAACTAACTAACTAAACCCACTAGACAATCGGCTGAAATTGAAATTGAAATTGAAATTGAAATTGAAATTAAGTGAAATTCCAGAAACCCGCGTTTTTAGTCTTTTCCTTACAAAAATTCCTGTGCCTTTTTTTTGTGGCTTTTTTTTTTCAAATTGCCGCGTTGGCTATTTCAGTGTGAGTAATAATAGTTTATGTGTTAAATTAGAGTTAATTACTATTATTGGTGGGTGGGTGGAAGTAAGTTAAGTTAAGTTGAGTTAAGTTAAGTTAAGGAGTGTGTTATAAATGAGAGTGAGGGTTACAGTTATATATATATATAAAGTATAAATAAACAAAGTAAACAGACCAAATAAATACACGGTATATATTTATTTATATAAATAAATAAATAAATAAATAACAAATTAATTAGTGTTTACTTGTTAACATTCGTTTCATTTGAGGCGTTCGTTAATTATTTTTTTATAGAGTAGAAATTAATTATACTTGACTGATTGATTTTATTGTATTATTTTTAATTATTTCTGCTTTTTGATTTCATAAGTATTATTTCATCTTGGCTATTTTCATATATTACTCTCCTCCCATTTCAATCTTCTTATCTTAAATATAAAAGTGTCTTCGCTTTATTATATTATTATATTATTATATTATTACCTATTCTTTACTCAACTTCACTCAACTATTAATAACTTTTAAATTGCTTTCGTTTCGTTTCGCTTCGCGTTATTTCACGTTTAGAAAATTGTATTACAGAAACAAAATAATTATAATTATAATTATAATTAATTATAAACAAGTTTGATTCTTTCATTAAACTTATTAATAATCAAATAAAAAATTTGTGTTGATTATCATTTATTCATTCATTCGTTTATTATACTTTATATCATTGATTATATACAACTTTTGTTTTATTATTCATTTGCACTACACTCATTACACTAAAGTTAATCATTACATCAAAACTTGTTAATTATTACATCATGTCTTCAATATCAAATAATAAACGTCGTAATGGTAATGGTAATGGTAATAGTAATACAAATACTCCAAGTCATAATCATAACTATGATCATTTAAATATTCAACTACCAAATCATTATCAACAGAATTACAACTACCACCAACAGGTTTATGAAAATCAATTTCATCCTCCTCCTCCTCAATATATGAACTACCATCAATCGAGTAACTTGAACTCGAATATCATGAATTCAAATCAGAATAATTCAAATCTTATATCATCAAATGCTTCTTCAAATTCTTCTTTACGTCTTTATTCAAATCAACAATATTTACAATCTCCAATGCAGCCGAATAATCAAACCATTTATTATCATCCTTCTCATCATCCTCATCCTCATCCTCATCATCATTTACATCATCAAATGGTTCCTCCTTCTCCAATGACTCCATTCGATGTACAATATGGTAAATCAATGTTACCTAAAAATTTATTAATTTCTTCTCCTTTTATTCCATCAAATAATTCTCATCAAGAATTTTTCCCACAAATTGATGCTTCTGCTTCAAATTATGCATCTTCAAGTAATTCAAGTTTAAACACCGACAAGTCAAATAAATCATCATCAAGAAGAAAACGTTCTTTTTCAAGAAATTTAAACTCAAAATTGAATAGAATAGAGTCCAATGTTCATAATAACAGTAGTAACAATAACAATAACAACAAAGATCATAGATCGATCAATGTTATAACTACAACTAGTATTGATGATGATGATGATGATGATGATGATTTATCAAATCCAAACAGTATATCGAGTGATGGAAGATCTGATGAAGTAGGTGCTGAACTTGAACAAGTTCCATTGGCGAAACGAGAAGAAGACGAAGATGATGATGAAGAAGTAGAACCTAATTCAATACTACTAAGTCCTGATAACTCTTACGATGATATAGAATTATCTCCTTCTCCAACTTTACAAAATCATTCAACAAAGACAACTCCTTTAATAGAACAGTTAAAATCAAATGAACCAAGTAATAGTTCCATAACAACAAGAACATTACAATTCTTAAATTTAAGAAATGATATCAAATTAAATCTATTCTTAGATGTAATTGGTAATTTTGGTCCAATTGAAAATTGCTTTTGTGAAACTTTATCAAATAATGAATTATCAACAGTTGAAGAAGAAGATGAGAATAATGACGAGGAGGAAGTTGATAACGATAACGACGATGATGAAGATGATGATGACAAAGTTGTTACTGAAGAAACTAATGGAAAGATAATATACCCATCTAAATCAATCACTCTTTCTTTCATAAATTCAATGATTGCAGACAAGTGTTATAAATATTTGGTTAAAACTCGTTCAACTTTATCATTAAACTTAAAATCCCCCAATTTAATAATCAAAACCAAAAAATCGGCTAAATTATTACCCATCATCAAAAATGCAATTGAAAATGAAGGTGCTTCAAGAGTTGCTTTCATAAAATATGAATCATTTTTATCCTCCAAAAATAATAATAATAATAAACACAATATTAATATAAATAAAATTCAAAGAATTTTAATGAATGAATTTGAAAAATTTGGTTTGATTGAATCAATTAAATTATTACCAAATCATAATTCTGCTTTCATTTATTTTAATTCAATTGCTTCTTCAATGAAAGCAGTTGAACAATTACCTATAAGTGATTCTATTTTATCAAATTGTTTTATCTTTTATGGAAAGGATAGAAATATTTTTTCATCTAGTAGTAGTAGTAATCATCATACTAGCCAACAACAACAACAACAACAACAACAGCCGTATTCAGATTATGACTTGGCAGAAATGGATTACCCTTCCAAACCTTCAAATCAATTAGATATTTATTCAACTCCATCAACTTCATTTTCATCTCCAAAGATTTCAAATTCTTTTATCAATTTACATCAAACTCCAATAAATTCAAATAGTTATAGTAATTTAAGAAATTTATCATCAGCTTTTTATACAAATTCTCCAAGTTCTTCATTACCTGATTTATCATACTCAAATAATAATAATACTGTACCTACAACAAATAATTCTGATTCATTAATTGATAATCAATTAATTGAAATGGATCAAAATGATTATTATGATTCTTATAATGATTTCGGATATCCACAATCTGTTTATCAATTACAACAACAACAACAACAACAACAACAACAACAACAACAACAACAGCAGCAGCATCCTCTTTCGAATCAATCTCCTCATTCTCCTTATCATTTCCAAACTCAACAACAACCATTAGATACAATCAATACACCTAATCGTAACCTTAACAATAATAATCAAAATGGTAAACCACCACAATATCTTAATCAATATTCACCTTATTATTCACCAAATACTAATAACAATAATAATAATAATAACAATAACAATAATAATAACAATAACAATAATACCGAACTTCAAATTTTCAATAATGTTGATAATAGAACTGTGTATCTTGGTAATTTATTGATTAGTACAACAATTGAAGATATTTGTAATACCATACGAGGTGGTAAAATTGATTCAATTAATTTATTAGTAGATAAACATATTTGTTTTATAACTTTTATTTCATCTCAAGATGCAACTGATTTTTATGTTCGTTCAAATAGTTCTTCTTCAAGTCCTTTGGTTATTAATGGAAGACATATTAAAGTACTTTGGGGTAAAAAATCTCCTAAATTATCTGAAAAGATATCAAAAGAAGTTTATGAAAATAATGCTTCAAGAAATGTTTATATTGGTATTGTTGAAGAAGATAAAAATTCAAATTCTCAAAATGATGATAGTGGTGATGATGAAGAAGAAGAAGAAGAAGATGATGATGATAAGGAAAAAGTTGATGAGAAAGAAGTTAATGATAAGAATGAAGAACTTGATTCTACTGATGATAATAAAAAGGTAATGATACCAGATATCGATACTTTGAAAAGAGATTTTTCAGCATTTGGTGAGATTGAACAAGTTAATTATTTCAAAGATGGTCTATGTGCATTTGTTAATTTTATAAACATTAGATCAGCAATTGCAGTAGTTAATGAAGCAAATAGTTTGAAATCTACAGAATTTCATAAATCATTGGGTGATAAATATATTGGATTTAAGATTAATTATGGTAAGGATAGATGTGCTAATCCTCCTAAATCTAGAAAAGCACGTAAATTGAAGAATCAAAAGAGAAGAGAAAAAATGAGAATGAAGAAGTATAATGAATTGAATTCTAATGGTAATGTTGATAAAATCAATAATAATGATCCTGTGGCTAATACTAATAATGGTGAAACAGCAGTTGAAAACGATTCTGGTTTAGTGGAAGCTTTTGAAAGTATTGGTATTACATCAAAGACTTTCCCAACTAATAATACAGAAATTAATGAAGTTGTTGAATCAAATGAGGATACAACGGTTGAAAAGGAAGTTGTTGAACAGCTGGAAACCAACGATAATCATAATGACACTGTGAGTGTTAATGGTAATGCTAATGCTAATGGCAATGCTGCTGATCTCGATGCTAATAGTGATGTTAGTTCATCTGAAGATGAAGATGCTGGATCATCTGATGATGAAGATGATATTGAAATCATTACATTGAAACAAAATGGTGATTCAGAGAGTAATGGTAATGGTAATGTTATTGAAAATGGATCAAAAGAAGATATTACTTCAGCTAATACTAGTTTCACAATGAAAGAATCTAATGGTAGTGAATCTGATTCATTTGGTAAAGTTAAATTGAATCCAGAACAACAAAGAAAATCCGCTAAAAATAAAAACCAAAACAATAAACATGCTCCTGCTCCTATAAATACATCTAATTTAGGATACAATAATTCAAGAAGAAATTCAGTGAAGACATTTTCAAGATCTTCATCAACTACTTCTCTTGGATATCATCGTCCTCCTTTAACTCCACAACATTCAATGTTCCCACAACAAGTATTAGTTTATCCTGGTACTCAACAATATCCACAATATTATCAAGCAACACCTCCACCACCACCACCACAACCACAACCACAACCACCTATTCAATTACAACAATCCAATTCCCCACAACCAATGTTAAATCATAGTTATTCATCTGAATATTTACCTCAATATCCACCATCTCATCAAAATTCATATATTGTGAATAGTCAAAGATCTTCAAGAAGTCATAGTAGTAGTTATCAATATAGGAAAAGTTCAGTAGCTTCAATTGGTCCATATATGTATAATTCAGTTTCCATGTTAACTCCTGAATCAAGATCAGGATCTCAATCTCCATCTGGATCAGATGAAGGTATTTCTTATAATTCAAAATCTAATAGACATGGCTCATCTTCTTCAAATGTCGTTGTTGATGATGATGAAGTCAGTGATAATATTAGTGATGAAACTGATAATATTAGCAATGGTAATGTTAAGAGTAATGGAACTCATGAAGAAAGTGATGAATCTTTTGAAATGCAATTGAATTCAAATAGGAAACCAAAAGTTAATGAATTTAATGTTTCTTATATCAATAGAAATTATTATACCGATTCATATAAGCAACCTGCTCGTCGTCAATCAAAAGGAAATTTAAAACATCAATATTCTCACCAACAACTTCAACAACAACAACAATCACCACAACCTTTATCACATCAAAATTCACAACAATTTTTTAATAGTCCTGGTATTGTTTATTATTCAACACCACCACCTCCTGAATTCCAGGGAATTTATGGAGCACAACCACCACAACCACAATATATTAATGAATCACAACAACAACAGCAGCAACAGCAACAAGCACCACCTTTTTATCGTGATACATTTTATGAACAACAAATGATACAGAATGGAAATTATGAAGATGATCAAGTCGGGTACTTTAGTGCTGTTCCACCTCCACCTATTCTTGGACGTAGATCAAGCAGATCATCACTTTCAAATTCAAATTCAAATTCAAATTCAAATTCAAATTTAATTGGTAATGGTAATGGTACACCAAATTATAGATCAAAACAAAAAATAATTGCTACTGGTAATAGTAATGGAAGAAGATAATTCATTTATTCAGTTCAGTTCAATTCAACTAAGTTATATTAACAATACATGTATTTTATCAAACAAAAGAAAAGAAAAAAAAAACCACACACACACACATACAAACAAACACAAACTCAACAAGAGAAAGAAGAAACAGTTATTTAATTATTTATCAATGTACGATTTTATTATATTTATAAAATGTATGTAATCAGTAAATCAATCAGTAAATATAATAATAAGGTTGCTAAAACTAAAGTTACCTTCTTTGTAAATAAATAACCTTGGCTATTTCATATTTTTCTACGATAACACGTCTTGCAGGAGAGAAGATATTTAAGCGAACCACAGTGAGTTTGATTACCGAAACCGAACAACTGACTGTATGAATAAATTGCTGCTTACTACTCACTCTTCCCCCATTAATCAATGAATTATACGAAATGGATATATTACAATAAGTATATAAAGTATAAAAATACATATATACAACACTAAATAAAGACAAAAATATACATAAATAAAATAATCAGACAATCAATCAATCAAACTTTTTGTTGTTGTTGTTGTTGTTGTTGTTGTCCCTGTGATTGAGGTTGTGCATGCGTTGTTTGTACATGAGCTGAATTTTGCTTTTGTTGAATTGAAACCTGTTGTTGTTGTTGTTGTTGTAATTGCGGTTGTTGTTTAGATTGTTGTTTTAACAATTGTTTATTAACTTTATTAGAATGAGCTAATGCAGAATTTTTGGAATTTGGTGTTGGTTGTGGTGTTGAATTATTTGATCCATTGACACTATTATTACCATTACTCATTCTTCCATTGATTGATTGTCCCTGTGATTGTACTTGGCCTTGTGCTGCTTGTGCTTGAGCTAAAGCTTGCTGTTGTTGTTGTTGTTGTTGTGCTGCAAGTTGTTTCATTTGACTTTGTTGTAAGAGTTTTTGTTGTAATAATCGTTGTTGATGAGCTTCAATTTGTTTTTGTTTGATATGATGCATATTATCATATGCTTTTGATAATAACATACATCCAAATCTAATAGATTGAGTTTGAGTTGATATTTGATTCAATTTACTTGGATTCAATGGTTCATATCTTGGAATATCTGAATCGAAATAAAACCTGGAGTTTAATCTTCTTTGTTTTTCAACTTTAGAATCATAAACATTCAAATGTCTTTTCTTCTTCTTTGATGATTCTTCTTCCTTTTCTTTATTATTATCAGATTCTTTTAATTCTTCACCATTCAATTCAATTTCATCATCTGTATCTTTAACAGGGGATGAAACAGGCGTTAAATCAGTCATTTCAACATCTTCTCTATCAGAATCAAATTCATCATTTTCAGACTCGGATTCTGAAAAATTCAAGAATTCATCAATCAATGGATTTCTAGTTGTTCTCTTTCTATCGATCCAAAGTCTACCTGCTCTACCAACTCTCTTACGTACTTTATACAACGTATGAGATACATTCAATTTATTCTTACATTCCAAAGTTTCAAAATGATATTCTTTATCATCATCTTTTTCATATTCAAGATCATTGAACTTGAAATCTTCATCTTTACCAGAAAGATTGTAAAATTCAGGCAAGAAAACGGATTTATCATTCTTATTGATTAATTGACCTGTTGCTGCATTAATTTTAATAATATCTTCATTATATGCCTTTTGATCTCTGAATATAGAACTATAATCAATTTGTTTGGAATCTTCAACTTCATAAAATGATGATGCTATTGATGAATAAGGTAAATGTGATCTTTCTTTGAAAAATAATTCATCATTTGAAGCAATATCGAAATATGGATTATAAACATCATCTGTGAAATTAACCCATCCTTCATCAACTGCTTTTCTCTTATTCAATTTATCACTAACAGCTTTTTGAATATTCTCTAATTTATCACGAAGAACGGTATCAACGGTTTGAAGATCCAAATCTGGAATTCTTGAACTTGGTAATTTAACATATGGTTGAACAGCAATAGGATTAGTTTGACCTGGTGCTCCAGGTATACCAGTACCATTACCAGATGGATCTTGAGAAGAAATTCCTGGAACTTGATTATTATTGTTATTATTGGTAAGATTACCATTGGCATTACTACCAGCACCTTTCTTATTTGATTCTCTTTGTTGAGCAGCCAATAATTTTTGTTTCCGAAGTTGCTCTTTAGTTAATGGTTTATTACTATGATGATCATCTTGTTTATCATTATCCGCTGAAATTGATACAGGTGGAGGTGGTGGAATTACTTTCTTCTTTTTATGAGCTATAAGATCTTCATCATTACCTTTAACACCTAAGATTCTCTTGACATTCTTAACTTGACATCTAAGATTGAAAACTTCTTGTTCATTCTTCAATTGATTCATACGTTTAACTTCTCTTTCTGCACACATGAATACTAAAGATCTAGCTTGTCTTAAATCACGATAGAATAATCTCAATCTTTCAAAACCTTGGGTATCTGTTCTTCTGGTCTTTCTTGCTTGTCTAAATTCTCTTCTTCTGAAACATACATATGGATCATTATCATCTTTAGCAGATGGATCTTCAAATTTGACAACTGGGAATACAGGTTTACCTTTATTACCGATTCTTCTTGATTTCCAATGTTCATAGATTTGTTTTCCAAATAGATCAAAAAGTTTATTCAAAGGTCTTGGTTGTTTACCACTTGTTGGTTCTGCATCTAACAAAGTACGGAATGGATGAATGTTTAATTGGTCTTCTAATGATCTTGCAACATCAGTTGGATCAGTTTTATCAGGTACCAAAGCTATAGACACGATTTCATGATATGGTAGTATTTGTTCTGGATCCATTGTTAAAAAAGGTTGTTTTTCATTGATAACACTTTCGAATCTATGACATATTACTTCAAATTCATCTTCTGTACATTTTTCTTTACCAACAGATGGATTCAACTTATTGTTCAAGAATTCTTCATCAACTTCATCCATATTATATGGACACCCCACGGTATCTTCTACCGTGGCAGAAAATCGTATATATGTAGCTGGAGAAACGAAATTTTCTTTATAATATTTTGAAGCTTCTGGCCATACTTTTGAAGCATCTGGGGTAGGAATATAGACTTGTTCAACATTTTCACCAGATATCTTTGCTTGAGCAGCATTGATAACAGCTTGTAAATGATGTTCTTCTTCTTCACCCTTTTCAACACCAGTTTCAATTTGTTGTAACTCTCTTTGCTGGTCTTCAGTCTCTAAATCAGGTAAATCTCTTTGTTTCCAAATCTGTACAGTATTTTTGACTGAGATTTTTCGCTGACGAAAACGAGCACCAGAGGTAGAGGATGGGTGAACCATCTTGTGTATGGGAAAATATGGGATGAGGGAAGGTAGGAACTATATGAGAAGCGTAGATGTATGTATTGATAGCTTGATATGCGTATATGTTCTATTGATTGATATATCGATGTAAAACTCGTATACAAAATCGGTATTTGCCTGTTTTAACAGTGGACGTGTGTGGGTTTCACTCTCCTTAACTATGTGAAAAACTCGGGCGAGAAAGATTATTTCTTTAGTGTGAAGGGCGGGGGCCACAATGGTTTGTTTGTTGCTGCTTCCGGGACTGTTGGTGTGTTTGCTGTGAGTTTAGCTGGAGGCGTGGGCAATCGATCTGTGTGATAGTATAAGATAAGGAAGTTAATCCCTCTTATGGAGCGTAAAATGCTTATACGGTCTATTAATGGTCTCAAGTCACTATATACAGTTATCAATCGACTCTATTTACAGGAAGAAAACTCGACAACATTCAAAAACTTCCTCGTCGGTGGCAAACGGGAGAGAAAGGAGAGGAACAGCGAAATGAAGAGCGAAGAGAAGGGAGAAAGCGCGGTGCGCCACACGGCGGGCTCGCAGTTTCCCAATCGGGCGATATTAACTCGGCTGGAACGGGTCGTGTCTGTGGCGGGTGTGCGAGGCTCGTGGGGTTACCCGCACAGCCGTATATCTCTATTGTTAAATTGTTAATTATTCATTTTAACGGTTTGATATGGTAAGTGGCCAGTGTCTCCAAGGGAACGGCACTGGGACTGCCCACCACCGGGTCAGAGCCAGACTGGGTCTTGGGGAACGCGATTACGTCCCTGATCGTAGAGCTGTTCAGCAACATAGCGCACATTCTATCGAATCCAATCGCTAAACCAGCATGTGGAGGACATCCAGTGGATAGCGCAGTGAGTAAGTGTCCGAATAAGTAGTCTGGATCTTGGATCTTCAAGATATTGGTGAAGATGTATCTTTGTAATTCGGAATCGTGAACTCTTCTTGATCCCCCTCCTAATTCGACACCGTTAACCACAAGGTCATAATGATCACCGTGTACTTTCAATGGGTCTGATGCTAAATAGTCATAGTCTTTCAATTGAGCCATTGTGAATGGATGATGTGTAGATTCGAATTTCTTGTAATCATAACCTGGATATCCTTCTTCAACTTTGTTACTTTCATTTTCAACTGGGCTGAAAAGAGGGAAATCAACAACCCAAGAGGCGACAAAGATATCTTCTGGTGATACTTTCATCTCTTGATCTAGTATCTGTCTTTGCCATCTATTGGGGAATTCTTGAATAGCCAATTGTCTAAATCTACCCAATGGTGTTGGATTTTCATACGATTGTTCTGCACGATCACAGACTGCTATAATATCACCGGGTTGTAAATCCAATTCCACGTTTAGCTTGTGAAAATCGAATCTCTCATCTTTGATCTTGAATTTGGAACTAACTTTATCTTTCCAAGTTATCAAGTCAGTCTTAGTCTTAATTGGGATAATGATTGGTTTTCTACTCTTATATTCTTGTGGATCAGACAATGCTTTGGGGAATTTACATCCTTTATTATGATCGAATGCTTGTTTCAAAACACACAGCTCAACGACTCCAAATTCTGGGAATTGGGGTTCAAAATATTCGGAAACATTTTGAAATGAAATAGAAGATCTCAAATCTGGTTTGTCAATACCATATAAGGATAATGCCGTTGAATAAGATAAGTTTGGAAATTGTTCACCTTCTTCTAACTCTTTGAGGTATTGTGTACCTACAGGTTTATACAGTTTCAAACCTCTTATATTACTCCAAATTCGAGTCACTAATTCTTTCACTACTGCTTTAACATCATCAGCTTTAGCAAAGGACATTTCCATATCTATCTGCGTGAATTCTGGTTGTCTATCGCTTCTCAAATCTTCATCTCTGAAACATTTTGCTATTTGATAATAATTTTTAACACCACTTGCCATCAAGAGTTGTTTATATTGTTGTGGGGATTGTGGGAGAGCATAAAACAATTTATCAGATCTTGTTGGAACTAAAAACTCCTTAGCTCCCTCGGGGGTAGATTTGAATAGTAATGGTGTCTCAACTTCTGTAAAATCTAAAGATCTGAAAGTATCTCTAATGACACCAGCGGTTTTGGATCTCATCTTCAAAGCATTCTGGTAAAACTGTGATCTCAATTGTAAATATCTACGCTCTGGAGGGAACAAACTTGGATCAGATTCTTTCAATGATTCTAATTGAGCCGCGATATTACCTGATTTATTAAGAATTTCTAAATCTTCAACTTCTAGTTCATAAGATACTTTTGAACTCTTCGTATCTTTCACAGAACATTTCAAGGACAATGAGTCCTCTGGTTTCAAGGTCCTCAAACGTTTGACAAGTTCCTCGGATTTTCCAACAATTTGCGCAGTATCACCATTTGTATCTCTAAAACTTGCAAAATATAACTTCTTCGAAAGTTTACGAGCTACTCCATCGATCCACCCATTGAGCACAACTGTTTTCTCATGTTTGATGAATTTTTCAAAGTCTTCACTTATCTGTGAAATTGTATGTGTCTGTTTTTTGAAATTGAACTTGTTAATTGCGATGTCCTTTGGTGGTAATTCGATTATCTTTGTCGACTCATTAGTGATTCGAGTACTTTTGAAATATCTTAGTTCCCTTCTGATGCACGGGCTGGCCCTTTTTATCACGAACATTTTTTGCCCCAAGGTCGGTCAGTAGCAACTAAGTGAGAATAGTCGTCTATAGTGTTTTTAATGACAATAACAGTGATAGAACCTTATTCCTCCTATATCCACAGACAAAATTCACTTGACAGCCTGAAAGAGACCTAGAAAAGTCAACCCACCTCTGTAGAAAGTCAAGTTGGTGCACAGAGTTCTTCGGGGGATTACCCGCGCACTGTGGTGTTGTGTTAATCAAAAAGTCCGATTCACTGTGTAAAAAATTTTCCCGACACCACTGCAATTTTTGGTATATATGTACGAACATGTTCCTCCCTTTTATATTTGTTGTCTTCTCTTTACCTCTATCCTTTCTTCTTTTTTTCTTTCCTGTATTATCAATTACCCTTATATATATACTAATATGTCTCAAGGTACTTTATTTGCTGGTGACCACACCAGATGTCTCTTAGTCAGAGGTTTAATCAAACACTACGATTTAGATATCAAGATTGAAAAATATCAATCTCCAGAACACTTAAAGAACTTCCCATTAGGTAAAGTTCCAGCTTTTGTTGATGCTAAAGGTTACAAATTACACGAAGTTATTGCCATCATCATTTACTGTATGTATAAATTTTTTTACTCGAAGATCAAAGATTATCTTGCATTTGAAATTTGTGAAAATTTTCATTCTCTTTCAACCGATTTTACAATGATGAGTCATATTATCATTTTAAACAGTTATCCCTGTCTTAATAAATAGTGTCGAGTGTATTCGAATCTGAAATTACGTATTATCGGAAAAGATTATTATTATTTGAACCAAAATTTATCAAATCAAATGATTTCAACAAGTTCATGAAAAGATTTCAATAACTGAATTACTAACTTTTATTTTATTTTTTCTTAACAGTAATCTCCTTAAAGGAAGAAAACTCCAAGTTATTAGGTAAGAACACCAAGGAATACGCTCAAGTCTTAAAATGGGTTTCCTTCGGTACTGCTGACTTCTTACTCACTGCTAGTAACGCTATCAAGCCACTCACCGGTAAGGCTCCATACAACAAGAAGATCGTTGATGCTACTTACGAAACTTTAGACAAGTACGTTGAAATCATCGAAGCCAGATTAAAGGACTACACTTTCTTAGTTGGTGAAAGATTAACCATTGCTGATTTATTCCTTGCTACCTGTTTCTACAGACCATTCAACACCTTATACGGTAAGGAATGGTTAGCCAAGCACCCAGCTTTAGTTAGATGGTGGAAAACCGTTGTTGCTTCCCCAATCTTATCTTGGTTCTTTGCTGACTTCAAGTTCTTAGAAAAACCACTTGAAGCTCCAAAGCCAGCCAAGAAGGAAAAGGCTGCTAAGGAAAACGCTCCAAAGGAAGCTGCTCCAAAGGCTGCTAAGAAGGAAGCTGCTCCAGCTGAAGAATCTCTTGAAGAAAAGAAACCAAAGCATCCATTAGAACTCCTCGGTAAATCTTCCCTCCCATTAGATGAATGGAAGAGACAATACTCTAACGAAGACACCAGAAAGGTTGCTTTACCATGGTTCTGGAACTCCTTCTACAACCCAGAAGAATGGTCTATCTACAGAGTTGACTACAAGTACAACGATGAATTGACCTTAACCTTCATGTCTAACAACTTAGTTGGTGGTTTCTTCAACAGATTATCTGCTTCTACCAAATACATGTTTGGTTGTATGGTCGTCTACGGTGAGAACAACAACAACGGTATTGTTGGTGCTTTCGTTGTCAGAGGTCAAGAATTCGCTCCAGCTTTCGATGTTGCTCCAGATTGGGAATCATATGCTTTCACCAAATTAGATGCTTCTAAGGAAGAAGACAAGGCCTTTGTTAACAACATGTGGGCTTGGGACGAACCAGTTGACGTCAACGGTGAAAAGAAAGAAATCGCTGATGGTAAAGTTTTCAAATAAGTAACCAGTTTGCTTGTTTATATCTCTATTATCTATTACTTTCTACTGTATAAAACCCCTTTTTTAGATTTTGTACAACTAATACATTAATTTGTAACGATACCTACCATCATTTTCTAGTAAATCAGTGTAATAAGTAAACTTCGCGTTAAAGCCACAGATCAATTGTTGCGCATTGTGGCGGGGCTTTTTTAGGTTTGCAACCCCACCACTGCACTACGGCGAATCAGTCAATGGCTTTATTACTCATTTAAAATCTTTTTCACCTTTGCAATCTATCAACTTCAACGAATCAATCAAGATAATACTCAAATAAACTATAACAATGTCATTAGGTAAATTGTTTGCTGATGCTAAAACTCGTTGTCTTGCTCCACGTGGTGTCGTCAAGGCCTTTGGTTTAGACGTTGAAGTCGTTGATCCTCAAGTTGAAGAGTTTGCTAAAACTTTCCCATTAAAGAGAGTTCCAACTTTTTCAGGTCCAAAAGGTTTCAAATTAGACCAAACCATCCCTATTTTAATCCACTTGGTTCAATTAGGTGAAGAAAAAACCGGTAATTCTTCTGGTTTATTAGGTAAAAACTCCAAGGAATACATCCAAGTCTTGAAATGGTTATCCTTTGGTACAGCTGATTTTGTTCCAGCTCAAGCTAAAGTCTTCACCCCATTATTAGGTACCAACCCTTACATCAAGAAGAACTTTGATGCTGATAAGATTGCCGCTGATAAGCTCATTGAATATATTGAACTTAGATTGAAGGATTACACTTACTTAGTCGGTGAAAGATTAACCATTGCTGATATTTTCTTAGCTACCTGTTTCCAAAGACCATTCACTGTCGTTTACGATAAGGCTTGGACTAAAGAACACCCAGCTTTGATCAGATGGTGGCTTACCGTTACATCCACTCCATATTTGGACTGGCACTACAACGGTTTCCAATTCTTGGACAAAGCACTTGAACCACCAAAGCCAGCTAAGAAGGAGAAGGGTTCAAAGGATTCTGCTCCAAAGGCCGCTGCTGCTCCAAAGGCTGCCAAGAAGGAAGCTGCCCCTGCTGAAGAACCAGTTGTTGAAGAAAAGAAGCCAAAGCATCCACTAGAACTTCTCGGTAAATCCTCCCTCCCACTAGATGAATGGAAGAGACAATACTCTAACGAAGACACCAGAAAGGTTGCTTTACCATGGTTCTGGAACTCCTTCTACAACCCAGAAGAATGGTCTATCTACAGAGTTGACTACAAGTACAACGATGAATTGACCTTAACCTTCATGTCTAACAACTTAGTTGGTGGTTTCTTCAACAGATTATCTGCTTCTACCAAATACATGTTTGGTTGTATGGTCGTCTACGGTGAGAACAACAACAACGGTATTGTTGGTGCTTTCGTTGTCAGAGGTCAAGAATTCGCTCCAGCTTTCGATGTTGCTCCAGATTGGGAATCATATGCTTTCACCAAATTAGATGCTTCTAAGGAAGAAGACAAGGCCTTTGTTAACAACATGTGGGCTTGGGATGAACCAGTTGATGTCAATGGTGAAAGGAAGGAAATTGCCGATGGTAAAGTCTTCAAATAAGTAACCCATACTCAATTATTTCAGTATTCGTATATAACAAGTGATATATAACTTTTTGAATATACAAGGTAGATTATTGAAAAAAAATCAGTGTCATCAAAAACACAATACCTCCCCTGGCGCACTTGATATCCCTTTTTGGATCTATGCATTGTTTTGTAAATCCCAATTTTGTATTATTAATACATGTTTCCTTTATACCTACACCATTGTTTAGATATATCAATTCAACAATTATTGTAGAAATTTGTACAATCACATAATTTCAAGAGAAATGTCACAGGGTACGTTGTTCGGAGACGATAAATCCAGATCTCTTGTCGCTCAAGGGATAGTCAAAGTATATGATCTAGATATTACAATTGAAGCATATCACAGTCCCAAGCACCTTGAAAATTTCCCATTGGGTAAAGTCCCTGCTTTCATGGACAACGAAGGATATAAATTAACAGAGGCAGTCGCTGTGATTATGTATCTTATCAATCTTGGTGAAACAAAGACAGGCGTTAAATCAGAGTATTTAAGTAAAAACCACAAGGAATATTGTGAAGTTTTGAAATGGATATCTTATGCGACTTCTGATTTCTTGTTTAGTTTAGCTTCAGTTTACTATCCGTTGATCGGTGGATCTCCTTACAAGGAAGAAGAACATGCAGAGAATTTGAAGAAATTAGAGAAACAGATATCAATAGTAGAGAGTGCTATTACAGGGAGAGAGTATCTTGTAGGTGACTCAATAAGCATGGCCGATTTATTCATGGCCAGTTCATTTAACAGGGCGTTTACCAGTATTTTAGACAAACAGTGGGTTACTAAGCACCCTGTGTTGATCGATTGGTGGTTGAAAGTGATCAAATCTCCTTATCTCAGTTGGTTCTTCGGAGATTTTAAGTTTATTGATGAGCCTATGCAACCTGTAAGTCAGTCATAATTTGCAACAGATAATCTATAAAATGTTGTCATCTATAGAATATGTACTGTTTGTATCTATTTAAAAGGATAAACTATCTAAAAAACATGTCAAAACACCAATATGATAGGAAATAGATAACAACCCCTTATATAACTCACACAGCGTTACCCTCACCAAATTCCAAGGGACAAGTAATAAATTTTGAAAAACTCTCCCGTGATCTCGAATTCAGTTCTGGTGCATGAGCTATTGTAACATGGTTTATAATTAGTATTATAAAATTTTATTCACTATTACTGAAGTGTTCTTTGCATTTCGTGCATGGATTCGACTAATCGATTGATTTATTCAGGTACTGATCTATCATTTACCGGTCGTATATTCAACGTTTGTTTACTCAGATTATATTGAGGCGTTCCATTGACTTTACCCATTTGACAACTTGTAATCAACAGATTTAAACATAAACAAAAACAGTTCAATTCCAATCTTTTTTTATCATCATAGTATAACAACTAATAGATCCAATCATATTCATCTACCATTCAGACTATCCCTAAATCCCCATAAACATATACAAACAAGATGATTATAACAAAACACCCGTTAGTTCAACAGATAATGAGAAAGCCTGCTAAGTTTATAGGTGCATTACTTGTGTTCACATTTTTCATCTATTTACTTTCAGGTGATTCTAAAAATACAAAACCAAATAGTCCATACAGTTATAAGAGCAAATCCCGTGGATTATTCAGTAAAAAAAGGAATACAACTCCCAGAAATTTACCAGCTGATCATATCTCTCATTATGATTTAAATAAATTAACGTCAACTCCAATGGCTGCTTACAATAAAGAAAGAGTCTTGATATTGACACCAATGGCTAAATTCTTACCTGGATACTGGGAGAATTTATTAAGATTAACATATCCAAGAGAATCTATTGAACTTGGATTTATTATACCAAGAACTGCAGAGGGAGATCAAGCATTAATGGAATTAGAGAAAGCTGTTAAGAAAGTTCAAAATCCAAGAAATAAAGATATACCTAAATTTGATAAGATTACAATATTAAGACAAGATAATGATTCATTGAAGTCACAATTAGAAAAAGAAAGACATGCTTTCAAAGTTCAAAAGGAAAGAAGAGCAAACATGGCAACTGCAAGAAATTCCTTACTATTTACAACAATTGGACCATTGACTTCATGGGTTCTATGGCTTGATGCAGATATTGTTGAAAGTCCTCCAACTTTGATTCAAGATTTAGTTGTTCATGACAAACCTGTTATTGCAGCAAATTGTTATCAAAGATACATTGATCCTGAAACAAAAGAACCAGCAATTAGACCATATGATTTCAATAACTGGATGGAATCAGAGGAAGGATTGAAAATCGCTTCAACATTACGTGAAGATGAAATTATTGTTGAAGGATATGCAGAATTAGCCACATATAGACCATTAATGGCACATTTCTACGATGCAAATGCAGATGTTAATTCAGAGATGGCATTAGATGGTGTTGGAGGTACATGTTTATTAGTTAAAGCAGATGTTCACAGAGATGGAGCTATGTTCCCAAGTTTCCCATTCTATCATCTTATTGAAACAGAAGGTTTTGCAAAGATGGCAAAGAGATTAGGATATGAAGTATTTGGATTACCAAACTATTTGGTATATCATTACAACGAGTGATTTTTTACTGCATCTGTTTTAGTTTTTTTTACCTAACCCTTTATACTTACTTATACATATATACACAAGTTATTAATCAAAAATTGTAGTTTTCAGAACATTTGTATATATACATATATATATACAGCTATAAACATGGGGACATGAACAACCACCCAGAGAGTCACTATATAATGACAGATATATTAAAATAATTTACTGGGGAAAGACAGAAAGCAGGTGAAACGGGGCCGCATTCAGCCAATCAGCGGCGCGTTGTGGCGATAAGGATTGACAGCTTCAGCTGTGTCTGTATCTGTAATTGATATATCGTATGTATATACTGCAGAATATAGTATATTATAGTACACAGTATACAAAGACATACTATAATCACCCCTTGTCACGAGTCACACTAGCATAGAAGAGCAAACCAGCTACACCAACGTGATAGCCACGTACGATTACTGTGGCAGCCTGTATATAGGACCCTTATCACAGTACAGTAATTCTCACTATCTGTGAATCCGCGTAATACACGCCAATCTTCCTTTAGTCACATCGCTTTGCCAGAGTATTATTAAGAGATTAAATAGAAACTTCGTTTATATAACAGTACTTGGTTAGTTATCTTGATATTCTCTTAGATTAGTCTAGCAAATCACTTGTACAACCTCTTGTGCATTTGGATTTGTGATTTGTTATTCGTATTTTATCTCCCCAGTTGACAGGTACTAATTATTAGAGTACATTCTCATTCCCCATTTCTCTTATCGCTACATTACATCACCTTAATCCCACCTAATATAGATTTACCATTTACAGCTCATTTACTATTTAAACGAACACGGTATATTACTCATTCACTGAACAGCTCACTCAACTAGTCATGAACGGAAACTACTATAGTTCCGAGGTCAATATCATGTCTCAAAACAATACACCAAATACCGGAGGAGGCACTTCTTTGTCGAACGTTAATAGTGAGACCACTATTTTTGACACTAACGATAGGAATAATAATAACAATAATAATATTAACGGTAACAATATCGATATGATCAAGTCAGGTTATTCAAATGTTGGATCTTTATCCAATAATCAAAATCCATTTATGTCCAACCAATTTATCCCATCTTCACAATACAGCCAATCCCCGCCATCATCGCAACAGATAACTAATAATAAAGCAAACGGCACAACAAGTACCACCAATCCTCTATATCAAGAGTATATGTACCTTAGTTCTAATGAACTTACAAGAGCTTTGAGAAACTCAAATTTGACACCAGTTCAAAAAGCTACAGTCATTTCTGAGATAGCAAATTCCAAAAGCTCATCAAATTTATACCCTAATGGTGGCAATAGCAATATCAAGAATGGTGTTGCTAATGGTGTTGGTAATGGAAATGGAAACGGTAGCAATGTTAACGGTAATGAATCTGAGAATAATGAAAATTCAGTTTCATCCTCACCTTCAAATTCCAAAAATCTATCCCATGTACCGTGTAAATTTTATAGACAAGGTGCATGTCAAGCTGGTAATTCATGTCCTTTTTCTCACGCAACTGACAATTTACAAGAAATATCTCCTTGTAAGTATTTTCAAAAGGGAAACTGTAAATTTGGTGTCAAATGTGCTTTAGCTCATATCTTACCCGATGGTAGAAGAGTTAATCCAAAATCATTACAACAAGTTTATCAACAGAAACAACAACAAGTACAACAATCGCCACAAAATCAAGGCCCAAACCAAATGCAAAACCAATTTTATAGAACAAGAAGAAGCTCGGTTCCCGTTTCAATGATGAATGTAGGTACTTCTCCATCTTCTATCTCCATGCAAAATACATCATCATATAATACTAATAATTATGGGGGTAATACCGTTGAACCAATAAGCATATCCTCTTCAAACTATTCTCTTGGTAAAAATCAGTTATCTGGTTCAACTGGATCTAATGGAACACCAATAAGTAATGGATACACTGCTACTGCTACCACTACTTCAAAATCTCCTGGCTTAATGGTCTCCACATCGGCATCAACCGCGACTAATCCAAATCAATTCCATGCTACATCCCCATTCACGAATTCTATTTGGAGTAATCCAAATGGTCAAAATGGAGGAGCTAATGGTAGTAATGGATCTAATCCCCCAACTCCAACTTCTACATTTGCTAATCTGAATACAAATAGTGGTTCATCATCATCTTCAATAGATCAACGTCAATTTTATACTACCACATTGAGCAATGGATCTAACGGAATCAATAGAACTTTATCTTCTCCATCGTACTCATATGGATCTGGAAGACCAGCTTTCTTATCCTCACTGAACAACCATGTTACCAGTAGTAACAATATCAGTAACGGAAATACTATTCAACAACAACAGCAACAACAGAGGTATTTCCCACATATGATGTCTCAGAGTAACAGCGATAGTGCAATTTTAGACGATGATGAATTAACAACCACATTGATTCATAACACGGCTAATGATATAAATAAAACAACAGGAGACGATGTAGTTGATTTTGTTCCATCTTCATTGAGTGATTTACTTACACCTCAAGAGCTTCAACGACAAAAGAGAAGAAATTCAAGGAACAGTAGTTTTGGATCAGCAGATGGTATGGATAAGAAATTGATATATGGTTTCAATGGGTTGAGTATGAGTAGTAATGGTGGTAACACTATTGGTAGTCCTTTCAATCAAGTACCTCAACAGCATAATATACAAAATACTGCTGTCAGTATTGGTGTTAATGGTGTAACTGAAGATGATATACAGTTTTTAATGGACGATGGTTGATTGCATAACTTTGGGAAATTTCAAAAAATTTAGATAAATTGGGAAGGTCATTATTTTTTTTTTATTATTATTGTTTTTATTATTATTATTATTATTACTACTATTATTATTATCGATGGATTAAAACTGAAAAACTGAAAACTTAGAAACTATTACATGAAAAAAGCAAAAAAGAAAAAAAAAAACAGATAACGAATGTTGATTATAAAAAAAAGATTAAAAATTATTATTATGTATTCAATGAAATAAATAGGGATTTATAAAACGCAATTAGTTGTATTGAATGTAAAGTTATGAAAAGTTATATTATAAAAAAGTAAAGTAAAACTATAAAAATAAAAAAATAAATAATAATTGACTTATACCCATATATGAAAGAGAGAGAAAAAAAAATGTTGTTGTTGAATGAGATTAACGGAAATCAGTTTTACCGTTACCACGCTTACCTGCAAACAAATGCTTTGGCATAGCAACAGTTGACATTCTATCAGATTCACCATTTTTATTAAATCTTTCTTGTTTTTGACGTCTTTGTAATTTAGCCAATCTTTCAGCTTTTGATCTTAATTTACCATCTTGGATACCCGCATTCATTCTATCTGATTGGTTCAATGGACGTGTTGTATCTTCCAAATTATTAGTAGCACCACCATTTGAAGAACCAGAATATCTTGATGAAGATAATACGATATCTTTACCTGATTTAACGTGTTTCTTAGATTTATATGATTGGTTTAATTCATTCAATTTACCTGTATCATGACCAATAAGATACATATGTTCATTCATGTCACTCATAGATTTAGTCAATTTAGATCTTGGTAAGATTGATCTATTTTGTAAATGCTTTCTTGATCTAGCAGCATTGATCATTTCTTTTTGTTTATTTCTGATCCATTCAGCTTTATCACGAATATCATCAGCATCTAATCCTTCATCATCAAATTCATTCATATCTTCATCGTCATCTGAATCATAGAAACCTTCTTGTTCTAATCTTTCTTCTTCTTCTTCTAAAGCTTGTAATTTAGCACTAATTTCAGGATCAAGAAAATCATAAACATTTTTACCATCTAATAATTCAGGCATAACATCATTCTTCCATTCATCATCTTCTAACATATATTTATCTTTTAAGTTGATGTTGTAAACACCAGCACCACCATTTTCTAACTCTATATCCTTTGCCAATTTTCTTCTATTTGGATCATTGATATCATATTTAGCAATTGCTCTCAATTCTTCGGGTATATATGGTGAACGATCAATATCATCTCTCTTTTGTGGTCTAGCAACATTGATCTTATTCAAGACATTATTGTTGATTCTTGTTGAATTCTTTAATTTGGATTCAATTCTTGAAGTTAATAATTTTTCACAAGCTTTATTTCTAACAGACATAATATTATCTTCATTAATACAAGAAGTTTCCATGATTTCTAAACCTGGGAATTCTCTAATAGAGTTGAATAAATCTTGTTTTTCTTGTGGTAAATCTTGTATTCTAATGATATCTGTCTTATTAACAACAACCATAACTGATTTGTTGGCAAATAAAGGTTTAATGGATTCAAATAATTTGATTTGAGATTCAATTGAAAAACCACACTGTTCTGAAAGATCCATGAAGTATAAGACACAAGATCTTAAATGAGCAATAGCATAGATAGATTGCATTTCAATGTTATTCATTTCATCAGTTGGACGATCTAATATACCTGGAGTATCAATTGCTTGAAATCTAAGATATTTGTAATCAAAATGACCAACATATAAAGATTTTGTTGTGAAAGCATAAGGTTGAACATCAACATCAGCTTTTGTGATACAACGTAAAAATGAAGATTTACCAACATTTGGGTAACCACAAATTAACAAAGTTCTGGTATTTGGATCAATTGATGGTAATCTACCAAGATGTTGTCTAACTTGTTCAAGATAGTTTAAAGGATCTTTTAATTTCTTAGTGATAGTAGCCATTCTACCTAAAGCAGCTCTTTTCAATTGTTTACATTGGAAAAGAGATTGACCGAATTTCAATAATCTAACATAATCTCTTGAAACTTGTTCGATTAATAATTTGGCTTTTGAAATAGAAGCTAAAGAAACTTTATAATGATTTTTTTCATATAAAGTATCCATAAGATCTCTATGGAAAGGATGAACATCATTGATATTTGGGAAAGCTGTTAATAAATCGTTGAATTTTTCAACAAATGATTCACATGTGAACTTAACCTTTCTCATATAAAAAGCTCTAATTCTTGTTATTTTGAAACCAACTCTGATAACTGTTGGAGTCTTTCTTTGAGTCTTATTCAAGACAATGTCTAGAAGATCATTGGAATTTGGGACAGTTGGGATATCTTTCCACGTTAACTGCATCTTGTGGTGTTATTAATTGATTGAAAAGGATATGAAACTTTCTTGATTATAAAAACAAAACAGAATAAGCTTAAAGGGAAGGAATACAAAAAGATCAATCAATCAATCAAACAGTGTACAGCTTAACTTCTCTGCAAAAAAATCTTATCTAAAATTTTTTTTTTTTTTTTTTGAATTTTTTTTAATATTTTTTTAATTTTCTTTATTATTTGAGAATTTTCTTAGCAAAGAGGGAAAAAAGAAAGAAAATTTTAAATTCAGCGAGCGTTACCCGGCATTCCATCTTTTAGGTGGCTAAAACAGTAGCACTAAGTTTTATGAGGGAAAGAGAAAACAAAAGCGACGCGACGTCCAAAAGAATTCGATCGGCACTGGCGCTCTGATTAGATAAACTTAAGGGAAGCAAGGGGACTTGGAAAGGGCTAAGGGTTTGCAAAGGAAGGAAAATTTAGACTAAAATAATGAGCTGATGGGTAGGGATTTTGACAATTTGTTAGTCCCGTTGAAAGATCACTCTTATCTTAAAGAAGGGATGTACGCCAAGAGTAGAAAGAATAACGAGCGCATTTTTTACATATCTATTCTTATGACTAAATTCCGTAATTGACGTTGATCAAATCTATTTTGCAAACCTAAAAGTAAGGACTCCTTTGATTTATCTTACGAGGACTTAAACAATTACATTGGTCCCCATAATTCATGATTTATTCTTACATTCATTACTTAAAAATTCATTTAGGGCGTGGTTGCCTTATGCTGATCTACTTGTTTTATCTCAATAACTTGGAGGATTTTCTCGTAATTGTTTTTACGTCTTCACCTTGTTTATCCTTGTTTATCCTTTTTTTTTGTTTACTTGTTTTCTCCATTCCGTATAACTACTCCCATATAAATTGACTTTTCATATATATTGTTTTTAAGTTAAAGGCAAGACACCGATTATCACATGCTGCAGATTATGTGAGGCATTAGAGGGGGGACTAAGTCTTCGAAAATCCCCTTTTTTTTTGAGTTATTAGTGCTTTTGGTGGGTTTGCTTTTATCGAGAATTTTGTAAGCTGTCTTAGTAAATAGTTGCTCAATTCGGTAATTGTAAAAATGTATATAATTGTGGGAACTTCAAATATGTACTTAATTATTTATGATCCTGAATGGTTTCTTTCAACGGATATCTTCTTCCGAAGTAGGTTAGAATAATATATGGAGGTACAGATGAGTGAATAAAACAGTTTATTTCATTGTAATAGAGTAATATAACAGAAAAAAGAAACAAACAAACACAACAACGAAGAAAGAACAAAAAAAAGAAAATCTGTGCCTTATTTTTTTGTTGATTAACCCTATTTAGAATTTGGAGAGAATGAAAACGTAAAAAAAAAGGTAAATACGACAGACCGTACACGTAACCTCGATTCAGGATTCACACGGTACACGGTTCATTACGGCTTACCGTTCACGGACCGCGGTCAACGAACGGTATACATTACATACTATCCTAACGTCTTACATTAAGTTTCATGCTTAATGATTGACATCGACAATTTATAAGATGACATACATTTAATATACTGTTTGATTAATTAATCAATCAACATAGGGTACTGCTGAACTCAACCGAAAATCACGTACTATAATATAATCGCGTGGCTGATAGTTGCAATGCGTTTTTTTGAAGGAGACTAATGAGTTCTAATACTGATAGATGCATTTCCCTTGTTTTGAGGTAATTAGTGTCAGAGGGAATGTAAATTCATTATCATATTAGTTTCTGTTGTTGATATACCGACGCACTATAGTATAAACAAAACATAACAAATAACAAATATTGTTCATTCATGTACAAGAGGACATCCCAGCTACAGCACGCAACGCAATACGGCATACAGTGTGCAGCAACAGTATGCAGCTCCATGCGTCAAACATAAGCCACCAGACATATAAATACCGCGCTACGCAGTTGGCTTAATTACTTTTTCTAATTTAAAAGTGCCTGTAGTGCTAATAATGTAACATGTTGATGCTAATGCTGCATTGCTTGCTATTGTAAATTATTAATTTCTGGGAAATTGGTTTATTGTGAAGCCTATTGTACCGGAGAGTTTAATTACAGTTTCTTCCTACCGTCTCCAATTTCTTCTTCCCTTGGCTTCAATTTTAAGGTTAACTTTCTGGGTTTTCACTTTCATTCTCCAACTTTTCCAGAGTAGTCAAAAGAAATGTGTCTCAACTGACCAATTAAACTACATAATTTGGTACCGCTATATTGTCTATTGACATCTGATCCCAGCGCTTTTAATTTCTTCTCCAATCGTTACTCAAATTCAACTAAGATCAACAAGCAATCTCCTTTCCCACTCTCTCATCGTAAAACTCAAATTGAGCCCCCCTGAGCCTTGCATCCTCTTATTGTTCCATCAAACTTTGAAGTAGCTCTAAAGATATGCCGTCTTTCTTATAATGAAACGAACTTATACTTTTATCCAGATATCAACATATTTTAGTTCATCAATGTGTAGTATATAAGATTAATCCTCATATTCATTCATATTTATATCTGTTCAACCGTTATATTACATAAAAAATATATTTTTGCTTTTCCTGTAATATACGAATAGGTTGCTATACAGCGCAAACTGTATCTATTCTCTCGCCCAACGCACGTTTTCTGTTATAGGGATCCTCGTAGCCCGCTTGTTTAGGATTCTCCTACTTACGCATATGAATTGTAATAATCACATTGTCTTAAAATTATAACGTACATTAAATCATACTTCACCTCCTTTTTCTTGCGTCTTATCGTCCTTGCACACACCTATTTCTCCCTTACACATATTCCATTAATTAATTGGAATTTGTTTTTTGTGGTTTTGCTTTTTATTTTCAATACATTGATTTATCCATACATACATACATACATACATACATACATTAGTACATACATACATACATACATACATTAGTACATACATATAATTTCTACCTTCATGTTTTTAATTGATTTCAACCTTTTTATAATTCCCGAATCCTTTTCTTTATTCTTTATGTTTAATATATAATAGATTGTGAATGTCATTACATTATATTTTATTATAGTCTATTATTTTATATTGTGTTATATTTTATATTGTATTTTACTAATATATGTACATTAGTTTATGTATATATTACTATATTTACATATCTCCAATACACGATAAATCGAAGATTATAAATATAGTAGTATATGCATTCTTTCCTCTCTTTCAACATCCTTTCACTTATAAATAATAGTATGGACACTTGCTAGAAAATAGATAATGAATTATCATCATCAACATCAACAAAATAGAAAACCTTTGATAATTCCAATGACTACAAGTATCAGCTACCTTTCAAATCCAACTTATAATACAAATACTGCTAATAATAATACAAATAATAATACTACAACTGAAAGTTATCAATATCTTCCAAGTATGTCAACTTCCTACACTCAGCCAAGTCAATTGAGTCTGACTAGTCCACAGCAACAGCAACAGCAACAAGCACAAGCACAAGCACAAGCTTCCAATCAGCAATCAAATGTCTTACCACCTTCTCAGACCACTTATTATCATCACCAATCTTTACCCCCATCTCAATATCCTGTATCGATGATTAATTATAATTACGGCTATAATGGTACTAATGGTGCTTATCCTCAATTATCGAGTACTTCAACTAGTACACAAGTGTTTTATGAACCAGCTCAAGGTAATTATACAACTTCTATTCCATCATCTGCTCATTCATCAACATCATCCGCAAGCACTAATAGTTCTTCATATCACGATATGAATTATAACTATGGTTCTAATTATAATTATCAAACGAGCTCTTCTCAATATCCAAGTTATCAAGATTCTTATCAAACTTCAAATCCAATCACAACCACAAGTGAACCAAGTTATAGCTATGCTACTTCGTATAATTACTATAATGGTTCCATTTCCTCGCCACATACAATTTTTGTCCAACAACAACCACAGCAACAGCAACAACAATCACAGCATGCACATTCACAACAGCAAAAAAATAAATCAGGAGATCCTGAAGAAAGATTCAACTCTCAATCTTCTAGAATATGCCCAGTTTGTGACAAAATGTTTAATAGACCAAGTGGTTTAAAGACTCATATGCATTCCCATACCGGTGAAAAACCATATATGTGTGAATGGCAAGGGTGTGGTAAAGTATTCTCTGTGAGGTCAAACATGATAAGACATTATAAGATTCACTTAAAGAAGAAAAGTGATTCAGAAAAGAAGAAAGTCTTATTATCAATAGCTGCTGAAAATTATAGAGATAAAACTCCAAAGACAGCTGTTCATTCACCTAAAAAAATCATTAGAGAAGTGAAAGCTCATCATCATCATAGTCTTGAGCACTATCATCATCCTGATCAAGACGATGAAGATAGTGATGCCGATGATAATCGTAGCACAAGCACTTCGAGCAGTAGTATTAATACCATATACGCCCCTAAGAAAGAACCATTCATAGATTCAAACAATAGAAATAGTTTGAGATCAATAAGTGGCTCTGCATCAAGTTTAGAATCAGCTAAACTTAACTACTATTAGATATTGATCTATTTTTCAATTACTTAATTCTCTGTTTACTTCAGGTAAGAACTTCATTAGAATTGAGTCAATTATTTCATTTAACTCAAAGTATACGCACTTTCATTCATCTTCTCTGTTTTTTGTTGTTTTTTTTTGCCTAATTTTATTGATTCACTATCACTTAATTTTCAATTCTTCTATTCAGGTTTACGTTGTCATTTATTCTAACTATGTTTTCTGATACTTTTTCCTTGGTCAATTCAATTACCATTTACTGAAGTTCTGCATTCGAATCAATCTTTCCAATCAATTTTACTTCTTTCAGCTTCCAGCTTATTTAATATTGCTTTTCAAACAGTTACAATTCATCTAATACTGATAAACTCTTAAATCGAATTCGATTTTAAAGATTACTAATAAATATACAATTACTTTAACAATTGCAATAACAATTACAAATGTCACATAAACGGCATGGAACACTAATTATTATAAAATAATTAAATCGCACAACTTCTTCTTTGTTCCTGCCTTATCATTCATTCAATCATTCACTTACTTATTTATTTATTCACAGATATGACTCTTTTAATTCTTATGACAATTCATCCTTTCAAGGATACTTTTAATGATTGAAATATATAGATAATTATAAATAATTATAATATATTTAACTATACTACTAGTTATAGTACTTACTTACTTTTTTTTTCTTGTAAATCTTCCATAGCTAAGATTGCGATTCCGAATACGATTACGATTACGATTACGATTACGAGTACCAAAGGGTGGCTGTCTACGAGTCATGTTTTCTTTACGTGCCCCAAATTAACGTAGTTGTATTTACATACCCATCTATACTGAAAATCCGAGTTGGTACCGTGATATATCCTAAAAAATATCCTACGCTGATCTCATTCCTGAAAATTATATTTGATGTAAGTGAGGTTTTTCGTAAATTAAGTTTTTTTAGAGTTCAAATTAGGTCTCGAGTCTCAAATCTCCTCGTAAAATTAGATAAGATTAACCGTTAGGCTTTTCAGAGGTTCGGGGCTCTGAAGGGACTAAGTTCAGATACTCAAAAAAGGTACGCTACATTCATTTTGTAGATCATACAGAGTATTCTGCCAACTAGCAACGAAGTATTGGATAACGTATCACATTCCACGGTAAGAATTTAACTAAGACACGAAAAAACAAATGAAAATTATATTGGTATGTCAGCAATCATAGATCTCCACCTGGAAGCGCAAAAATCACGGTATTTGTACGATCATATCGAGGAAATATTCAATCAGCAACAAGGATCTTCTTTGAGTGCCGGAATTGAAAAGTCCGGTACTATTAAAGATGAAAATATCAAAGTTATAAAATTGCCATCTGAAGAGAGAACACGTTGTATATCAAAGGGTGATGATATACGAATTGAGTTCCATAGAGTAGAGACATTGAGCAAGAACTCATTTGAAACGTTTGTTGATATAATTGATAAAAATATAGGTGTCTTTTATAGAGAAGTTCATGGTTCAGATTGGAGAGATGAAAAATTCGAAGAGGTGAAAGAAATTGGTATCATATATGGGTATATCAAATCGGGTGATAAATTGCTTGGGTTTTTATCATTCAAACTATGCACAGATAATGAAAAAGATGTGTTATACCTTTATGAGATACAAATCTTGGAAGAATTTCGTAATTACAAAGTCGGTTCTAAATTAATGGATTTTTTACACTATATTCCAACTTACTTGAACGCTGATCCAGAGTATTTGAAAATATCGTCAAATGTGAAGTTATTCGGTAACTCGCTTACTGTTTTTGGTAGTAATACAAAGGCAGTTGAATTGTACAAAAGATTGGGATATTACCTGAGCGATCATTCACCAACTGATAGAACACTAAGAAGTGGATATGTTATTAAACCAAGTTACTATATAATGATTAGACCAATCAAGAGCGGGTAGTGAATTTGCAAATGCGAAACGTGTATATATAAATAGAATCACATGCGAAAATTTGATAGGGAAGAATAATCATATAATATTTGTTGGTTGGTTCAACGGTAGGTCCAGATTCATAATGCATATATAGACTAAGTTATCGATAGAAAAACGAAGAAACGCTGAAAATAATAATAAAGTGGAAATAAAATTAGGTCTGTTAGTAACATATGAGTAATGTATATGAATGCGAATAAAGATGATAAGTGCATTTGCTTGAAATCTTACTTCTAAACTTTTTTTTCTCTTGTACCTTTTAATGCATTAAGATGTAAAGGCAAAAATTGATAACTTCTAGGGTCTTTTGGTTCTGTCTTTGTGGTCTATTTCCCTGGCATTGAACTGCCTTACAAAGATTTGCTCGGGACTGCTCAAAGAATGCAATTAAATTGATAATTGATATTTGATAAATCATGAAGTTCCGAACAAACGCGTTGACTTCCCGTTTCGGGGTTTGACAATGTACGCGCTCTTTCATAACTTTAATCATGAATTTACTCATTCAATCATCTACATAAAACCATGGAGAAATTGGCCAAACCTAGGATTGGTGGAACACGGTATGTATATGTATCCTTGTCCTGAATGTCCTTGTTTATGATTATACGGTGCTCTTTCATACAATTGTAAATTGAGTTAATTTTACTTGAATGGGCACAGTTCCCGAGAACCATTGTATTAAATTAATTTATATAAACTTTAAAAGAGCAAGTGTTCAAGAAGTATGTTTATTTTGAACAATGCAATTTTGTTTTGCTTTTATTTCTTATAAATGTAGAATGTAAGTGCTAATGGATGTACTGCGAGAGGAAGTGCAGGACAATACAAAACACGTTTAAGCAGGTCCAGATAATGGTATGTGCCAATTTTAAATATGTTATGCCAATATATAATGAGTATAATAAACCTATAGTATAGTATAATAAAAATTTTTAATAATAAGATGTACTTTTTTAATTAACGGACTTGAACAATAATTTTTAAAATTGTCGATCGCGATCAACTTTGGCCAAATTAGGAAAAAAACATTCTCGCTTCTTGCTGAATTTCGTTATCTTCTTGGACTAAGTTTTATTAAGCTTATTATTATTCATTTCTTGAAATTCACGTTCATTTTGAGTGGTTTTAGCCCTTTGTTTTTGTTTGAGTTTATTTTATTTTGTATCCCGTTTCACTCTTTTCGGTAGTTGCTAGAAAACAAGGATAGAAGGGATAATTAATTACCAAGAGTCTTAGTCTACACAATACAATGAAAGTACTTTCCGATACTTTAATTAAATCCCTATTGAACAATTTGTCAAGGGATGAGTTATTACACTATCAAAAATCATTAGCCAATGCATTAATCGAGTTCAACAAGGATCCATCTATAATTCCACAAAGAATTGTCACCCAGCCACCAGCAACAGGTTCCACCCATCTGTTCATGGCTTCAACAGGGTCTAGCGTTGGAATGAAGGCATTAACTGGTTCAAAAGAAGGATTTAAAGGAGTCACTTCTATATTGAATCCGATAAGCGGAGAATTAATTGGTCTTCTTAATGCTAGTACATTGACTGCTTTTAGAACTGCATTAGCTACTTCATTATCTTTAATAAAGACTTTCCCCACTGCAAATGATTTTGGATCTTCCTCCTCATTAACAGAATTAGTTTGCTTTGGCACTGGCCTGCAAGCTTATTGGCATATCAAGACAACTTTAATTCTGTACCCTGGTTCAATTACGAAGATCCATGTTGTCAATCGATCATTGGATAAGGCAAAAGGCTTTGTCGATCAATTAAGAGAGGAATTACATGACTCTGATATCAAGTTTGATTATCTTGATTTATCAAATTCCGAGGAAATTACAAATGCAATTGAAAATGCCTCAATCATTTACTCTTGTATTCCAACTACCACACCAACTGTTTCTAAATCGAATTTATCAAAATGTTCAAAACCAAAGGTATTTATCGGAGCTATTGGCTCTTATAAACCACATATGATTGAAATCTCGGGGGATATCTTGAATGATTTAATCCTTGCAAATGGTGGTAAAATCATAGTTGATTCCAAGGAGCACTGTTTAGAAGAGGCTGGTGAATTGATTATAAACAAGATTGGTGCAGACTCATTAATAGAGATCAGCGAGCTTTACATGGAAGATAGCGCATCTGCGGGTGCACCTCAGTTAAAATGGATGCAATCGCCAAATACCAAGTTTGTCGTGTCAAAACTTGTCGGTCTGTGCATTATGGACGTTGCCGTGGGTCAATCTGTGCTCGAGACTGCGACAAGCCGCGGTTTGGGAATCGATATTGAGGATTTCTGATCTTCTTTTGTTATACGCATTTAGCTGGTGGGTTACTGGCACTGTTTTAGCTTTAGCTGTATGTTGGACGACCCGTCGATTTTATTAGAATATATATTTTTTTTCCTTCGAGGTTGAGATTGGTGAAAGTGAAGGTGAAAAATTGGGACTCGATTTGATCGGTTGTTTGAGTGATTGATTTATTGACAAGCTCTCTTTATATGTATTTGATGACTTAATATCTGCATTATTAATACTGGAAAACATACCTTTTTTATAGAATAGATATTTTTCAATGATACCGCATAGTTTTAGGCCCACGTATGTCTCACAGAGGGGAACTTTGACTCTCCATACGAAGAGGTACATACATAGACAGTTTCAATTTATCAAGCATGAAAAGACTAAGGATACAGCAGCAACTGAAGCTTCATTAGCCGTGAATTATGGGAATTTGATGAATATCAGAGATTTCTTCATTGAACATCAGTGTAATGCCTTTCCTATAGGTCACGATGTCAATAAACCTTCTACGGGAAAGAATAACTCGCTGGTGGATTCACTTTTCAATCAAATCGGATATATCAAGGAACATTACGGAATAGTCGAACAAGTTGAAGACAAATATAATACAAGATCTGACCCTAGTGAGTCATTAAATGAGTCTATACTCGTGGAGTTGAAAAATATTATACGGTCTTCTTCATTGAAGAAAAATGAGGAACTTTACAATTTCTTGGTCAATGTGAGACAGAGAGATCTTGAAGCATTTCAATACTTGATCAAAAACTTGACTGCTTTTGAAATATCCATCGTCTTGAAGAGACTAGTTGAGTACAACAGTTATGTCAGTAAGTTTTTCACAAGTGAATTAAGATTTTCCTCGAGGTTGAATAAATCCGATAAGATCTCAAAGGGATTATATCGCACAAAAGATACAATCTTCTTAAACATATACAAAATTATAAGAAACATTCAGCGATTCTCTAATTATCAACTTCCGATCTCAAAGGACTATGAACAATTGATAAAGTTTCAATTAGATTCTCAAAAACCAAAAGCTGCATATGATATAATAAAAGAATTTGATTCCTTTGTGAAAGAAGGTAAAAGAAATTACCACATCACTAAAGGTATTGTAGAAGACAAATTGAAACTTTTAGGTAATGCAGATGTATCAACTTGGAAAATTGGAAGATACTCTGTAAAGAAAGTTAGTCCTGGTAGCTTTTCAAGAAATGTGAAGCATAAATCAATTGATTATTTTTATAAGTTCTTTCCAGTTAATAATGTATTGGTAGATATAGATATCTTGAATGGAATCATATTGAACCTTGGATACTCTAAAGATATACAGTTATTGGAAAGTTTTGTCCATAATTCATTTGGTATTGAACAAGTTCAAGATGTCGATAAAGAAAATAACGATATCTCTTCATTCCGTTACAATCCTTCTCAAGATTTCCAAAAACCAACAAAGGGCTCATTGAATTATCCCGATGTCACAACATTGTCAAATATCTTATACTCGTATAATTATAACAACGAATTATTCAAAGGTATTCAAATGGTGAATGAAATCATGAATAATTATACTTTTGATAAGTATGATTTACCTAAATTTTACACTTCATTGATCACAAATGTTGGTTTATTATCCAAAAATACAAAGAGAGATCTTACAACTGAATTATGGAAACGTGGTTCTTCGAATTTAGAGATCAATCAAGAATTCAATTTACAATATATCTTGATTGCATTGATCTCTCAAAATCTTGCCACTACATCTCAATCTATTTATGACAATAATTCATATGTCTCTAAAAACCTATTGAAGGTAAAGATGACTTATAGTTCAGTACAAGGATTGTTGAATGAATTACCAATTGTTCATTCCAAATTATCCAGTTTCATAAACTCTACAAACCTCTATAACCAGAGATACGACTATAACTTAATGATGTCATATTTGAACATTATAGTTATTAGATTATCTTCACTCAACTTATACTATGATGCAGACAAAGTTATTCAACAATTTTCAATTGATCAAAATATGAAAACTATACTCAGAAAGAATTTAAAGAAGTTCCAATCAAGATACTTGAAATCACGTAACCATGAACTTGTTAATCGTGAAAACGATAATGACTTTGATGATTCATACGATGAATTCGATGGATTTGATAGTAATCAAACTATAAGACATGGAATAAAAGGATCAAGTGATGGTTTGACTCCTGATTCTACTTCGGGCACTACTTCAACAACAACATCTGCTACTCCAAAGAAGAAAACAAAGATAAAGAAGAAAGTCGACGATTATGATGATGATGATAGTGTTTTAGGACTCTGGTGATTTTCATTTTCATCCTTCATCTAATTACATTGCATCTTTTACACTTAACGAAAATTCATGAACTAATAATGTAAATAATTCACGAATCATAATGTACATAATATCATAGATACTTTAGATAGTCAAAATACCAAAAGAAATTCACTCAAATGCCTTAAAAAACAGTATTAATTTGTTTGTAAAAATAAAAATAAAATGTCGCATTATATATATGTATATATCCAATCACTTATACGTGCACAGAGGTAACTAATTCAAGCTCGTTAGAGTTCAAGTACTTGCTGAAAGATAACCAAAACCATCTAAACCATACAATCTGGGAAAAATGGGCGTATGACATACAAGACATATTGACAAACCACATACTTAAATCACTTTGAATCTTTATCACTGTGTTCTTCTCTCCTTCTTCTTGACCATATTGCAAGAGTGGAGCAACGGATGAAGGAATCTTGTCCAATGCTAATAAACGATACTTTTCAATCAAGTCAACGAGTTTACTGTTTTTCAGATCCGTTTCAAAGTAATTGCTAAACAACTTCCAAATGATCTCAAAATTCGTAAGAGCTTGACCGGAGTACTTAACGAGTAGATTCCAACTCTTCAAGTTCCAAAACTTGATTTCATTGAACTTTTGAAAGGTTTCTAGTTCTTTAAGCGTCTTTTCCTTCATCAATTCATTCACACCATTGTATAATGAAATATGATTAGGATGATTAGAGACACCTGATTCATCGAATGTTAAAAATACAATGTTTCTCTCCTTATCTTGTCCTTCTGTGTTTGCAATTCCCCATTCTTCAATAGTATCAATCAAACTTTGTTTAATCATCCCATAGTCCCACGACTTATGAATATTATCTTCAAACCCTAATACTTTCATATTCTTGAATCCAAGTATCCTTCCACTCTCATGAAATTCTTGTTCTCTCACTTTACCAAGACTGTCATAATCTCCATTGGAAAAGCAAACAACATTGATATTGTTATTGTAATTCTTCTTGGATAATTCGATCAAAGTTGGTCCAAAGAACATTGACTCATCGTCAGGATGAGCGATTACTAAGATAATTTCCGAATTCACTAACTCCGCCCTCTGGACAACGGCATCGTAGTTCAATTCATATCTCGATTTCCCATTTGCGAAATACCCGTCCTTGTCTTCTAATCCATGTACTTCCTTGTTTATCAATGATACAGGTAGAAAATTTGGCAAGATTGTAGTTAAGATGATCCAAAATACGAAAAACACTGCAGGCTTGCATGAGATCCTGTAAATTGCATCTTTGATGCAACTCCCTGTTCTGTTTCCCATATTGATTGAACTTGAAACTTCTGGCTGTTTGATAGCTTCAGCTCTTAGTTACAATCTGAATAGGATCAAATGTGCAAGATGAAACTGGCAAATATATGAATAACTGACAAAATAATCTAAAAATAAAAATTATCATGGAATAAGCCAAATCTAGATCTAAATGCGTCCTTGCATTCTTTCTTAAAATGCGAAAAAGAAATGAGAATGTGTGCATCACGTGTTTATGTCTAATTTCTTTTCGATTCGTTTCATTTATTGATATCAAACTATACTTATTTATTTAGGACTAAAAACCAATTAGGTTGAGCAGAGTATCCATCGTAATCAATACGTCTAATACCATTCTTAGCCTCAAGCCAATTCAAAAGATCTCTTATTTCAAAAGGTGTCAATAAAGGAGTTAATCTTTTCACTAACAACTTGAATGTAACTCCTGGTCTTTGAACTATACTTTGCAATAAGACTAATAAAGACTTTATCCAGATTTTTCGGTTTAGATCACCAGAAAGATCAATCCATAATCTACTGCATGGTTTACCAATTGGCAGTGGAATTGACTTTATAGCTATTGATTCATCGTTGAGCTTTTGCTTTGAGTAACCTCCCAAAATGAAATCACTTTCAAATTTCGACTTATTCAATTGTCTAGTTGAGTAATTCTTGGTCAAATCATCTTGATCTACGTCAATTCTTGTAAATTTGACCGACTTCTCTGCAATCGCATTCACCATTGGGAGATAACACCCGTCTGTGATTTTCTTTGATAAGATCAAACCTTGATCGCTGAGTGACAGATCTTCCAATAGATCATACATCATAGATGCATTATCAAGCATCTTTTCATTGAACTTCGTTTCTAATAATCCCAATGATCTTTCAGTTAATGTAAACTTGATATCAGCATCTTCGCCCAAAAATGCAATTTCTCTGGAATTTTCAAGTTCAGAAATTGTCTTCTTCGAATTCTCTTCACCAATTTCGGTAAATAGTGCTTTGACTCTTTCTGAACTGAACTTCTCAGGTGGTGTGGCAAAGAGTGCTTTCAATTTGGTCTTGAACAACTCCATTTCACTTGGTACGTCTCTATACTCTCGAGTGTCCTCTTCGTCTTCTTCAATAGGATATGTGAATGATGTCTTGTTGAAAGCTTCTTCTCTTTCAACAACAGAAAGTAAGTCTCTGAAAACTTCTACACCTTGGGGACTGTAATCCAATACGAACTTGTTATTATGATAATTGTCTTCAATATCTTGAAAAAGAGAGCTTTTGACGCCTTCGAATGATGATTCGTCAAGTTTTCTCCATAGATCCAACATTGACACTAAGTCGCCTTTAATAAGATCATCCTTCGTAATCTCGCCATTCTTGATACATTTTAATAAGATTTTCTCCCAACTTGTCCTAGTCTCTTGTAACACTTTGTTACCAACCTCTTTCTTCAATCTAGGCCATTGCTTTCTTAATGAATCGGCAGTCACGTCTTTGTACTCGCTGAACAAAGAAGCAACTGCAGTCCAGTCAATGTTGTTATGAGCTGATAAAGATTGTAGAATAATGACTGATCTCAAAATCAACATGGTATCTCTGATATCTACTTTCAAGGTGGTACGATTCTTCTTTACAGGATTTTGAACAGTAGACTCGGTTTTCTTTCTTGGATTGAACTTCTTTCTTTTCTTGTAAGGGATGAACATATCAATTCCCTCATACTCATCTTTAACTTCAACGTCAGCATATTCTGATTGTTCTCCTGCAGGCTTGTCACCTTCGGTATCCAAAGAAGATTCACCTGAGGTTCTTTTCTTGGAAGCAGATTTCTTCTTTGATCTCTTCTTTGGTTCCTTCGTAAGACTTGTCAATCTATTGTCTATCATTTCTTCAACAGCTTTTTCCCCTTTCACTCTGGCTGCTTTATTCTTTTCATTGGTTTCTTTCTTCAATCTTTGAGCAGCAAGTGGATCAGTGAAAAAGTGAAATTTAGCCACTTCCACAATTGGTGCATCTGAAAGTGGTCTATATATAGAGTTGGTCTTTGTAATTTTTGTCCGATAACCACGTTTCATACTTCTAAATAGACTTTGTTCATCTTCTTCAGTTGGTTTGTTGGTAACTGATGAAACCACAAATAAGTTATAGAGCCTGTAAGGATGCTGTGGGGTGGTTATAGTAACCAAGCCTTTATCCCTCAACTCATATGCGTCCCTCCTAAGAGTCTTGACATCTGGAAGGAATTCAAGACTCATCTCCTTTTTGACTTCAACACAGAATAAAGAGTCAATAGCAACAATCTTGGACTTATTGATATAATTGAGAAGAAAATCATTCCTGTTGGTTTTTTCTGTGGAAAATAGAATATCAAGTTCCCCTGGTGTTTCAGCAACTTTTGGTGTTTCTTCTGCTGTCGAATATTTTACTTCTATAAGTGTATCTTTCTCCGAAGAAGAAGTATTAGCGGGAATAGGACTAATTTTCTTTTTAGGTGAAGCTTTATTACTCTCTTGCTTTACTGCTGGGTCCTTCTTCAAAATTGAGAGATTCTTTTTGAAAGATGCAGTTATTGGAATTTCGGACAGATCATCGTCCAATATAAGTTTTCCGGATTTGAATTTGTTCCTCACATTCAAAAGCTCGCTATTGATCAACTTCCCTGAATAACCATACCACCATATACCACTAGAGTGGTTCACAAATGGAATCGCTTGGATTCTGGAACAAGCTCCAGAATAGTGCTTTGAACTATATTGAGCTAAACAAAGCTCTGAATATTTTGCTTTGATTGGCTTGAAATGATCTTTGACTTCTTCCACCGGTAAACCTTTTCTTTTCAAAAATAGAGGTTGATGGATATACCTGTAGTACTTGATTTTACCGTTTGTATCTTGACCTCTTACAATAGTATACGATCCCGGACCTTTAACTATTTTCTCAGAGGAAGCAAAAGCTAGGTATCTCAAAAAAGTTCTTAGATTATTAGAACCAAGTAGCTGCTTACCAAGGTCCATGGATGAAATACCCGTTTCACCAGCAGTTACAGTAGCATCAAATAATTGGGCTTGTAGTGGGAAGAACCTATTCAATTCGGGCGTGCTTTCCACTGTTTCCTCTACTTCTTGTGTTCCTATTTCAATCTCTGAAGCTGCATCCTTTGCTTGCTCCAATATTGAAGAGAATAGTGCGTTTGTCATATCTCTAGGAAAGTCCTTTACATATTGTAAGGCAGTAAACTGCTTCTTAAAACCTTCTGTTTTCACAAACACAATATTCAAACAATCCAATGACTCTAGGGCCTTGATTATCAAACTGAAGTGTCTCGTGAGTCTTTTAGTTGTATCAAATTTCAACTCTGCTCTTAAATCGAGAGGGGTACGTACACCATCTGGAGCCTTTTTCAGCATGCTAAGGATTTCAGTAGCAGCACCAATTTTGTTGAGTATGGAAGCATCATGACTTTTGTTCAATATGAAACGGGGATCATCAGCATATTTAGAATTGATAATCATACTTGTACTTGCACCATTTGTAATAATGGGAACTTTTTTAATAGCGTCCAAATCTGTTAAAATTGCCAGACGACTTGTAAAACTCCTTGGATCTTGGCCTGTAGCGTCAGCCAAAGCCTTTGCCGTTATTCCCTTTTCTCTTGATTTCGTAATAACACGTAACAACTCATATGGATAAGTTCCCAATGTATTACTAGCCATTGGTACTCCTAATAGATAAATTGACTGCCTATCCTCTGTCACTTTCAATCTATGTTCGTTCTCGTTTACATCCTTTAGGTTTTTCACTTTTGATTTCATCACTGGCGTACCGGACTTATCATAAACAATAAATTCTTCTTCTTTGATGAGCCAACTCCATACTAACTTTTTAGTAAAGTCATCTATTTCTCCATTTTGAGCAATAAGTGCGTCCCACAACCCTTGCAAGCTCATCCCTGAAGGGTCTGCTACACAGAGCTCCTCCATCAAAAAGCCAACAATCTCGTCAGGAGATCCAATCTGCCTGAAAGTAGTCATATTGAATCACTTAATTGAATCTTGAGCTTCCTTTATATGATAGATTAATGAAGTATACACAGCAAGACACGTTAAGATGTAGCTAAAAACACGCCTGTGAAAGAAACAAGTGAAGCCAAAAAAGCCTCTTACTCCCACTTGTTTAAAACGTGCACGGGTTTACTGTAGTCTTTACACCCGTACATTTCCCCCCTTTTCTGTGCCTTCTAGAATTGAGTTTCCTGTTCACCGCCTTTCATACCACCAGACCGCTGACAAATATTCCTGTTTCTCCGAGAACTGCGCAACTGTATATGGAGACGTCAAAAGGTAAAGTAACTCCTGAATTATCTATTTATAACAGGGGTATTCCTCTTTTCAAATTCACATTGTCTTTATACCTTGATAATTATATATTCAATTGTTATAGTTTTTGACGTACAATAAATATAATACACAATGTCTGATATTCCGTCTACACACGCCGCTACCGTCTTCACTGGGGAAACTGAAGATCTAAAATTAGTTAAGCTTGAAACTGTCAAGACTCAAACTCCTAAGAAAGGCGAGTTATTGATCAAGACGGTTGCCAATGCTTTGAATCCAACCGATTGGAAACATATTGTTTTTGGTTGGGGTAAAAAAGGCTGTATTCCAGGTACTGATTCTTCCGGTATCGTTGCTGCCGTTGGGCCCGAGGTTGTCGGTTTCAAAGTTGGTGATCATGTTTCTGCTTTCACCCATGGTGGTTACTCTGAAATACCAGAAGGAGGTTCCTTCCAAGAATATTTCATTTCTGATCCATATCTTACTATCAACTATGGTTCTGGTTTGACTCATGAAAACTCATCATCTGTTGCACCTGCAAAGGTTACCACTTTTGAAGGCGCTGCATCAATCACTTTAGCTGTTCTTACCGTTGGATTATCATACTATAATAAATTTAAGTTCAAGTTTGACAAAACCGAACAAGCCGGTAAATCTGTCTTAATCTGGGGTGGTGCAACTGCTACTGGTTTGATTGCTACCCAAATTGCTAAGAAAGTTTTTGGTCTTGAAGTCTTAGTTGTTGCCTCAAAGAAGCACGAAAAACTGTTAACCTCTCTTGGTGCCGATAAATTGTTTGATTACCATGACTCTGATGTAGTTAAACAAATCAAGGATTATGCTGGTGAAAAATTACTTTACGGTTACGATACTGTTTCTACCCAAGAAACAGTTAAGCAAGTTTATGAATCATTAGCCGATTCTGCTCCAGCTGTCTGTGAAAACTTGTTGATGTTAAGCGAAGATTTGATCACTAATAAGAAGTCCAATGTTAAGTTTACTTCTTCATTAGCATACTTGGCTAGAGGTGAAGATCAAAACCTTGGTGGCTTCATCGTTCCAAGTAATGAAGAAATGAAAGCTGATCATGAAGAATACTGGGATCATATTGCCCAGTTTATTGTTGATGGTACTATCTTGCACGCACCATTGACTATCTTACCTCATGGTTTCAACAGTGTTGAGGAAGGTTTTTCTTTGTTAAGAAATGAAAAAGTCAGTGGAGAAAAGTTGATCATCAGAACTGCTGATACTACTAAATAGTTGATTTATTAAGTATATATTTTGATGCAACTTGAATTTATGAACGTTTATTTATATTTGTAGTTTTATTGTAAATTATTTTCGACAGAAAAGAGTATATACCATTTGTTTCTGATAAAAAGATAGTCTAACAGTATAACTAGACCTATATTGCATATCATTTGAAAGGAATAAAAAAGAATCACGTCTTCAAATTGAAAAGGGTCTAGGCAAATAGCCGCCTTGGTCTAAGTCTAAAAAGAAATTGTGGCACGCAGCTGTTGCCGAGGCGCTAAAAAAGATTTTTTGAAAAAAATTATTTTTTGCTGCAGAGGAGAGCGAAAAAAAAATATTTTCACAGTTTTTTCATCGGAAAGCCGGTTTTTCACAGTTTTAACTGCCCTTTTTGGTAGTTTTACGGGGTAAAAGATCTTCGTGACTTTGAAAAAATAACGCATCTGTTTGATATATATATCTTATTTGACCCGCCTTCTATCTTATACATTGAAACTCTGTGTTTTTTGCTCCTTACAACTATCATCCCTTCGAAAGCATAAAGAAACTATCACACAATGAATTCAGTCACTATAAAAATGTCCAACAAACCAAGAAGTTACAGCCACTGCGAAACAGATTCCACAAAAACCAACAACGTCCTTGAAAATGTGAAAAAGATCACAACTCCGCTTATATATGTCTCTACTTTGGCATATTTGATATTGAGTGAAACAAATATCGTCGCTTAAATCATGTTAATTGATTACCATTTACTTTCAACGCCTAATTCAAATTTACGATTTCATTGGTTTGTCATCTCTCAGATAGACATAGCTTTCCATGTATATTACTCGCCCATCTCATACTTACGAATACAGAAATAATACTACTTTAATACATAGAATATTCAATAATATAACAACAGTACGCACGCATTTATATTACAATTGGCTTGCAGTGCCATTCATTATATCATGTGAAGTAAAACTAAAAGGTTCCACCTGACTTTTGACTCCAGTATTCCCTCTTTGTGATTTTATCTACAGAATCAGAACGCTTTAACTTTTTTTGTGGTCTTTGATCGTCGTCACTGTCGCTATCACTATCACTATCTGCGTCATTATCTGCTGTAGTTGCTGCCTTGTTACCGTTTCCATTAGGTTCTTCGTCTTCATCTTCTGATTTTATACCCATTAGTTGATCAATTTCTTTAGAATTATCTTTCTTCTTGGATGATTGAGACTTTTCATATATCGCCTCTATATCCTCTTCCTCCTCACTACTACTGACTGTAGTATCGGAGAAGTAATCTATATCGGCTGCAACTCTACCTGTTTTCTCCGAAGGAAGAGGTGGTAATCCTCCATTACTCGATTTATTTTTATTATAACTAGCAAATTCTTTATTCACCACACTTTTCCTTGCATCTTCAAAATCTCTTTGTTTACCAGTATACTTTATAATATCACCCAGAACAGATTGGCCGAGTCTTTCCTTGTATGTGGCAGAATTCATCTGATAACACTTATTCGCAAGAAGTTCAAATGCTCCCCCAAATGCTCTCTTTATGTCACGTAAATTGAATGTACCTCTACTGATATTATTTGAAGTATCTCTTGGGTCTTGAATGGCCAGACTGAACGAATTTCTGGAGAAAAGATCCGGATTACTTGATTTCTTGATGTAGTAAGGACCATTTTCATTGAATGCAATTGCTACATTATCATAACCAAAATTGTAACCATAGAGTTCAAAAAATTCAATAAGAAGAACGCCTAAGTTGTCAAGTGGATTGATTGAACCTGTTATAATCCTTGGATGTAACTTCAAAAATGTATATACTAAACAAATAATTGCAAATCCACCAAGACCACCGGTATGAACAACATTCAACTTTCTCACAGCAAGAAACTGTTTGACAACAAATACTAGCTCTCTGAGAGCAGGCATGGATTTAATCCAACTCACAATATCACCGGCTGCAACGATACCATTTGTACGCTCAAATGAAATATCAATATGAATCTTTGTGCTAGGGTCAACAAACTTGATGATTGGAACTTTGGCTTTCGCTATCGTTTCTATATTAGTAGCAAGATTATGTGTTCTGAGATATGACGAAAGTTGATACAGTGAGGATTTGTTATCATATTTACCATTTCTCTGTTTCGAAACAACCACCATATCGATATCGGACCCAGGAAGGTATAAGTCTGTAGCAAAAGAACCAAAGCAATGTACTTCACTATCTGGCCATATTGACGTTATATGTTTCCTTAGATTCTCTACTGTTTTATTTCTTGCCTTAATTTCATCTGCTGATGGCGATATATAACTAACAAAATCTTTTATCTCCATTGTGAGCCAGTCCGATATCTCAATTTGTTTAGAATGGTCGTTATTCCTTATCCATGGGTATTGACTATTGAAATGACCTGCTTTATGTTGAGATGCTTTGGTGTAATATCCCGACTCGTCATTACTCAAGTAGTCATTGTCTGAATCATAATTATCATACGAGTAATTACTTTTGTTATCTTCCTCTTCTTCTTCCGAACTAAACCCAAAACTTATGAAATCTATGTTATCATCAAGATCATTATGAGTCTTTTGTTTCTTGACAGGGGGTTCCTCTGATTCTTCCTTCTTATTGTCTTCCATGTCAGAATTTGAATCACTGATATCAACAAGAACAAGTTCGTCGTCATCATCCGAAGCTGAAGAAACGGCAACTATTTCATCATCGTCAACATCTTTCAAATGATCAAATGAATTGGACTTCTGTAATTGGCTGTCCAGCGATACCCGGTTAGTATCTGCTCTCTCCTTTTTCTTTCCCTTGGATTTGGCTTTCTTAGAGCTCATCTTCTTTGATGCAAAAGTGAGATTGGGAGATGGAGTGACACTGGCCTCTCTACTCTTATTTGCACTCTTCTTCGCCATGGTATCTTACAGACTTCTATTAGGTCACTCTCTATATGAACTAGAGATAGAGATAGAACGCCGCAAATATGTTTATGCTTTATCAATAGAATCTGGAATAAAATTGATAACCGTTCAAAAACTTTGAAGCTAGTTTTTTCATGGGTTTCTCACTACGAAATAACGACTTTTCCGGATGTTGCACTTGATAGCGGGAAAATCGGAAATTGCAAGTTTATTGTATCCCTACTGCTCAATGACTGTCTATTTCCCTTGTGATACTAAATGAGAACACTCTCAATATGCTGTATATATTTAAAATAGCTTCAAAATATTTCATGGGGAAGTTTGTGGGACTTCTTGTGACGTTTTTTTTGTGATTTTCAATATCTTTCAACAAATAGAATTTTAAATTTAAAAAGTTAATTTGGATTTCCATAAGTCCGTTGGAAAAACTCAGTTTCCACTACAAATTCAAACAGGGAACGACCACGAGAGAGTCAAAATTCTATTCCCATACGTACAATTATATAAAGTAATTAGATTTATGATCTATCTTCTACCCAAGCCCCCAAACACACTTTTTGGCTTTTCAGAAGCCGCTTTTGCAGTCGCAGATACCCTAGTACCAGCTTTTCTTGTAGCCTTCGTCTTCTTCGGAGTAGGAATGCCAATCAGCTCTTCATCACTATCACTAGAGACAAGCTCACTAACCTTAATCACTACCTTCGTCGCACGAGAAGAGTTTCGTTTTGTTGTTGGTTGAGGAACATATTCATCTCCTGAATCAGATTGAACAACTTCACCTTGGTCTTGTCCTCCATCTTCAAGGTCTATCTCATCATTGAAATTAGTAGATGATGCACCCATAGACCTCACTGATCTTTGTGGAGCTGCCACAAGATTTGCGGGTTCAATACCATCCATATCATCTGTATCCGAATGAACAATCGAGTCACTTATAGCGGACTTCCTAGTTTTCTTCTTCTTGCAAGAATTAGGGGTAGGCGATTTTTCCCCGTATGCAGTTTTGGCTCTCAACTCTTTCACCAGATTTCTGAAACTCTTTTTAACCCCGGAATAGTCAACGCCCGCCGATTCTTTTTCATCCTCACCAATGTTCAATGAGAGAAGTAATTTCAAGTCTTTATCTAATTCCTTCTCCACAAATGATTTCAGTATGTTTTTGTCTTCCTGGGTGATTGTTGAATCAATGACTTTATTCATATCGGTCTTTTGGAGCAATATGAGGTCATCATCCTGTAGCGTACGGTTAACTAGTTCCGATATATCTAAGCTAGTATCTGTGACCAGCTCACTTACCATTTCGGAGTCAATCACAGGAGCAGATGACTTAGACTTGGCAGCTGCTGTCAATGCAACACCCTCAGAAACCTTTTTCCTGTGAAAGATCACCACGTCATTCACATTCGCAACTCTACCGACAAATCTATTGGAAAATCTTCTAGGGTTCTCAACATCATAACCCCCAGAGTATTCTACTTTCAGTCTAATCAAAGGAAGAGGAATATTAGAGGGGTCCGGATCACTGTTGGCTTCTATCCAGCTATTATTTGCCTTCTCAATTAGCTTATCTACTTGCTCAATAAGATAGTTCAAAACAGCATTTTTATCACTTGGTGACAAGCCCGTCTCACTGAGAACTACACTCTTAGCTTCAAAGGGTCTCACAGACGTAAGAGGTATTGGCTCCAGAGAAAAATCATTTCCTTTTATGTTTAATATAAATACATGTTTCTTTTCATACTCACTATCACCAAGGGATGTCGCCAAAGAAGATCCAGGTTGAAGAACATGGAAACCAGTATCTGGATTGGTACTTGTATACGGTATACACTCATGCTCATGACCCCATAATATGAAATCCAAGAACTTGGGAAGTAAAATCTCAGGCAAGTAATCTGTGCCCGAATACTGAGTACGATTCTGATGCACACACATTAGATTGAACCAACTATCCTCGTTTGGTCTACTAAAAGTGACATGCCCATCTCTGAATGTTCTATATAGTCTTTCATCCCTAATACTGGCCATACCATATAATGCCAAATTTGTCGATCCTTTTCTGAATAATAAAGGTGATATATGTATTATATCATTTTGATTAACTTTCCCAAAATGATTGAAAAGACCACTGACAGCTAGTAAGTCCATCGGAGACAATAAATCATCACCGGTAGCGTCATCATGATTACCTGATATTCCAAATACTGGGATCGATACATTGATATTTGGATCTTCGAAATTTGGATAGTTGAAACTTTTATTACACATTGCAGCTGAAGGATCTGAGACTAGCTCCAATTGAAATGGTTTGTCACCCATACATGTCTCTCTTAATGTTTTCATGACATAATACATAGACTTCTTTGATGGCTTATTCGTATGAAAAAGATCACCACCTTGTATCACCATATCTACATCTCTTTCAACTGCTATTTCCATAATCTTTTGGAAGGTCTTCCACCCATCGTCACCACGAATTGGATCTACCTCGTTATACCCAACATGGTTGTCAGTAGTCAAAAGAAGACTTATACAATCAGGTCCAGGGTCTATATGTTTCAATTGAGGCATTGGTTATTGTCTTTCCAACGACAGCTGTCTAACAGACAGACAGACAGACGACTTCAATCTAAGTGAGTAGTTCTTCAAGTATTGCATTTTGGCAAAGTCAAAAGTACTTTTCAAGGCGCGTGAAGTAAAGTCCAATGCATTTAGTCAACAAACTTACATAATACCTATTATATACAATCGTCTTGGTTTTCATGAGTTTTGATGCCCAGTTCAACTGGAATCTACATAAACAACATCACGACAAAGAACAGCTACTCTTTTGAAAGTTCTTCTCCATTCAAGAGGGTCTGCTTTTACTTTTATAAACTCCACTTTTCTACCAGAAACATTTTCACCTAGTTTTGATACCTTGATGTTTCCTATAATAGGCAGTTTTCCAGAGTCTTTCCCATTCAATGGGATAGTTACACAACCATCCATTCTACCCTTATCTATCAACTGTTGAACCACCAGCTCGTTGCTGGCAATGTCATTACTGGTTCTAAACCCAAGTTTATGAAGCGCTTCCAGTATTGTAATGAGTAACTGATCTAAAGGAACCATCGAGAAAAATCTTGTAAAGTTTTCAGCAAATAATTCCGGATATCGACTCTGGTATTGCTGCAGTTTTTTGATCGTCTCATCAGTTACACGTCCACTTTTCTCTTTGTTTGCATTGGTAAATTGTAAGAATGCTGGGTCTCGGGATATCATCATAAAAGCCATTTCGTTGTCGTTGACATCTTCCTTCAATTTTCTTCTCTTTGAGTGTTCAGTATATACTTCCTGGGATGCAGAGAATCCCTTTGTAGGTTTGTAGTTTTCTTTCAACAACTCTGTAGAGACTGTATCATCCAAAAGATACTGAACTGGATTGGAACCTGCAATTTCGTCACGAGGCACCTGCGTAGATGTCATTTCTGTCACATTATTGTGATCATCATCGGTAAGGGAAACATTTAGGTTGACTAGTAGTTTCGCAGCTAGTTTCAAAGGTTGGGCACACATTCCATTTTTGCCAATAAACTCATTCTGTTTTGTTACCCAACTGCTTGCTTTGATTTCATCCATTGTTATTCTAGAGCTTGGATCTGGTACCAAAATTTTCAGTAACAGGGACAAAGCGGGAATTGAAATTGTCTTCCATTTCAAACTCATATTTTTCCTTTGACGTAGAAACTCCTTATAACTTGGATCTTCATCATGAGGCATTTCCCACGCAATTTTTCCAGTCAAAAGAACATACATAACAACCCCACACGACCAAATATCTGCTATAGCAGGGTCATATTGTGCGTTACACAATTCAGGTGCAACGTATGGAGGGGAACCACAAGGTGTATGTGCTAATCTTTTTGGTCCATTTTTTTTCTTGAATACACATGCTAGACCAAAATCAGTTAGTTTTAAGTTACCATTTCTGTCCAATACCAGATTTTCTGGCTTGATATCTCTATGTGCCACACCCTTTTCATGAATATATGAAATTGCATTGATCAGTTGAGTAAAGTAAAACCGTGCTACGTCTTCGTCAACACCCAGATCAGGCTCAATTTTATCAAATAAATCACCATTACTTCCTAGCTCCATTGCCATCCACGCCCAATTACTATCAGCTCCAAAATTTATCATTTCAATTATGTTTGGGTGCTTACAGGCTTTTTGAATAAAAGCTTCTCTAGCTATCTGATCACTTGTGACCTTCTGTTGTGAAGCAAGTTGTAAATGTATAAACTTAACCGCAATGATCTTTGAAGATTTTTCATTTTTGAACTCTGCAGTTTTGACAACACCAAACCCGCCGTGCCCTATGGTTTTCCCAAGTTCGACATTCTTGAGTTTGGGAAAGGGCGCCAGTTGTGATAACTTATAAGACATAGCGTATGTGTTCTACACTATTATAACATGTTTGTCGTCGTAGCACATAATTACAGCATACGCCTCAAACAAAAAACGACATGAAACGAAATGTAAACAAAGCAAAAGCAAGGCATAGAAATTTGGACTTCATATCAAGGCTGTGAATTACCCTTTTTGGACATAATACTTTCAGTGCTCATTTGAGTTCAATATTAACTGTGCATGTATATATCTATAAAACTAGTATCATTACTGTTACAAGTCATCTAAATCTTTTATCCATGTTGCTGTTATTGGTCTGAAGAATTTGAGTTCACCTTCAGCCAGTTTTGAGATATCTATAGTATCTTTAGAAACAACTTTTTGTCCATTGACGTTTTGATGGGCAATCGAGAACTCTGAACCATTGACAGCTAACACGATGGAAGTATGATGTGGTTCACCAAAAAAAAGTGCTTTATTTGGATATCTGAAGCTAGCACTGGTATATTGTATGATATCTCCACGTCTAATTTCATCAGTTGGATTTCCTCTAGATATTTTTGGTTCCTTACCAACTCCAACACCGGTGAAAGTGGAGATCAAAGCTCCATGAATATAACCAGAACTGATAAAGGCATATTTTCCACAACTTATTTTAAGGGCATCTCTAGCAAGTGTCCAACATTCGCCGTCACCTACTTTTTTACCCTCTTTAGATTCACACCAACTTGCAACATGCTCACAAAACTTGGATGCACCTTCAGAGAGTTGTTCACGAGTGGCGACCGGAGGAGGTATGCGAGATTGCTTCACATCTAAAGTTTCCAGAACTCTTGAGGAGTCTTTCCATACGAGCTTGACCTTCACAGTGGAAAGATCTGTATCACGTACAACAATGGTGACGAAATTGTTTCCATTAGTCTTTCCATAAGAGTAAGAGTAATCCTTGTTCTGAAAACATTTTGGTAAATGTTTTGGTATATCCTCTTTTGTAAACCATTCGCTCTCTAATTCTAAGTCCAATTCTTGTTCAGGTTTGGCATTGGAAGTTGCTGTTGACGCTCTTGTAGGAGGAACAGCAGGAGGAGTGGAAGTTTTAGCTCTTGGTTTTGGAGGAGGTGGGGGCAATGCTGAAACCGTTGGAGTAATTTTAGGCACCTCCTCGGAATAATCAGACCTAGACAATTCCCTGCTAAGCGGTGCTCTCACTGGTGGTCTAGATGGAATATTAGAGCGTAAAGGTGCCCCAGGCTTCTTCGGAACTTCATGTTCAAGTTTGACAGAAGGTTTTTCTGGGATAACGGGTTTGCTCGAGATACTAGATGGTGGAGTAGGTTTTGATGGTAATGAAAGACGTGGTCTAGAGCTTCCCGGTCTTTGTGGCAATGGAGGTCTGTCTTCCTCATTGTCGCTTTCGAGATCAACATCTTCCTCATCCTCTTCATCATCAGTATCTTCATCAGTAGCTTGTAATTCTGGTTTCGGAGCTGTGGGTGTTTGGGCTGCATGCCCGGGCCTGGATGGTAAAGAAGGTGGCGCAGGTTCACTATCATTGTTGGAGAATTTGTGTCTCTTTGGAGGAAGGGAAGGCTGCTGTTTGGTTCTCAATGGTGTAGCTAGTACTTTATTGTTGTTTTTTATACCTTCCATTTCTTCATCATCTGTATTGCCCGACTCAGCCGTTGACTTGTCTAGATTTATAGAACTAGTTTTTGTTGATAACTCATCCATACTAGGCAACTTAATTCCATTGACTACGGGGCTTGAAGTCCTGGAGTTGAATGGAGGAGGGAGCTTTCTTGGTGCCACGGCAGGGACAGAAGTACCGCTTGGTCTAATGATTTGAAGTTCTGGGGTTTTCTTTTCTAAATTGACATCTTCCGGGGTTGATTCACGAGACGTGTTCTCCAGGTCTTCGAACTTTCTTCCTGTCTTCTTAAGATTATTTCTCAAGGAACTTATATCAATTTCTTCTGGTTCAGGCGATGCCTCATGTTTTGGAGCAGAATGAATTTTAGAACCTGATAATTCTGGCTTTTTTGAAACCACCTCGGGAGCAAATTTTGGTTTCGGTTTGAGTGGTGGAGGTACTTTGCTAGACATTCCCTTACTCGCCGATTGATTGACTCTCTTTAATTACTACGATATTTGGCACCAGACGGTTATATATGTATATATTTCAAGTATATTCGAAGTTTTTCCAAGCTGCATGTCTTTCAGATTTTCCTGCCTCGCGATTAGTCTGAGGAGGGTCATTTTTACTAAACACAGCATTCTTGCTATATTATACGTAAAAACTATATTTTTCTTTTATTGATAAATGGCTAAATATACAGATAACTTATTGAACTAGGCTTCAAAAACACTACTGAAAAGGGAGTCTAAATCGAATTCCTTGGCCCATTGAGTGACGACAGAAGTTTGTTCAACCTTTGGTGGTTCTTGAGCATTTCTGGCACCATCAGGGATCTTTAAATTTTCTTCTAAAGCGGCAATAGCTTTGGATGATTTAGGTAAAGTCCATCCAATGATTCTACCATCTCTCCAGTCATTTAAAATAATTAATCCAGCAGCGTGTAGATTTGGAACACCACCTTTACCTAATCTACCCTTCTTTCTGGCGATATGGATGAGGACATTCTTGGTGAATTCATTCACATCAGCAGTTGGCAAAGCTGGCAATTCGTATAACTTTTTGAAACTTTCAGCCATGTCATTAGATTTAGATAATCTCTTAATTAAGAGTGTAACGGCGGGAAGAGGATCAGTGATCATTTTTGGAGGCAAAGCATTGAGTAAGGCAAGTTCGGCTTCCTCTTGAGATTTACTTCTCTTCTTTGATTCTGGAAATACAATACCTGGAGAGTCTAAGATTTTTAATTTATTGTCAACTTTAACTTCACGTAGGGAAGTAGTGATACCAGGCATGTTACCAACAGGACAAGCCTTAGAAGTTCCACCATATCTAGATGTTAATGCATTGATAATAGATGATTTACCAACATTTGGGTAACCAATAACACCTACAATGATGGATCTTTTCAAGTTGGATTTTTGTGCATATGTTTTAAGAGCTTGTAATAAAGAACCGGCAGTAGCAGTTTGAGTTAACTTTTTGTTGAATGATTTGGCATTAGTGGCACCATTGGAGGCTTTGATTGGGATAGTAGGGAAAGAAGATTGTAAAAATGTTAACCATTTTTGAAGTACATCATCAGGAATCAGATCAACTTTATTTAAAAGGAAGATCAAACGTTTACCTTGACTCTGTAAAACTGCTTCTTCAATCTTTCTTGATCTAGTACCTTCTGGGTCTCTTGCATCCATAACATATAGAACAACATCCGCGGCATCAACAACATTTCTGAAAATTTTATCATATTGCTTACGGGATTTTTCTAACTCTGATTTACTTTCATCATCACTGACTTCAATCTCGTAATCGACAATTTCTAAGTCTTCGTCTTCTCCATCTTCATCCATGTGATCATCTTCACTTTCTTCGTTGTTATACTCTTTTGCAGCTTTTTGAGCAGATTCTAACAAAGCAGATAGACCATTACCTTCGTCAACGTCATCTTCTTCACCTTCTGACATTTGGTCATAATCTTCAGCACCCATCAGATTAGCTTTTCTTTCTGCTCTTAAACGGGCCTTTTCTTCTTGTTTCTGTATCTTTGCTTCTTCTATCTGCATGATTATCTTATCCTTGTATGGGAAACTGGATGGAATTCCAATATCCTTCTTGACTCTTGATTTCCATGTAACATCTGTTTTAGCTTTCTTTGCTTCTTTTCTACGATGAGCAGCGGCTTTCTTTTTGATACCTTCCCTCATACGGGTACTGGTTCTTTTGGATGTTGCCTTTCTGACTCTCATTACTACTGTGATTTATGAAGAACAAAAAGTAAACTGTTGTGAAATTAAACGTTTTATACAATTCTTTTTCTTATCAGATATCAAAATCTTCTCTAATAAATTTAATCTACAAAAAAAAAAAAAAAAATTTTATTCATGCATGAAATAAAAAAATGCGATGCGTCGCGTCGAAAAGTTTTACTGGTATCACGCGTTTAGTTGTCAAATGTAATTTTGATTAGTACATTGATGCTATTTATATATGCTTTAGAAACTTCTATTCACCAGATTTTGCCTTCACCACATCTCTTTTCATAGCTCTCAAGTCAAGAGCTGACCCACTGATACCAAAGGATGGCTTCTCACTGACATATTTGTTAAATTTCTTTCCCATGAAGTCACTTTTACTAGATAAAGTTGGTAAAGTTGGCATACTCTGTCTTTCATAGAGGGAGGGACTCAACAAAGGAGACAAATTACCAGAAGTGACCGATCTAGTGCCAGAGTTGTCCACTTGCTCTGCTAAGTTTATGGTGGATCTCGTCCTCAGTGATCCAAAAGTGTTGAGAGATTGATTGCTCGAATTTGATGCGAGTCCTTCTTCTAAATTGGAGTTGATGATATTCTCATGATAAACTGTACTAGTCTCATTAGTAGCAAGTTTGGAGTAATAAAGATCCTTTGCTAAACCTGTGGTCTTTTGGTATGCGACAGTTATAATCGGAGAAATTCTTTCAGCGTGAATATAAGAAAGTGCCCTTTTGAAGGGAGAAGCACTTTTATGGACTTTCTTCGTTAGGATTGCGTATAGAATAACACCCACCATAGAAAAAAGAAACAAACCAAAGAATGGAAAACTTGACAATGAATCATAATCCTTTCCGGGTATTCTAGTTGTACTACTTTGAGGGATCAATTGACTTTGTTCACTTGGAACAATTCCGACAACAGAATGATGTCCATTAGTTGGAACTTGACTCGATGCAACCAACAACATTTTACCCACGGTCCATGAAAGCTCAGCTCCATCGATTAAATTTGCACTTTGGAATGGTACATGTTTATTAGTGATACCGTCGTCGAGGTCATTTATTTCGTTTTCGCTCAAATAATCTGTATCGAGTCCCAATCTTGGAAGTCCAAAACCTTCATGAAGTACACTTACAACCCAACTTGCCTTGAAACAAGAGTCTCTCAGTAGGTCCGAAGTTATGAAGTTTCCATAGTCCTTGTTCTTCCACTGTTTCTCAATTGTTTTCCAATCTGTTTCACAAAACTCCTTCAATCTTTCCTCGAATTTGACAAAGTTATATTCTCCTCCCATGTGAAACACGTCATTTGCAGTGTACCAATACTCTGAAACACCAACAAACTTATCCTTCTTGAAGTCCAATGTTGGCGCATGCACACCATTGAATAAACAGGGATCATCTTTACAAGGTAGATTCTTCAGTAATAATGGATATACATTTTTCATACACATTTGATAATCACCGGAACCCATAATTTCGTATACAATACCATTCATAGTTTCTTCAATTACCATTCCTCTGGGCGCACAAGGATCGATAAGGTCGTATTTTTTATCTCCATCTCTATCATAATTGACTCCCTCAGGGAGTTGAAAAATCAAGTTCTTGATATGTCTCTTTCTGGCTTCATTTGCTCCAAAACCCAGCCATGTGGAAACAAAGACAGGCCAATGTTGAGCTTCACCATTCACATTTCGAAGGACAACGTTGTACAGATCATCATTGTGTTTTCTTATTTCTTCTTCACTAGATGGAACAAACGATATTTGAGTTGAAGCGCCTCCCATGTCCATGAAACCATATGATTCGTGTTCAGATGCAGTTAAAGATGAATTATAACCATTCAAAGTTCCCTTTAGATAGTTTAACCCAATCCAACCATAAAGGCCTTCTGTTTCACCATCTATCACTTCGATATTCTCTTGACAGTTTGAAATCTTGAAAGGACTGTGTTCCTTCAAGGACTTACATACTTCACTCAAAACTTTCTCTCTTTGTTTTTGAGGAACCAATCTCATACCAGCTGTTGCTTGGACGTAGATCTCGGTATCATGATGCTTTGAGTAAGGAATAATCTCCTTTGCGAATTTAATGAGTGGTTTGAAATGCTCATGCCATACATCCTTTGGATGACTACTGAACGATGACAGACCAGGCGTAGTTTTTGAAGTCCATCCTTCTTCTTGTATTAGTCTAGGCACGGAGTTCAAAACATCTATATCTGTAGAAGTTTGTTGCAGATGAGTAGGATCCTCCCACTTATAGATGTGTATTCTAGATCCAGAGGAGCCTGAATCAACAACAATACCATATTTCTCGCTCATCACTGTATGTCTATCAAATTGATACGTCTTTTTAACAGTGTGTAGATGGATGCAACGCTAGATCAGCTCACTTTTGTATATTATCGAGTTTGAATCTAAATATAAATTTGAAGTCGCATAAATAAATTGCTGAGATTCACGTTTCGCTGAGGGGCTACTAACAAAAGCTTTTGAGGCTGTGGAACAACATCCCCAACGTGCGTTTACAACGTTTCCTATTTACTATAAGTACTTCATTTTGCTGCGAATTAGCATATATTCGTGGTCATCAAGACCCGTTTAGTATAGAATAAAGTTTAAAAGAAAGAACACTACTAACTAGAGTTTTCATCCACTTCTTGGAGATATACATTGACTTGATTCTTCATCGAAAGCACAGGTTCGATATTTCCAAGAGTTGATTGAGTAATTTCATCCTTGTCGAAAATAAGGGCAATTTCTTCCAGAGAATGTCCCTTTGTTTCAGGAAAAGTAAAGTACATGACAAGGAAAATAACAACTTGAACACCAAGATAAACACAATAATACTTCCAACCTATGGCGTCAAGAGCAATAGAATTGACAAAAATATTGAAGAAAGTAGCACCATTCAAGAAGAACATAGCAGAAAAAAGACCCTTTGATCTGGTCTTTTGTGGGAACAACTCACTTGGATAAGCTGTAATAAGTGGGGCAAAAGCAATGGCTTGAAATCCATATACCAAGAAAATGAAGACAATGATACCAGATCCAACATTTTTCTTGAGATCAGTATAACAGGCTGTGATAGTTGTGAGCCCAATAAAGGAGAAAAAGATACCGGTGATGGAGATAAGTAATAGTCTTCTTCTACCTACACGATCGACCAAACATGCACCAGTAATTGCCACGAGTAAGTTGAAAAGTTGAATACAAGCATTCAAGAGGGTTTGTTGCCACTCTAATGTAATACCCACAGAAGTGAACACCTTACTCAAATACCAAGTAACAATACCTTGACCATTCCATGCAAAGGCCATACCCAAAAAGCAACTAACAAACAAACGCTTTCTATTACCTGGACGGGTGATCATTGACATCCATGACGAATCATTATTAGCTTCTTGAACCTCAAGAGATTCAAGAATCTCTTTCATCTCAAATTCAACAAGTGGAATATAAGCTTCTTCATAATTTGCATGATATCTCAAAAGAACTTCCTTTGCTTCATCGACTTTTCCACGAGAAGCTAACCAACGAGGACTTTCTGGTGCCATATAAACACCTGGAATCAGGGCAAACGGAATCATAGCTTGCAGAGCTAAAGGAATTCTCCATTGACCACTGTTGGTGTAACCATGGGTACCAAATACCACCCATGCACATAACACAGACCCAAAGTAATAGATAGCATGGTAAGCTGCTGAAAACATACCTCTGGTAGTAGGATAACTGACTTCATTAATCCAGATAGATGCAGCATAGTTACACGAGAAAGAGAACCCCATAAATACTCTACTCACAATATATGCGGCTGGTGTTTGAGCAGAAGCACCAACAATAGAACCAATGAAAATAAGTAACATTGTAAATCCAATGACTTTCTTTCTACCGAAACGGTCACAGAAATATGGAACAAAAAAAATCGTACCACAAGTACCAACAAAGGGAGAAGCACTTATAAATCCTAACCATGTCCCCTTTGGATGATTCATAAAGATCTTCCAAAGACTCAAAGCCTGGATGGAGTTCGTAATGGAGGAGTCATATCCAATCGAAGATGCAAATAGAATGAATTGAGCAAGGAAAATATACAATCTCAGTAAGTTTGGTCTTTGGTACCATCTTCTTGGATCATTTGGAAGAAGGGAAGCAATCCTTTCACCAGCTGCTTTAGCTCCACGTGTATTTTTGTACTCAGTTTCCATACTCAATCTAATGGTCAATGTCCAAAATTAAAACCTTGTATAGATATGTGAAAAAAGGGGTATCATCCTTTTGAATGTGAAAAGAGCAAGATCTGATAGCCTTTATAACCGCTTTGTGGCACTGTCAATTCTATGACATCAGTGACCGCAGATGATAACATAATTGACTTGTTATCTTTCGGCGATACTAATCTAGATAAGAAAGTCAGATATGAATTTGAAGTTTCGAGATTCGAAACGAGGAGTTGATAAAAAATCCCGCCGTGCATAATCTATTCGTCGGAGCAAATTACCTATATTAATCTCACTTTCTCGATTTAGTATGGATTCTAAGGGGTGTCGGTGAAGTTGTCGGCATGTTGCCATATTGGGCTACATATTCTCCGATACCTAGAGTTGGTTAAATATATACCATTTTCTTTTAGTATACCTTTTCTACCCCACAAATGAACTGCTTTCTTCGATATGAACCTTATAGACATTCATCAACATGACTCAAGAAATCATGGGTGTTAAGGTTGCCATTGATAGGGGTGGAACATTTACAGATGTTCTTGCCTCTATACCAGGTCAGGAAGACTACGTTTTCAAACTACTTTCTGTGGATCCAGAAAACTATAAAGATGCCAATGTTGAAGCAATCAGAAGAGTCTTGGAGAAAATCACTAAATCAAAGATATCCAAGTCGGAGAAGTTAGATACATCTCCAATCACTTCAATCAGATTAGGTACTACCGTTGCTACCAATGCTTTATTGGAAAGAAAAGGAGCTCGATGTGCATTTTTAACCACGACTGGGTTCAAAGATATTCTGAAAATTGGGGACCAATCAAGACCCGACTTATTTGCTATGCGTATAAAGAAACCAGAAGTTTTATACGAAGAGGTTGTTGAAATTGAGGAAAGAGTCACCTGTCCGGATTATGCAGAAGATCCAGACAATGTATCATATGATCACTTACTCGGGGTTGAGCCAACTTTTGTCAAAGGTCAAACAAGTCAGATTTACCAAATTCTTAAACCATTGGATTTAGAAGATTCAAAGAAGAAGTTGGAAATTCTATTGGCAAAGGGCATCAAATCTATTGGTATCTGTTTGGTTCATGGTTATAATTTTACAAAGCACGAAGAACAACTGAAAGCTCTTGCTATCGAAATGGGATTTGACTTTGTCACCGCATCACATGAACTCATGCCAATGATCAAGGCTATTCCAAGATCTCAGTCAGTTGTTGTTGAGGCATATTTAACTCCTATTATCAAGGAATACATTGCTTCATTTCTTTCGGGATTTGCTCCAGGTTTTGAGAAGACAACTATGGTTGAGTTCATGCAATCTGACGGTGGTTTGGTTCCATATCATGAGTTTTCTGGTCTGAGGGCCTTATTATCGGGTCCTGCAGGTGGTGTTGTAGGTGAAGCACAAACTTGTTATGACGAGAAAGAAAAAACCCCTATCGTTGGTTTTGACATGGGTGGTACTTCAACTGATGTTTCAAGATATGATGGTCATTATGACTATGTATTTCACTCAATTACTGCTGGAGTACAAGTCGCTGCTCCTCAATTAGATATAAATACTGTTGCTGCTGGTGGTGGTTCCATTCTTTCATATGTTAACGGTGTCTTCAAGGTGGGTCCCGAGTCTGCGTCATCTCACCCTGGTCCCGCTTGTTACAGAAAAGGAGGACCATTGACAATTACTGATGCTAATCTGTATGTTGGTAAGATCATCCCCAAATTCTTCCCTCATATTTTTGGTCCGACTGAAGATCAACCTCTTGACTATGAAATTGTCGATAAAAAGTTTAAGGAACTGACTGATATCATCAATCAAGAAAATCCAGGTATCAATAAGACACCTTATGAAGTTGCCCTTGGCTTTTTGAAGGTTGCAAACCACAACATGGCTAAACCCATTAGAGCTTTGACAGAGTCTAGAGGTTTTGACGTATCTAGGCATAACTTGGCATCTTTCGGTGGAGCAGGTGGTCAAAATTGTGTTGATGTCGCAACTATTCTCAATATGAAGCGTGTCATTATTCATAAGTACTCTTCTATTTTATCAGCTTACGGTATTGGTTTGGCAGACGTAGTGAAAGAAAAATTAGAGCCATGTGATGAGGTGTATTCATTTGAGGTTCGTGATGTGCTCTTGAGCAAATGTGAATCTATTAAGAACTCATTAGAGAGGGAACTATTGAAGCAGGGTATCGATGAATCTACTATCCAAAGTGAATTCTATTTTGATCTTGGGTACAGGGGTTCTGAAACCAAATTGATGATACTTCAATCTGAAAAGGATTTTAAGGTTAGTTTTACAGAGCAACACGAGAGAGAGTTTTCTTTTGTGGATGAAAGTAAAGATGTATTGGTCCATAATATTCGTGTCAGAGTTTTCGGTGCCACCTCCAAATTTACCAAGACTTCTCCTTTTGACGATTTGGAAAAGGCAGAAATCAAAAATGTCAAAGGTAAAGAGACCACTTCCCAGACTCTTTGGTTCTCGGACGGTGATAGAGGTGTTGCACATGAAGCTAAGGTGTATATGATTCCAGATTTAACGTATGGTGATGTAGTCAAAGGTCCCGCTATCCTGCTTGATGCAACTCAAACAATCTGTGTGACACCCGAAGCTAAGGCTACTATTTTACCAAAGCACATCATTGTTGATATTGACTCAACAAGAGATTCAACTATTTCAATTTCTAACACTAGTGTTCCAGATCCAATTCTCTTAGCTGTTTTCCAAAATCGTTTCATGGCTATCGCTGAAGATATGGGTACAACATTACAGAAGATCTCCGTTTCTGCTAACATTAAAGAGAGAATGGATTTCTCATGTGCCTTGTTTGATGAAGATGGTAATTTAACTGCTAATGCCCCACATGTTCCAGTTCATCTTGGATCAATGTCTCAATGTATAAGGTATGCCAAAGCATACTGGGGAGATTCTATCAAACCAGGTGATGTCTTAGCTTCTAATCATCCCAAAGCTGGTGGTACCCATTTACCAGATATTACTTTAATTTCTCCAGTCTTTATCGACGGTAAGATTAGATTCTTCACTGCTTCTAGAGCTCATCATGCTGAAATAGGTGGTTCTGCTCCTGGTTCCTGTGCTGCTGATGCTACCGAGTTATACCAAGAAGGTGCTCAATTTCAACACTGGAAGATTGTTGAAAATTCGAAATTCGACTACGAAGGTTTAAGGAGATATTTTGTTGAAGAACCTGCTGAATATCCTGGATGCTCTGGAACCAGAAATCTTAGGGATAACTTGTCAGATTTGAAGGCCCAAATTGCATCTAATCAAAGAGGTGTCCACCTTCTCCAAGAGTTGTTCAAAGAGTATGGTACAGATGTGGTATTATTTTATATGTCCAGTGTTAGGAAGACTGCAGCATTGGCCGTTAGAAATTTCATGAAAAAGACAGCTAAAAGAATGAAGGATAGACTACCATTGAAAGCTCGTGAGGTTTTGGATGATGGTTCGGTGCTTCAAGTTTCAATTGATATCAACGAGGATTCCGGAGAAGCATATTATGACTTTACTGGTACGTCTGATGAAGCTTTCAATCCGTGTAATGCACCAACTGCTATTACACAAGCTTGTATCATATATTCATTAAGGTTAATGCTGGAACAAGACATTCCGTTGAATGAGGGTTGTTTGGAACCAGTTTCTATTCATATACCAGAAGGTACAATTCTAAATCCATCTGAATATGCTGCTGTCGCTGCTGCCAATTCAACAACTTCCCAAAGACTCAATGATACCCTTTTAAAAGCATTTGGGTTATGTGCTGCATCCACAGGATCAAACAATACAATTGGGTTCGGAAAAGGTGGAAAAGATCCTATTACAGGCGAAGTTAAACCTGGGTTCGCAATGGTTGAAACTATTGGTGGTGGATCTGGTGCTTGTAAAGGGTATGCTGGTTGGTCTGGTGTTCAATGCCACATGACTAATACTAAGATCACAGATCCAGAAGTTTTTGAAAAAAGGTATCCAGTTATTCTACATGAGTTTTCAATTAGACAGAATTCTGGTGGTATTGGTCGTTGGAATGGTGGTGATGGTTTGGTCAGAATCATTGAGTTCAAAACGGATTTATCTTGTACTCTGAGAACTCAAAGAAGAGTCAATTGTCCGTATGGTATCCAAGGTGGTGGTCCAGGTACCATGGGAGAAAATAAGCTTGGGAAGATTCAGGGTGGATCAATGAGATGGATCCATCTACCAAGTTTTGCTCAATTCAAAGTTAAAAGTGGTGAATTTGTCTGCATCTTGACTCCTGGTGGTGGTGCTTATGGTAAGGCTGGTTCTGACTCTGATGAACATGTCAATTCTGAAGAGTCTGTCAATGTAGGTCCAATGAATAAGTGGTCTAGTTATAGCAGTTTCCAGCCCATTGCTGGTGGAACATTAGCTACCATTGCAGACATCGGTAACACATCCCAATGAAGCCAATTATATAATATTATATAACCTGCATATTTTGTTTTTCTCATATTAATCGGGCCTACTGCTTTTTCCATAAGAGCTATTTAGTGATCTGATCTTTTTTCTAAATTAAATTACTTCTACTTTCTTTTCTATTGTAAAGTTTCCACGAGCCATTTACGCACCATGTACACCATCCTGATGAGTTGAATAACGGCAAGTCTTCTAACTAGAAATATGTGTTATTACCCGGAGTACTGTCTCCTATGTCAAAGAATCTCAAATGACTTCAAACAATTTGGATTTCAACTAACTCTTTTTCTCTCTCTCTCTCTCTCCCCCCCCCCCCTCATTGATTTGAATTTTTTGCTCTCTCCAAAAGTCAATTGATCCTTTGAATATGGAGATATAGCAATGGCAAAACAAGAAAGAAAAATAAGGTTTGTTGAAACATTCATAGGAGGTGGTTCATCTTCTGTTTCCAGGGCTACAAATGACTCTTCAGCTGCCCAACCTTCCATTGATCACGGATTGGATTGCACCGGTAGTAACAACGATCATGGTAACAGAAGCCCATCAAAGAGAAGGACTCGGGACATCTCTACTTCTCTCAAACGATTCAAGAGTCCCGGTTCCTGTGATAGGTGTAGACATAGAAAGAAGAGGTGCGATGGAAGGGATGGGGATCCTTGTAGCAGCTGTCTATCTTCAAAAAATGAGTGCCGTTACAGTAAGGCTGCGTCTAAGGAGGGCGGGAAAAATGAACCCATTATAACTCATAAAATAACCAATCCTACGAATCTTGGATTAGACACACCAAAAAACTTAGACCGGACTCAAAATGATGATTTAATCCCAAATTCTATCAAGCCTGCGGCATCGATCTCTGCTAGTCATTCTATCCAAGAGCCCAGTGAAATTGGAAAAACTGATGTTTCCAATAAAGATGTAGCAGAAGGAAGACTCTATAATTCAATAACCATGCTTTTGAACGACCGTAGGGAAGATTCATATATTGGATCTACCGCTATTATCCACAAAGTTAATTTGATAAGAAATTCGATTGCTTCCAAGGTCTATAAGAAGCATCCATCACAACAAAATCTTCACGATCCAGAGAGTTTACTGAGTACACAAGACCCTGTATATGTTGAACTACCTCCTAATACTGAAGAAAAATTAGAAAAGGAATATGTCACCCATTATACGGATTTGATATCGCAGAGGTATTTCTGTTACGATGATACTGATCTCTTATTCTTATTTCCACATTGTTATGAACGGAAGCTAAAAGAGGCTACAATATGTAGCATATCTGACAAAGATTTGAACTACAGAAAAACTGTATCAAATCTAATTTTGGCTTTAGGGTGCAGGCTTTATAAGTTGTCGAGAGGAGTCAATAACATTTCCCCGAAGATTTATTTTGAATCAGCAATTGAACAAATTTCACTGATTGAAAATTCATTACATATTATAGATCAAATCCGTTTACTTATGCTCATATCCATTTATTTATTTTATTCTTACGACAATAGTATCAACTTTGCTATAAAGGTGTGGGGTCTCACGGGCCTTGCGACTCGTAAGGTTACCCAGATTGGACTACACAGATTTGAAGTTCCATCTATTGCTAATTCTAGAGAATATGAAAGCAAGAAGCGACTCTTTTGGTCCATATATACATTTGAGCGGATTTTGTGTCTTATCTTAGGTAGAGCTAGCTCTCTCTCAGACCAGGAGATTGACGTTCCATACGCCCTCAATATCAATTCACTAGAGGACTACACTGATTCAGAACTGTATAATATGCAAATACAGCAACAACTACAACAATATGAAATGGATGATCACAGAATAATACATCCAGGAAATGTTGGGAACACTTTTTATTTGATTCAGCTTTCCAAATTAAGGGAAATAGAAACCACTATTAGTCGTTTAGAACGGTGCCTTAGTATGCCGATTCCACAATCGCTTGCAAAAGATATACCTCACAGGAATCATTCAAGCATGTTTGAAAAAGTTGCACAAGATCTTGAGATATGGAATAATCAACTACCTAAAGAGTCCGAATTCAACGAAGGAATGAAGAACAAGGTAAACTATGAGTACTTGACACTTGCATATTATAGAGCCAAAACTTTACTTTGTTTGACGAAGATAACGATGAAAGATCACATCGAGAAACAAGAATTTGATGCCTCACTACATGAGGTATGTGATGCTGCTGGCGGTATATGTAAGTCTTTTCTTGTGATTGCCAAGGGATCTGCTTTTAGCTATGGTATGTTTAGTTTACATACTATTTTCTTGTCTGGGATCTTGTTGGCTTACTCCATTGTGAGTTTAGGCGCACATCAAAGAGGGAGCTCAAATTGCCCTAATCTTTGGAGGTATCACAATTATCTTAGACATTGTTCTGTTTTGTTGTCAATATTTGCTGAGCGAACACGAAAGGCCGCAAGCTTCAGGGTTTTATTTGACGAGCTTCTTGAAAATGTCGTGTATTCCAATTATCCTGACGATCAGTCATCCGAAAAAGTTCCAGCCATTAGTGTGGAGAACTCTTCAACCTATGATTTGTCATTGGTCTCCAATAATCTTGAAACTGAAACTTCATCTTCTTCACCCACAGAAAGAAAAGAAGTAATAATTAAGAGAGAGACTAGTATACTGGATGATTTGATAGATATATTTATAGAAAATGAATTCCAAACGGACCCTTTTTATGGCCTTAGCGATGAAGATGATGTTTGGAATGGATTAAATAGAGTACACTAGGTTAGTGAATTCGATGCATCCGAACTTTTGTACATTTGAGAAAACCATGTAAGTTGATTTACACGAGCTTCTAGAAAACGTTTCCTTTGGCATCAAAGTGTTTGAAATCTAATCATTCTATACGTTACAAAAAAGACGTAATGAAGAGATATTGAAATTGAGTATTAAAAGACTATTTAGCTATAAATGGGACCTTATGTTTCTATTAAATTCATAATCATCCTCAGTGGTCAAAACTTGCTTATCGTACACTCTTGGACCATTCAGACCCTCTTTCAATCCATTGGGGTCACTCTTGAAATTCTTTGGATCTCTCCAAGCAAATAACTTAGTATAAAAGTTCTCACGGTGTTCTAGTTTGTCAACCAGAAACTGGCCTAGAACAGGAAGCATCTTGAAGGCATGACCGGAGCCACCACAGGCAACAAACAGCCCTTTTTTATTGGGAACAAAATCATATATATAGTCATTGTTGATGGTATCTGTATACCAAATGATCTTGCTTTCCCATTTCAGTCCGGCATCTATCAAATCTGGAAAGAACTTACTCAACCACTCCTTCACTTGATGGACAATGTGCTTGGTAAGGTACTTGAAGGGAGGATTACTGTTGGCAGTTTTGGGGATAGATACTACTCTACCATCTTTATCTTGAACCGGATTAGTGTATTTGGTTTGTCTAACAATTATTTTCAAGTATCCCTCTGGATCAGCTATGGGAAACATGTACATACCAGCAAGGTATTCCTTCTCTCTGGAGTGACCACCTTTCCATAGAACTAATGGAAAATACTTCGAAGAGTATTTAACTTTGAGGTCTTTTCTATCTTCGGGTATTTTACAAACAAGTACATTTCCTGAAGTTGCCTCGTTGATACCATCAAGCTCTGGAACCAAAGTAGTGGACCAAGGACCACAATTAATAATGACAAGTTCAGCAGGATGTCTAGTTCCATCTTTTGTTATAATTCCCCCGATTGTAGTCTTTGCTGTATTTGTGAATATATACTCTTCGAATGTACCCTTGTCTCCTCCTAAGATAAACTTGACTCCCAATTTTTTACACATATAGGAGGCATACTGCAGGGCTCGTGAAGCATATAGGACACCTGTTGTGGAGTCGAAACGACCTTCTAAGGGAGGACAGACAGATTCTTTCCAGTCCTTAGCAATTTTAATCTTGGGTCCTAGTCCACAAGATTTTGCCCGTACCACATCGACCTCGTTGTTTATATCGTAGCTCAATGCTGCAATACCATCCTTTGCAAAGTTCTCCGCTGAGGCTTTCATTTCCCATCCGACTACTTCATCAATTCTGAGCATACCACATAAATCTAGGAGTGTTAAATCTGTGTATTTTTTGGCCTCTTCAGCAGGCAAAAGTTTTATATCTCTGTCCCATTGTTGCCAAACTTCCAAAGCTTGGAATGCTAAATCCTGGTAATGCTTCTTGGCTCCATATTGAGCTCTGAAAATCTTATTTAAATCAGCGGAAGCGGTGTCAGCACCTTCCAAAAGTGTGTAATGATTAGCATCAAAATCTAGTCTATCAAATACAACAACATTAGTGTAGCCATTTTTCACCAAGTGTAATGCATTTGACAATCCGAACACACCAGCACCAACAATAACGATTCTTGAGTCTTTGTCAATCATTTTTTTTTTTCACCTATTAGATTTTGCTATTAGATTTTGCTGATTTGATGCTCCAATATCTACCGAAAGACAGTTTGGGGATAAGTATACAAATTATATAATGAAATTCCCCATACACACAAACACTATTTTGTAGATCAGATGATTCACAATCATGAAAAGTGGTCTAATTTAGAAATGATCCGTAATGTAATATCCTTACTGATTGTAGTGCATTATCGGTTTTCGGAGACTTGCCGGATTGGGTAACTGTTTGAGGTCTCCGATACTAAAAAGTTTGACGATAAGGGGTCGGAGTAAATTGCTTCAATTCAAAGAGCCGTATTGTCTTCAAGGGGCTAATGGATCAGGACATATATGCAGAGGAAGTGGGTTTCTTTGATGGTATGATAAGGCTCGAGACGTATGTCGCATCTCTTTACCAGTTATCACTTATCACTTATCATTCAAATATGACTTTTCTTATCTGTTCACTTTTTGGGCTATTACTGCTTAACATATTATCTTTGAAGTGTCCAATGAAAGCATAATGTATAATTGATTCATGTAGTGTCATTCGTGATTGATTACAGAGGATTTAAAATATCAGCAGTATTATAGATTAAATATATAAATACAACAAAAGCATGCAATGGATAAATCGTTAAATATATACTGAGTAGACTAATCAAGGGTAAAGTTCCACAAGCCGTCACCCAAGTTGTGAATGAGTTCGATACCAATATCCTTGTTTATACGTTTGATATCATCTGTGCTCATTGTAAGTTTTCCAATGGCTAAAGCAGTATCTTTTCCTTCAGCAAAAACAGCTACTGTTGTACCGACAGGTAAGTTTTCCTCTGGAAGGTTTGCGCCGGGAGAAGTTAAACCTGGACACATAATGTTGGCACCCGACAAGACGAACTTAATGGCACCTCTATCTACTTGAACTCTTGGAAAACAAGTTGGATACTTGTGGACTAACTTCAAAGAAGGGAGCAATTCATCAAATTGTTGATATAGAACTACCTCGTTATCAATGATGTATAATTGAATTTTGTCTTCACACTTGAAGAGCATTACTTGTGATTTTTTCGGTATGATTTCATCAATTACAGGTTCTATAAGTGGGTATTGCTCCACAAGCTTAGTTTTCAAACCTCTTTGAATGGATGATTTAAGATTTGAACGTGTGTGAACGTCATCTTTGGTAAATTTCTTGAACATCTTTGATCTAACTACTCACAGGGTTTTCGGAAGTAATCAATAACAATCGATCTAAGCCCAAGTACTATGGACATATCAGAAAGGTTAAGTAGAATTTGGGCAATTTAGATTTCTTCTAGCATAGTATACACTCGATCCAAAATCGAAAATTCTGGCTGAGAAAATGATGGAAAACTGCCATTGACTTTCGTGCCATTTGAACCATCTACTAGTTCTGCTGCTCCATTCAAGATGGATGGATGGATATAAAGTAGCAATAATACTAGGATTACAGATCGTAAGCGGTAATACTATCATTGACGAGCATACGTTGGTGATGCAGATTCGATGCACCATGTCACAAGAAAGAGCGGGATACTTGAAGGAAGAATCGTCTTTTGTTAAAAACTCAAAACAAATGTCCTCCCGTTGGTTCACGATTACAATTCTATTAAATATGTATATAAGTTAGCTGGAATTAGACCATATATGCCTGTGATATAGAATATAAGCAGAGTTAGGTAATAAACTAGTACAAAAGCGACTAACAATGAACTAGGGTTGCTTCTTTTTGAAGAACAGGTTTAGCTTTCTCCAAGGCAACCTTAACAAATCTCAAACAATAATCTGATTGGATTTGTGAACAATAGATGAGTACCTCTCATATGCTGGAAAATCTGTACAAAGACATGATCTGCCAGAATTGAAAGATGAATTCTGACGAAAGTCAGGATACGAATAAAAGTTGTCCAAAAATTCCCCTGCCGGACGTAGACATGCCACAATCCAACAGAGAGCAGTCATGGTTAAAGTTTTCAACCAGCAAAAACATGATCTCGGACGAATCCTCACTGATACACGTAATGCCCTTGCATAAGGATAAAGAGGGAAGAATATCATAAGAGGTAAACAACTAACTTCTAGAAATTTTGCTTCGCTTTTATATGCTAATTTTCTCCTTCTGCTCGACAGGCGGGTAATACAAATAAAGAGCTGGCATACATGCATAAAAGATATGCGGCTCAACGTCTATTTTTCAAATTCGTTACATTCGTTACTGTTTCAACTACATATTATATCTACACATAGGCATGAACCCATTGCTTATTGAACTCTTCGAAATTAATGAATCCGTTGATATGAGTTTTGAAGCTATTCGAGTTAGTCACTGTCGTCAACAATTCGATCTCTCAGCCGGTATTCGTCATTGAATTGGTAGATCAAATTCTCTTGGTGGTACGCCAATAACTGTTCGCACAATTTATCAATTTTGGGAATCATTTGTCCATTATACTCATCTTCGTTTCTGAAATCCAAAAGACTTATGAAGTCTATTAAAGAATACGTTCTTTCGCTGTGGGAAATCACCCCTGTGATCGGGCCCTTCTTGATACCTATCAATGGATTATCATTTTTAGTCATGTCGAACTTTGATCTATTACCTGATTCAACAAAATATTTTGAGAAAAACTCTGCTTGTTGTCTTTTAGTCAAGAGACCTTCTTCGCCAGAGAATATGTTTGAGACAATTGAGTCACTTTCGGTTCTATTTCTAAGTTGAGAGAGAATTGATAATCCAGGTGGCGCCACCTTACTTTTTTTGGTTTTGAGTTTACTTTGTTTCTTTTCAAACTCACTCTGTTTTTTTTCAGTCTCTCTCAATTTACTAGATTCCTTCGTTGCATTCAACTTTCCTTGAAGTCTAATGATCATTGAATCTGATGAATCTTTTTTCTGCTTCTTTGATCCAGAATCTAAAACAACAAAATCATCATCAGAGGAAACCAAAGAAACATTTGTTGCTGTCGCTGGTTTCATACTATTGCTAAGTATAGTTGTGCACGATTTGCCAAGTACATTATTTGGTATCTTCTGTTGAATGAAAAGATTTTCCTCTTTTTTCAGCTCCTCTAGATCGTCATCTGAGTCGTCTAAATTGAACACATCCTCGATATCGTTGGAACTTTTATTGCAAGATTTTTGTTGGGGTTTATTTTCCTTGTCACTTTGAGTATTATGATTTTTTTGGTCGGCAGAAGATATGCCCACAAGTTGACTCAACGAGAAATTTGCATCAAAGTCTGGATCACTATCTGATTCGTAGTTTAGATTTTTAAGAAGAGTTGTATCATTTATATCCGTTTTGCCTTTCTCCATTGTTGGCTTCCTTGCTGTAACTGTCTCTTCATCTTCCAAAAGAATTTTGGATGCTTTTTTGAAACCTGTCTCGACGTTGTCAGGCATGAAAAATCGCTTTTCAATTTTCTGTTGCTTCAAAGCAGGACCCTTCTTCTCTTTTGTGGGTTTTCTTTTCTTGGACGTTGTTAATTGTGTTGCCAGTTTCAAAAACTCATCGATATCATCAGTTTTCTCGACAATTTCTGCATTCTCTTCTGGTATTTGAATGAAAATCTTTTCAGCATGGGGATTAAACTGCTTGGGTATTATTCTTTCTGACTTGCTTAACTTCAGTTGATGAACCAATTGAATCTGGTTTTGAATCCATTCGTAATTATCCATTGCTTTGTCAAATTTTGTTCTTTCATTACTGGAAAACAAAAGAACGATTTTACCATCTCTTTTTCTTCCAGTACGACCCATTCTCTGGATATTTTTTATGGGACTACTTGTTGAATCAAAGCAAACAATCAGATCCACCTCACCAATATCTAAACCTTCTTCACCAATAGATGTAGCAACAAGAATGTTGTATTTACCACTTTTGAAGTCGTGAATCAATTGCTTCTGTAACTTCTGACTCATACCTTTTGACTGAGCGTCTTCAGAGCTTCCAACTCTATCAGCGGGTCTTGCTTGTGCTTTTCCACGTTTACGTTTTGGTTCTTCGTCGACAGGTGCCTTGGCTGCCTTACCCCTTTTCTTAGGTGCAATAGATTTTACATACTTGTCTTGATCAAATCTGTCCTTCTCTTTAGCCTGACCTATGAAGATGTGGGGTCTCAATAAATGATCATGTCCATTCATGTTGGTCGAATTGACTTTCGCATTAGCGGCTTCCACCGTTTGCACGATTTCTAATGCTGATTCTCTAAATTCTGTGAAAATAATGACCTTCGAATCACCTGAATTGGGTCTGTCTAGAAATAGAGTAAGCTCTCCAATAAGATATTCAAGCTTGGGGTGGGAAAAAACTCCTTGGATGACTTTCCCATTGAGTGCGTTTACTTCGTCATCTGCAATTAATCGTTCACAATGAGACTTCAGCCTTTTTATCTGGGGATGATAATAAAATGATGCTGCTGTTTTATTAGTAGACTTGTTGTTGTCGTACTTCGTTGTGAATTCAGTATATTTCTCCAGGAAATACGAGTAAAATGTTTTGATACCATACACGTTTATTCTCCTTAACAACTGACCAACAGTTCCCAGTAGCTGAAGAGTAAAATAGTAACTCCATTTGATTCCTTCAGCTAAAGTCGGATCTCTGATAATCTTTTGACTTTTCTCCATTGCCTGAAAGTGATTGATTTTGGTAGGATCAGTGATCTCGTATATCTTAGAACCATTTGCCTTCTTCAGCACTGGCAAGATTGCCTCTGAAAGTAGACTTATAATGAACAACATTTCTTCATTCGATTCACAATCTATTTTCTCTATCACCTTACTTTTCATGTATTTAGACGTATCAGGACTGTTCTCTGTTCGTATTTCGATTCTGGATATGTTCAAGTTATCTATAATTTGTTGTATACCTTCTATATCGGAGGATGGGGTTGCTGATAAAGCCAACACTCTAAATGAATTAGAAAATCTTCTTATGAATTTGACGACATTTGCGTAAGAGTAATTACCTTTTGCCCTATGAGCTTCGTCGACAACTAAACAGACGACTTCTTTGGGATCCAGCAACCCACTAGTCAAATCATTCTCGACAACTTGAGGAGTAGCAAAGAACACTCTCTTTGACGCCCAGATTTCTGCCCTGTTTCTCTTTGTTTTATCAAGCAAGATAGCTGTTTCTTCTGGAGGTATACCGGTAATTCCATAACAAGCTTTGATCTGTTGTGAGACTAAAGGTTTTGTTGGAGCCATGAATATGATCTTTCCAACTGTTGTCCATCGGTAAAAGTTCAACATTACGGTACTCGCAATGAAAGTCTTACCCAACCCAGTCGGAAGGGCACATAATAAATTTTCAAAAAGAGCACGTTCAACTATCGTGAACTGATAATCACGTACCTCAAAATTCGTAGGGTAGATATAGGTTCCAAAATTATCGTAGTTTAACTGATGATGTGTGGGATTATTGAGTATGTTCTCGTCTGTATACGCGTTATTAGCATTACCAGTATTTAGCACTTTCCCATCTAGTGTCAACTGCATCAACTTTGCAGGTTTCTTGGTAACTACAGACGTGGTTTTCATATTCGTAGTTGGACCATTTTTCGGAGGTAATGATTTGGATGAGCGAGCTGTTTGTTCTTTTTCTATAGACTGCAATAAAAATAGGTCATCGTCATCTGAAAATTCATCCTCTGTGAAGTTCATTGGCATACTTGCGGACCTCTTCCTCCGTTCATACGTCTCATACAATTAAATGAGATCAGTAATGTAGGTATTCAATGTCGCATGTAAGGCACCTTACTATAGGCAAAAATGGTTGAAAAGTTCGCGTCGCGTCTGATCCCGTATGCACGCCCCACTAATCTTTTACTATCAAAGACATATAAAATAAAACGTTTGTTCTTTTTGGTTTGAATGAATACATATGTACATATATATAATAGAATGTTACATCACAACACTATTATCTGGAGTCTAGACTTTCCTTGCTAAAATGATAGTTGATTACCCTTCTGTCGAAAGGAATATCCACGCCATTGTAATACTTGTCGACAATGGTCGTTAACCTGGAGGTGATAATACTACTGTAAATCGCACTAAGTACAGTTACGGCTGAATTGTACAATTCAGTTTCTAAATCTTTAGCAACAGTTACACTTGTTGGACTTTCTGAGGAGTCGCCCTCAAGATATGTAGATTTGAAAATTTGATCTCTCAAATCTTTACAATCTTCACGAATATTGACACCAATGTCGATGTCACTCAAAAGAGACTTCAACAAAGTTGGCTTGTAAGCATTCCTTTTCGATGGTGTAACGTCTCTAACTGCACCTACTGCAGGATCTGCCTTTGTCAATCCCTCGACACCTTCGACAAAGTCAATAAGTTTGCCCAATGATTTACTCTTTGCGAGCGCATTACAGTAAGCATTCAATTCAGCTGATTGATATTCACTCATATGCTTCTTCACCTCATATGGAATAATGTCAATGTCACGAGATTGTTCAGAGAGCCAAGTGTAATTGAGCAATAATGTAAGGTGATCATCCATTGTGAGATCATCCTCCTTAGCTGTACGTGAATGTGTTGTACTCAAGGACAGTGTCTCACTACGTTGAAGGTCATAAGGATGGGAGATCTTCTTCAACGAAACTTCAACCTCATACCATAAACGATTGAGATCATCACAAACATTGGAGTAGATTTTTGTATTTTCGTAGCCGGTCTCAGATAACCCACTTTGAACACGTCTGGCAAATTCCGGAAGTGCCTTGACAGAAGGAAATACCCTGGTTTGAGTGAAAGATGAGTAACTACTTATCGTTTGAATTTGACTGTCGATAAAATTGGCCCATATCTTTATTAATTGCGACTGTATTTTGTTTGCTGACGCATCAAGGAAGGAGTAATTGGAAGTTGCTAATTTTTCATGGTATTCTTCTAAGAATGCACATACAGCTGGAATTTGGAAAGAATCTGTTTTGACAGTTGATGCTGCAAACTTTCCGATAGAAAGAACACCACTCTGGAAGATTTTAGACATTGAACTGAAAACATCATCACCAATTTGAATATCAGCTTCCATACTATCATAGTTTTCTTGGGTTGCATTCTTGAAGTCGGCAATTCTTGTTTCAACTGGGACGGCTACAAAGTCCTGGAAGCTTTGTGAATACTTTGATGACATGTGGAAAAATCTAACGAAAATATTCTGTTGGTCTATCAGGGATTGGAAGAATGAAGTCAGCACGTCAATTAATGACTTGGAAATAGCTTTGAAAGACTCCACAGAAGATACTTGTGGTTTAATCTCATCTTCTGTAGGAAATGATGATAAACCCAAAGACTCTAAAAGATTTGATTGTACGACTTTCTTTTTTGGGTTATTTTTCTTCACGATAACATACCTGTTAGCAAAAACATCCTTTGGTGGACTAGTGAAAACGAATGAGGAGGTGGAAATTTTTGACAGTTCTTCTTCAGCTTTCGAAATGAGTGTTTTCGCAAGGTTGTAGTATATATCAGTAACTTCCCTCTCATATCTTTCTAGAATATCGTTGTAATCATTCACCGAAATCTCTTTGACAAATAACATCATTCCTCCAAATTTCAACAACGTCTCAAATTTCTGTGAAATTTCTCTCAAAAGTTTTGGTGTATCACCTTTGAAAGTGTTCAACTTTGAGTTGATTGATAAAACAACCGAAGATATCAGCTTCATAATTTCACTTTTGAAGCTCTTGGAGAACTCATTAGTTGTTCTTTCATATTGAACTTTCCTCTCACTTAATGCTCTCATGTTACCCATTTCATCCTCTACATCATCTTCTTCGTCATCATCGGCAGTACCTCTCATTTTGATCAAAGCGGAATATAATTCTGCTAAGATCTTCTCAGTATTATCAATGCTTTCAGGATCTGATTTGATTCTATTTCTTGCTAGGTATGCTAATTTGTCATCAGAAATGGAAACGGAAGATAAGATGTCGAGCAGTTCAATTCTAAGAAGTTTCTTGTTGACTGTTTGGATTTGAAGATTTTGGCCTTGTTGCTCTATATGGTCAACAACACTGGCAAGTGGAGCCAATTCCACAGCAAAAAACGATAATGCAGATTTAATAGTGTCACATTCCGCAATCGCTGTGTCTATGCTATTAGCTAAAGATGACTTGATATAATTGGAATCAGTCAAGGCAGTTAGCTTTTGATTCTCCAGTCTATTTAATTCTTTCAATAATTTCTTTTCGACTGTTGCTGCATTGTCTGTATAATTGTATTCTATTTCATCAAACAAATCAGTGATACTAATTGAGTTTTCCTCTTCGTGTGCTCTACTATAAGTTCTAGCTCTCACCTTATTCTCCTTCCCTTCCGGAACAGTCAAAGCTTTTGGGTGATCTTCTACTTTGAGTGTTTTTAGTCGTAAGTGATCGGTGTTGTCCCTATCATTGAGATCAACGGAAGAGGATTCCTCGAGTAGGGTATCATCACCTCTGTCAAAAGAGAATTCTCCATTGGCTTTCATGCTTTCAAAGGAAATATTTAGGTTGTCCAGTTCTTTAGAAAGATTGAAGGAATCATCATTTGCTGAAATTTTGGAAGTGTCCATGACTTGATCAAACGACACATTCTCATTAGGAACAGGTGTGCTAGCTGTAGACTTTTTAATTTGAAGTGGTGAGGTCACTGTCACCTCTACTGGGGCTTCGATAGCTCCTGTAGAAACTCTCGGACTTGAAATTTCTGTGTAATCCTCAAATACGTCTTCATATTCATCCTCCTTACTTTCTTGAGATGTGATGTCATCAACTTCTGACAAAGATTTTTTATGACCTACAAATTTAATTGAAGAAACTGATAATGGACGAGATTCCTTTTGAATATCCTTTTCACGTACAGAAGTTGAGCCTTCATAATTTTTCAATCTTTCGGTCTTGACTTCTGCTTGAGAAATGTTCAAAGAAGTCGATGCTACAGCTGGAGCTGTTCTTGGAATGCCAGATGATTGACCTAACTTGTTCTTAGTTTCGTTAATGTGATTGCCAGATGATGGGTGATTCTCATTTGATAACAAGGAGTTAACTGTTCTTGACTGACCACTGTTTACTGAGGAAAAAGAATGTTCTCGTTCAATCTTGTCAGATTTGTTGCTACGTGAATGAACTGATCGTTTTGGACTTGTAGTGGAAGATTTAATGGGAGAAGGGAGCACTCCAATATTCTTCGATGGGTGAGATGCAGGGGCGGTAGTAGGAGGCAAACTTTGTTTCATTGGAGCTGGATTAGTAGACCCTGATGATCCTCTTGTTAGCTTGGATAAAGATTCCTTCCTTGCAGATGACTCCACGGAAGCTTGTCTTTGTTTTGTGGGAGGAATAGAGGTAGATGGAACAGATACTGGGGAAGATCCCTTACCATCTCCAGAATATCTTGCCATAGTGTTTTCTAAATGCAAGGATTCTACTGAACAATTGACCAATGATGGTGTTTTTCCTCCGGTATATTGAATATAATTTTGTAGTATAGTAGCACAAAACCTTCTTCTCTCTTTTGGGGAATCTGTCTCCCAGTAGTAAGGTTTACCCATTTCCAGTAAAAATCCAGTTGGAACCAATTCATCAAATTCCAATTTTGTCAGTTCATCAAACTCCCAGGTACGACCTATTTGGAATACACCTGGTCTGAATTCCTTTGCCTTATGTAATTGCATTCTACCGGACTCTTTAACACAAAGAATAATGACTCTTGGTTTTTTGTTACTTGCTGGACTATTTGATGGTGGCCTAGAAGAAGCTGAACTAGAATCTTCAATAATTCGGGCATGGCATATATACTTACCCTTGTTGTCCTTCTGTAGCATCTTTTTGATATTCAGCACATCCATGCTACCTTGATCAGTGGTAATTGGAGCCGGCTGTTTAACCTGTAATGGTGGAGGTTTTGTTTTAATAGGCTGTTGAATTTGAGGATTACTTATAGGAACGTAATTTGTACCATTAGCACCCACGTATCCCCTTTGGCTTTGTGGATTCATGAGGGGGGCTGAAGGCCTAGGTACACCTTGGCCCATAGTCTGAGGTTGCCTTGAGCCATCTTGCTGCTGATATGCTCTCATTCCCCTATCCATATTGAAGATGTTTCAAGTAGTTTTGATTTCAATTGAAGGGATATAAAATCACACAAAAAATATCACAAACCAACTATTGACAATTGAGGGTAGTATATGAAAGAAATTGTTATAGTGAATACTAATGTATGATCTATATGTGAATAACGGAGATGTTTATTCGAGTGATTGTTCGTGTTACGTTCCGTAGATCAGTGTTTGATTTCGCAAAAGTAAAAAACTCGATACAACAGTTGTGCTCACGTGACTATTTCATTACTATTATTTTTGTATTACCACTGTATTGAATTGAATATATAAATTAAATTAAAATGTTTACGACTATTTTGTTTACAAAGTGATCTTCTTTTCAGCTCTGGAGAGATCAAACTTAGTGACAGCACTTAAAAGCACTTGGAAACCATTTTCTACTTGTTCAGGTGTACTGTATTCTTCAAAATTATGACTGACACCATCTTTACATGGAATGAAAATCATAGATGTTGGTACTCTAGCTGAAGTACAACATGAATCATGACCAGCACCAGAAATGATGGTTTGTACTTTATCAGTGCCAAAGATTTCAGTTGCGGCTTCGGTAACACTGTTAACGCAGTCAGGGTGGAAGTGAACAGCTTTTTGGGTATGAATTAGAGAGAAGTCGACGGTAGCTTTCTTAGAAGATGATCCGTTTGGTTCTTCTGCTAGTTCTTTGAAAGTTTGTTTACATTCTGCTTCCATCTTTTCTCTGACTTCATCAAGATGGTGTCTAACATCGAGTGTGAAGTGGACAAATTCTGGAATGACATTAACAGAAGCTGGCTCCAACTTCAAGGTACCAATCGAACACAAACCATCATATTTATGAGCAATTTCATTTGCCTTCACAATCATTTTTGAAGCGGACAAAAGAGCATCATTACGAGCAACTAAAGGTGTGGTACCTGTGTGTGAAGCTTTACCACGGACATAGACATCGAACCAACTGTAACCTTGAACACCAGTGACAATTCCGATTTCCTTTTCATTATCTTCCAATATTGGACCTTGTTCAATATGAATTTCAAAATGAGCATATAATGGATTTTCTTTATAGGTTGCTGGTACAGTACCTTTGTAACCGATTCTGTTCAATTCCTCAAGAACTGAGACGGCTTTAGTATCAGTAATGGATTCCATCTTGTAAATATCATCCTTTGATGCTAGTTCAGCCCAAACGGATGACGCCATAATACTCATTGGAAATCTAGCACCTTCTTCGTTCATCCATGAGATAACGGCAATAGGATACTTTGGAACATATCCTGAATCTTTGTATGTTCTTAAGACCTCTAAACCAGAGAGGACACCTAAGATACCATCATATCTACCACCAGTTGGTTGGGTATCTAAATGTGATCCGATACCAATTGGAGGTTCATCGTTGTTTTCACCTGGATAAATACCAAAGATGTTACCAACCTCGTCGATTTTGATCTCACAACCTAAGCTGTGTAACTCTTTGACAAACCAGTCTCTGACTAATTTATCTTCGTCTGAAAGCGCTAATCTACAGACACCAGTATCTGTTTCTCTAACACCCCATTTTCCCTTTGCACCAAACTTTGCTGTCTCGTGAATGGTTTCTACTAATCTACCTGGTTTAATCTTGAATGGTGAAGCGGATGGCATTGTTTATGGAACTTTCCTTATGAATACTTTTATTCTTTAGACTCTACCCTGGTTTCTTGATAAGCAATACCAAATCCAGAGGTTGGGGCCAACTAAGTCTGTTATATATCACAATTTTGGATCTTGATAAATCTTATCAATTACCACTGGTATTACTCTTTTGGGAAATAAGCTGGGTGAGCCACTCGATGATAGTTCCTTATCGGGAAGTAAGAGCCATAACTTCCCATCAGCCCCATCTCTGATCACACTGGCCACATGATAGTCGATCTATCAGCCACCTAGTTTCCTCAAGAGCACAGCCAGTTTTGTGCCCATGTCAATTTCTCCCTCTCGTCGCTCTCCGACGCGAATTTCGACGTGAATTTCGATTTTCCCACACGCCAAAAAAAATTACACTACACACCGCTAACAGTGTCCCGAATAGGAACTAAATTCTTAGCAATGCCCAATTTACCCAAAGGGGCAATATTCTCTTTTCGACACAGTGATGTAGAATTTCGATATTATCAGAAAATCCACCTAACTTACACTCAATCCTTTTCACATAAACATTGATTTGTTATAGATCACTCTGTTTGTTCAAACTTTTGAACTAACTGATACATCACACCTTAAAAACATCTTTACATTTGACCCTTTTTATCATTCGCATACATTGGCAATCAAAAGTTACACTACTCTGACTTGTCACAGGAAAATCAGTTCAGAAATCCATATCACACTTGGTTCTCAATCCTCAAAATCAGTGAGAAAAACTAGGAGTTAATTATTCACTCAGATTTAAATCATATAACGTATACTAAATCAAAAAAAGAGATTGGAGTTCCTCTGTTGACTGTGCCAATAGATCAATTACGTACTTCTATTCAAATCTACTCCAAAATACATTATCACCTCTGATCTGTATTGAGACTTTTTTCTTATAATATTTCACACATTTTTTTTTTTCTCTCTTTTTTAAAAAAGCCCTTGTTTCAGAAATTTCTCCTACCTTTGCGAAATAAATCACTAAATAATTTTCAATTGTCAATCAACAAAAGTTCACTTCCAATCAAATCGTATCATCAAGGATGTCATTTTCGGGTGTTGCAACTTCATTCATTGATGCCAATGATGAAATGAATTCACAACCTCAAAAACGAAGAAAGAGGGGTCGCCCATCAAATAGAAAAAATACTGAGGGGGTTACAGAATCATCTATCGAGTTAAGCGTTAATACTAACGCATCAGATAATTCAGCTGCTGTTGTTAAACAAGGTATATGTTCTACTCCAGTCATGCGCATATCTCCAGGTAGAAGAAAAAGCAGTTCTTCTACTGGTAGCAGTTCTGGTACTCTTTCTAATAACTCTACTCCAAAGAAATCTTCAAAGAAAATAACTGCTACTACACCAAAGGAGTTGGGTACTATAGCTGAATATAAATCCAATGATCATAATACAAAATCCAGTTTGAATAAAGCACATTTCGAGTTGGCTAATGTAACTCATGGAAACCATATATCTGAATCACAGACGTACAAATTCTCTGCGTCACCTTTATCTTCAATATCATCACGTTCAACTAATTCATCACCTTTTGTTGACGATTCATCATCTCCTTTAAAGACATCCCCTGTCACTGCAACGGCAGTTTCCGCTTCCTTAAAACATCTGGGCTCAATTTCTACTTCTACAAATTTCATTAGAAGGAGTAATATCGATAATTCATTGGATGTTCACGAAGATCACGCAAGTGTAGATCAATTACTACTACATTCTTCTCCTGTAAACGATAATGAACAATCAGATCATCTAAGAGACACCGCTGATACTATAACCAATTCTACATCTTCGTTACTGATTTCAGCTCCTTCTGTACCAAAAACGCCTACTACTAAGATGACGAATACATTTCTCAGTCCAAACAAATTTAGTTCATTCGACAATCCCAGATTACAGCCCCCTTCTACTCCAACTTCGAACTTCTCCTCTATTATGAACTCTTCTCCAATGTATACTCTTTGGTATCAACAAACACCAAAGGCTGTTGCCCCACCTGTTACAAAGAAGAACTCAAACAAGAAAAAGAGACAACTAGTTTCCGTGCCCGTTGTTACTGCTACTACTAATTTAGTTCCAATGCCAGTCAGCATAGAGGATATAATCAGCACTCCAAGAGGTGGCTTGAAGATTGTTGATAAAAAAGAGGAAAGTTTTGATAATGAAGGTGGAAAGAAAAAGAAGATTACAGATGATGTTAAACAGAAAGCAGAAAAGTTGGATACTATTGTTGCTAAGATTCATGAGAAATTTCCAAAATCAAATAATACCGATGAAAAGGCCTTTGAGAACAAACTAACTTCAAATGTATCAGAAACTTCTTCTGCTCGTACAACTCCATCGCCATCAGAGAATCCACAAAGACATAAGAAACAATCATCAAGGGTAAATCTTTTGAACCTTCATAGGCAACAAAATTCAGATATTGCTTCATCTACTTCTACAAATTCAGTGTCGCCAACTCTATCCCACGGTCTTTCTAGTGCTTTGTTACCTTCAAATTACGAAGTTTCAGTCAAAATTGGAGCAGATGGTAAGGCTAAAATTGTCACTCAAAGGCGCAAGGGACCTGCAGGATTACAAACTCCTGGAGCATATCATCTTATAAATGGCTTCAACAGTTCTTCAAAAATAGCTCCTTCTACTCCAATAGTGAAACAAGAACAATTTCATCAGCAATATCAAGCTCATTCTCCATACTACCATTACCATCCTGCGTTCCCATGTCATATGGAAGTTAAACAAAATTCACAAAATGCAGTTGGTCTTGGTGTAACGAACCATGAAGAATATAGACTAGTAGGAGTGAATACGAATATGATGATGGCAGGTATGGACATGCATTCGTCAAGCACTACAGGTTTGGGGCTTCTTAAAACCGCTGATAATATACCAGGTATTAAAATTGGAGCTGGAACAGATCCATTCGTTACAGGTATTTCATCTAACTTCAACGAATTTGAAAATCCAATTCTAATTGCTCAATCTCCTTCCACACCTTTCGTTAATCAATACGGACAACAAGGACGCAACCAATATATGGCTCATAATTTTGTTATTAACACCCCAGGTAGTGGGGTTGGAATCGGTGTACTTGGTAGTCCAAGGGATACAAAGTATGACTTGTTGGAAAAGAGAAATTTAACTCAGGATATACATAAACAACACAATGAAAAGGGTTCAGATGACTATGACAAAACACAAGATAATGATAGCTTGACTAAAGAAGCTGATCAGCAACAACTTCAAAACTTCAAATGTGATGCTAGGTTCGCCTTAAAAGCTCTCTTGGAGGAAATATAAGATTGTAGAATCTATATAACAGTCAACTTATTATACAAAGTCATAAAATCTCACTTCATCTTCAAATATACACGCATCCATTCGTATGGACACAGTCAAAATAAAAAGCGCAAAATTTTTCAAAATCATAAAACCATATCCTTTACTTCACAAGTACTAAGAAAATCTAAAATGGGATAATGACAACTGAAATTGAACTTCAATTATGTTTCAATTTTTCCCACATTCAAGGTTTCCCATTCATGCTCCAAACATCAACTAATCAGTTGAGCCTGTCTCAGGCAAGTTACTATCAATCGCAATTGGCTTTTTACATAGTATGTATTTTTATCACGTTTAAATCGTATTTTTTGTATATTATTAATAATAATTTTAATCTCAACTTTTAAAGGAGTAATATTGATAATATAAGCGGAGTAAGATTTCTATGACTAAAGGCTTTTTATTGGAAATAGAAAAAAGATGTAATACTCGTGGTGAATTTGGTGAGTTTGGACGTATGTATCAGAGAGAAAACTCGTGACACTTGTTTCACTCGCATAAATGGGCTAAATTTCCATATGCAGGCACACGGGTAATTAACCAAATGACATTCATGAAATATTTCCATATTTCCTGGACAGGCGGTCATTCAAATTACAAGCAAATGGGTGAAATTTCTATTCATCTGATAAGATCAAATGGAGCTTTGCCAAATTTCAGATCCGGAATAGGAAAAATGACAAGTTTTTTACCCTATTAATAATAACTGATCACAAAATATCTAAGCATTTATATTGTTTTCAGACATTTGAAATGATACTTGATTCCGGAAGTTTAAAAGGAATACATATTCCTATTGAAAAAATGCGACGCACAGCTTCTTAAGATTTATCCACATCCGCGTTGACATGAGTAGATAAGCCAATAAACTCGACTAAAAACTTGACAGACCCTATAGCATCTGAAACACGAATAGACATTTGCAAGAAAGTGTTTTGTGGATATAGTAATTTGTATCTCTTGAATAGTCCTATTTGCAAATTACTATATCGGAAGATGAAACCTATGAGAAGAATGATAGTCAGATCAAGAGAGAGCCCCAGGGAAAGATGGGGGAAGGAGAGGAGCAAAAATTACGTGCGCGACACATTAGCTAAAAAATATTCGCTGCACACTAGACACTATGCATCGCATCTGAAACTCAGAAATTTCGTTGGAGAAGCTTAGATTAGAAAACTTCTAAATCCTCTAATTCGGTACTATTGAGAAAAGAATTAAGATTTGAACTCTGAGAAAGTATAATCCGATACTAACTTTATTTGTACTCCATGCCCAATGAAATACAATTCCAACACATCATTATATCTATCTCTGGCTTTATTGCGTATGTGATGGATAATCCTTATCTTTAATTTATTTTTGACATATATAACTTTTAGCCTCGGCATCAATTTACTTAACTCGAATTCTCACGTCGGATAATTTAAAAATATTACATGAGGGGAGCACCTTCTAGAAGGGGCAATGGATTAAATAGATTATGGATCTCATAATTCGATAAAAAATATAGCATGGTGTGTATCTTAAAGTCAACTGATTAAATTCCGATTTCCCGTACTGATGATCTTTGTGAATAGTTGTGTCAAATTCCGGGATCCTTCATGAAGTGGAGAAGAATAGGAATTTACAATAAAGGTTTTTAACAATAAACAATAGTACTGAGAACGCAGCCCTTTTAGTTCTATTATGTCAAATCGCACAAACGTACCGTAATAGGATAACTAAGGTTCTCTCTGTAATTCTAACATGATGACAGAGCTCTACACGGTCCATCACCTGCTTTACTATCTTGATGGGAGGGGACATGTGTGCCTATCTATTACTCATGATGATTATTATATATAGATTGTTAAGTGTATTACAATTACACAGTGCCGTGTTATCACTTAGAACCCAATCTAATTAAAAGAATCATCAAGCCATTTCTTCGAATAGTAGTCAAAATATTCACTCAGGATTAACAATAGTGTCCAACATAGAATTCACATGAGTACTTTTCCTACTTTGTTGAAAAAATGAGTGAAATATGCACATAAACGGATTGGGTTTTGTGTTTCATAATTTCTGTGTATCATACAATAGATATACGGATTTGGCTTTAGCTTTCTATCGATTCGTCATTTATAGGTATAGAAAGATGACCCATTCTTAGACATTGCACCACATGTTTTATAGTATCGACTAATTTTACTACTATGCCTTTGCTATCTTATACACAAATAAGCAGAGTTGATGTATTGTATGGGCTAGGGGAGGAAAGGATGAATGATCAATATTTGTTGTTCAGTCTCGCTCTTTTCGAAGTTAAAAGCCACATTTGATGATGTTTCTTTAACAATAACAATATTGTTGTAGAGAAAATGTCAAAATAGTCGATAAGAGTATTGATAAACATTGAGCGGCATTTTTACTCATCATTTCTAAATTGGAATAATAGCCGTTAACAATCAACGCGCATTTAGTGCACATTAGTATGGGCAAGAACAGTTACAAAGACGCAATAGAATTTACGTCATGGGAGCTTAGTTTTATGAATTGTGGATATCGATTAGGTGTGAACGTTAGAGTATTCTCTTTTATTGTTTTGACATGAATATTAGATCTATTGTTTTCACGGAATTTTAAAGGTATCATTCGACTTTTGAAGCTTATTATATTAGAAGGCTGTTTTGTTGAGCGATGGATGCTAACATGAAGTGCGGGTGAGGGGTAACGCCATTTTTTCCTTCAAGTCACATTCCATATCACTGGTATTTTACTTGGCTAGTAAATGAGCAATTGATAAGGCAAATGTTGTAATTGCTACCATCTACAGAATTCTATAGATTTACTACTGACAGCAAATTCGGAAACAAGAGCTGAACTTCGTTTAGGTTAAATAAAAGCAAACCCCGAAAACGAGACGACAAATGCGGGTAAAGTAGTATATAATAGCAAAGAAGTAATTTTTTTTATCTATTAGCCGTAAACGTAATCAAATAAGCAGGATCTAGCATCATATCAAATAGTGATATAATCCAGTGACTAATTTGACATGCACTTGCTTTCTTCTTCAATCAAATATGACGAGGTTTGCTCGCATCGTACAGGTCTGAGTGTCATGGAATAAAACCGTATCTGTCGTTAGTATATCCACAAGTTTGCTAAGTATGTATAAAATTCCACTAAGTATGGAGGCAAATTGATATTTTTGTAAATGCCATATGATTTCTCAGGCTTGCGAGAATATATGATGGCAATTTAGGATTTTTGTAAGGCTTGGGCTTCTACAAACCCCCTAGTTACGTATTCATACTTTCTTTTCTTCTTTAATTTGCCCCGCTGTTTGACATATTCAACAGTGGAAACTCCTTATTTTCAACGTCTGGTGTGCTGAGCTCGCAACTAGGCTCAGTATGTTCCCATTTCTCAGTCACGCAGGACATCTTAAGAATTGACCAAAGGTGATGAAGTAATACCCCAAAGCTCTGAAAGATCTCAGCTAAGAGTCATTTCTGAAACCCTATTGTGGTGATGGTGGGTTGGTGACCAAAAAAAGCCAATTTGTCTATTGTTTTTCCACACTAAATTGTTGGATATATACTCGTTTCTCAGTCGATTATGTATTTCAAAGGAAAACTTCCGATGTAAAATAATAAAGCTCAAAATTCCATCTTCAGTCTATCATTTTCTACCATCTGAGAGTGTTCCCAAGGATGTGAAGATGAATCTTAGACTTAACCAGAGGTACAGGGAGAGCAAAGATAGTTAACCAAGAATTACGAAAGAGAGGAGGGGGAAGCTTTCCCTCGCCCAAAGTATGGCAAGAGTATGGGGTGTGAGAAATGGAGAGCCGCAAGAGAGTCCGTCTTCTTTGCGATTTCTTTGGTTTCCTGGAGAAACGTAGAAAAAGGCGCTTTCTGCACAGCAGATGCAGCGAAGTGGTGTATGTCTGTCTTGCGTGCATGTGCCATAATCCGGTGCTGCTGAATGGATAATTGCGCGGATTCGCATTCTGTGCGGCGTCTTAAGTTTCCACATAGTTCCAGCAGGAAGATTGATCCTCTTTTCCTGTTTTCCCTATCTAACTTCATCTTGCTGAATGTGAATTAGTACTTAAATAGGTGGTTCCCACTTTTTTCAAACTTAACCTTTTTAAATCCAGATTATGTAAAATGAGTTAGAACCTTTTTTCCATCTATTCAATATAAATATAAAACGATATCCACGATACCCTCTCCTTTTAATATAACTGGTATTGTTTATTAAGGTTCTTGCCCACCTATTGTCTAAGAATCTCATAGCCTGAACTATAACAATCAAGATTATCAACCCCCACAGAACCATAATCTTAGAAGACATATTTATAATTCAAAATGGCAGAGCCCACACCATATCCTAATCTTGCCCATCAGTTTCTAGATGATAATTTTTTAACCAATATAACAAGTACATCTATGGGTAAGCTTCCTCTTTTGTCATCTAATATAAGAGAAAACATACAAAACGAGATGGAAGCTCCTAAGGTAGTAGATTTTTTTTCGCATGTTTTTGAAAGTGAAGAGCAGATATACAATTGTTGGAAATCTGTGAATAACAATAATTTTATGAGACCATATGAACTATCTAATATATTTTCATTAAGATCGTTGAATCAAGTGAATAGTGTAGTGAATAAAGTTGAAGATCTTATGTTATTATTCCCATGCACATCGTCAATAAGGCTGGAGAACGCAGCATGGAGAGCATGGTATAAAAAGAAAAACGATTTGAAAGAAATTAATCCTAAATCAATAAACTGGTTCAAAGAAAATGATGTTACTGTTTTATATGGTCCCATCATTGAAACCAGAAACCCATCATATGATCATTCTATTAATACCGACAGCAAATCTAATAACGATCAACTAGATACTTTTACAGAAGTACTACAGATAGAGTCGGACAGCGATGACTATAACAGTGATCTTAATGAGATTCTGAATCCATCTGTAAAATTACAAAGATCTAATTCTAACGAATCAGCTACAACAGTTTCTTCCATGGATTGTGATACAAGTTCTACTTACTCTGTATCAACAGCAGATTCTTCAACTTGTAGTTCTTCTACGCGTTCCAAAAAATACAAATCGATTCTTAAGAAGCCAACTAGAAAGAGGTTTGGTTCTTTTGATCATCAGCAGATTACAAATGATCTCAAGTTAAAGAGAAGAATCTCAGTTAGTTTCAATATTGAAGTTGAAAAGAGAGAGATAATAGGGGACGATGTGTTTGATCACACCTATTTGATTTATTAAGTTTCATAATCTCACTAATTTATTTACTTCAACACTATTTCAAATAGAGTTTATTGGCATGGGTTAATTCAAACGGCATTTATTTTTCTTTTACTTCTTATTATTTTTACTCTAATTTCCGTGGATCGGTTTGCTGTGTATGTACCAAATGGCTTTAAAGTTTAATTACCACTCATGGGACCTAGTAATTTGTCCCTCAGCTGTAAGTTTCATTTGGCTGTCAAGGAATAGCATGGCGCATGAATTATGATATGGCATAGAGAACATATTATGTTCCTATATATATATCTATGTATGTAACGTATATATACCTCTAACATTCATTCATTATTCATGTATTTAGCAATAAACATACTTGTAAGTTATATCAATGTGTCTGTGGCCGCGCTAAGGATACTAAATACATGCCTCAAATTAGAAATATAAGGCTATCAACAAATAAAATTAGTAGTCAACGGGTAGATAGTTCCAGGAAGCAGTCATCTTCTCAACATTATGCGGCGGATAAATTGTAACGGAAATTCAATTGACTTTGGTAACGTAGTAGAAATACAAAGAAAAAGGCGTCAAACCATGTCCTCTCAACGCAGATCCAATGCAGATTGCTGCATCCACTTCAACTAGACTTTGTGGCGATGTGTACAGATAACTATTTTTAGTCTGTGTGAATTTCAGAATGAGAATGTGAGTTCCAAGTGTATTTAGTCTATTGTCCTATGAAATCATTGATATTATGAACAAACGTATACATTAATATATAATCACAATACCAAGTAGTGGATTTGTTTGTATATTTATATTATATAACAGACTATGGAAGGGATGAATTGTATCGTAAAAAGCGGGATTTTTGAATGAGAGAAAAGATCGTCCCTGCATACTCACCCTCGTATCTTTACAAATAAATAAGGCGCTGCTCTTTCTTAATACCCTTTTGGTAAGAGTGCCGTCGGATGTGAGTACTACTTTTGTAAAAATTACTGAGCTAAACTCAGATTAGCCATAGGGTTTATCATCTATGAATACTACATTGTCTTTATCGCATCCATGGTATCAATCCTTGAATACTCTCAAGCGCTAGGTTCATGCATCTTCATAGATTATAGTTCCACCGATGTTCACATAAACAACGTGATTAACCCCTTGAATTGTTCCACCCTCAGGCTCACCTAATACAAGGGGGTCTCTATAGAGCTCTTAGATAGTGGTTTGCATCATATATCGTAATTGCTGATGACCTAAGATTGGGTTTCAGAGGTCAAGAGCTTTGAACATTTCATCAAATAACTCAAATATCTTATCTATATCAAGCAAATTGATACTTGGGTTGTTATTGTTTTCCTTATTGTACAATTCTGTTCTGAACTTGAACTTTACAGCTTTGATAAGTATCTCAGTAATCTGCCGCTGATCTTGAGTATCTAAGGATTGGTCTAGATTTCGTATTTTTAACTCGCCCACTATCAGTCTTTCTAAAGACCTATCAATTGAAGAAGATGCAGAAAGGCTCGGCACAATATTTGAATTAGTACTGGGCCCCGTATGAGTTCTTTTGTTTATCACTTTATCAAGTACACTCCCCTTGTCATTCTTTTCTCTGTCCATACTATTAGCGGCATTACTATTGTTACCAATGTATTCATTTATGTCATCTATAAAAATTGCTTCATTGGAGTTCTTCAAATGAGTTTGCCCCAGTCGACAGATTTTGTTATTGTGAGCCATTGATTGCAGCTTATTCAAGTCAATTAATTTCTTACATTTCACTACTATCTTTAAGTCTTCCACTGTAATATAGAATAGAAACCATTTGTCTTCATCTTGCTGTTTCAGAAGAAAAGAGGTAGAATTATCAAGTTCTATCAATTTTTTGAATAATAACTCAGTAGTCACATTAGGTGTAAAAACAGTTGATTCCTTGTATTTTGGGTCAGCTATCCATACTGGAAGAAGGTCAGAGTGTACTATTTCTTGTATTCCCAAATTGATAACTTCTTTGGGGTCATCAATCTCGTCAATTGTCAAGTTTGAAAACTTGTACTGATCATTATCGATATCTATTGAGTCGGTTTCTTCGTTTGAAAAATGTAACTGCTCCAGAATCTTGGCATCACAGAATACAGTATACATCACTCTTTGAACACAGAGTCCACATTCGTTACCTAATTGATATACTATGTTGAAATCGGAACCCACCACCTAAACCATCTTCAGACAGAAGTGGCATATATCGCTTTCACTATGGAGAATCTTGCAGTCGCGTGGGCAGCGAAATCGACGCAGGGAAAATTTTTGAATTTGATAAGGAGCATCGTTGAGCTCAAAATATGAGAGCTTGTACTCACTTGAAAGCAAAGAAAGGGTTCTTAACATCATTCAAGATTGTGAAACACATCAGCGATCCTGTAATACATTTACGGGATGAGTGTCTCAGATAATATTTACTCAGTGGCACGTGTTTATGCGGATGCCAATGAAATTAGACCAAGAGAATACTGGGATTATGAAAAATACCAAATCCAGTGGGGCGACATTAATAATTATGAAATCATATCGAAGATAGGAAGAGGTAAATATTCGGAAGTATTCACGGGGGTGAATGTATTAAACAATAAGAGCTGTGTTATAAAAGTTTTGAAGCCAGTTAAGCTTAAAAAAATTTATAGAGAAATCAAGATCTTAAAAAACCTTACAGGTGGACCCAATATCATAAAGTTGTTTGATTTAATCCAAGATCAGAATAGTAAAATACCTGCTTTGATATTCGAAAAAGTTGCAAACGTTGACTTTAGAGTATTGTATCCTAAATTCACTGTAGATGATATCAGATTTTATTTCACACAATTATTGATAGCTCTAGATTATTCCCATTCAATGGGTATAATTCATAGAGATGTGAAGCCACAGAATATAATGATCGATCCTATTAAGAAAGAACTAAAATTAATCGATTGGGGTTTAGCAGAATTTTATCAAAGGGGTATGGATTTCAACGTTAGGGTTGCTTCAAGATATCATAAAGGTCCAGAATTACTTATAAACTTACAACAATACGATTACTCCTTGGATTTATGGTCAGTTGGTGCTATGATTGCTGCTATTACTTTCAAAAAGGAGCCATTTTTCAAAGGTGATTCCAATAATGATCAATTAGTTAAAATTGCTAAAGTTTTGGGTACAGAAGATTTGATCAAATATTGTAAAAAATACAACATCAAATTAAGTAAAGAATACGATGGTATATTAGGTGTTTATCCTAGAAGATCATGGAAGTCCTTCATGAACGAGCACAATAAGAACCTTTCTACTATACCTGAGCTTATTGATCTTATTGATAGCTTACTGAAGTATGATCATAACGAAAGGTTGACTGCCAAGGAAGCCATGAACCACAAATTTTTCCATTAATTGTATAGTTTTAATGACATATATATCGTCTTGATTTATATTTATATAGTATTAATTATTACCTAATAGCTTACTTAATCTCTTTACAGTCTATCTCCAGTGAATATATCACATGTAATACATGTACATGTATATCTTACAAACCATATTCCTCAAACCTCACATTTATCGGTTGACATTGACGTAAAAATCTCAGCTGAGCCCTCATCATCAGCGCACGTACGCCAAAATGCGAAAATGACAGACTGCTCTGAGATTTGTTTCAGCTTCAATTCTGCTACATATTACGTATCACATAGTTTAGATGAAATTGACTAATTACAGGCTAACTTTTTGTTTACCATATCAGAATTTTTTGAGAGGGTGTCTATCTTTGTAATTGTGTTGAAAAGCAGATTCTTTTGGTCAATTAGATTCCTGAACCATATAGATTATTTGCTTTTTTATCCGATTAAGTCCATACATTACCGAGATGATTTCAAGCAAGCAATTTACTTCATCGCATTCCCTGGACGTTTATTTGAAGACACAGGATGACAATTCAGATGAATCAAGTGATCTGAGTGAAAGTCAATTGGCCATTAATACTGCCAATAATAATTACAATCAAAGCACATTGAGTCTAAACACGTCTCATTGGGTCGAGGTTCAAGAGAGGACATTTATGAGATGGGTCAACATCAAACTTCAATCTGGAAACTACTCTACAATTGAAAGTTTGAACGACTTGAGTAACGGTCTGAACTTACGCAATTTAATCAAAGTGTTGGTTGATCCTGAAAGCCATAAATATTTGAATATTCCATTCGAAAAACCAATAATACATATTCAAAAGATAGAAAATCTAAATGTGATACTCAATTTTCTGAAGAAACATGAACATATACAGTTATTCAATATTGGATCTGAAGATATAGCTGAAGGAAATGTCAAATTGATTTTAGGTCTTCTGTGGTCCTTGATTTTGAACTATACACTGATGCAAATGAACTCAGATGATAACTATGGACACGAAGAATTATTTTCAAAAAAGGAATTTCTATTAAGATGGTGTCAGAAGATCACCACTGATTACGGATCCAAAATTCAAATCAAAAACTTCTCTGATTCCTGGTCAAACGGTCTTGCAATCTGTGCGATACTTCATCATTTCGATAACTCGGTTTTAGACTTTGAAGACATTTACAACTCTTATACAAAGAGACACACGATGAAATCTGAAGATGTTATCAAAACTGGATTGAGCACAGCAGAGAGTCAATTTAATATACCCAAGTTGCTAGATATTGAAGATTTAAACTGCAGTAGGCCGGATGAGAAAAGTGTAATGGCGTATATCACTATCTTATATGACGAGTTCCATAAACTCCAAGAAGAAAGAGATAAGGATGCCGAAACTGAAGACGAACATCAAGATAAGGAAGCTCAAGAGGTTGAGTCTTCCGATGATGACGATGATGATGACGAATCTAATGAGTCAATGTTTTCTGATGCTGAAAAGAGTGTGCTGAGAGTGAGGATAGAGACGTTCAGTTCTAGTATCACTGATATAATAAAAAAGAAAGAGAGTTATAATGATAGACTGAGAAAACTGTTGAGCCTTCTGGAACATACAATTTACAAATTCTCAGGTAAGACTAATCAAACAACAAATATCAAAGAATTGAGATTCTTGAAATCGGAAATAATCAATTACAAATCGGTAACAAGTTTACATATTCTCAAAGAGAGAAACCTCCTGTACATCCTACTGGGACAAATCAATCTCAAGCTATCTCAGTATAACTTGCATAAAAATGAACCTTCCATCGACCACTCACTCTCAAAAGTTGATGAATTATGCAATACTTTGAAATTCGTTGAGTTTGAGCTTTATCAGTATATCGAGGATTTCATATTGAAAAAGCAAACAGAGATATTGAAAACTTTTGAAGAATACTTCAATCAACTCGAAATGAACTTTTATATGTTCAAATGCGATCTTGATTCTATAGAAGATGATGTTTCGAATTATCAGGAGCTAAAAGAGCTTGATGAAAGCTTGGATGTTCAGTTTATGCCTCTGTATAACGCTTTAGATAAGATTCGTATCAAGGCATCTCGAGAAGAGATATTTACCGAGGACGATCTGAAATACAAGGAAATCAAGATACACTTGAACTCTTGTAAATTCAAGATTGGGTTGCTTCATGAACTACTTGAATGCAAGATGACAGCTATCGAAACCAATGAAGCTGAAAAGTCCAAGATCAAGAAGACATTGGCTGATTCAATTGATCGTTACTATGAATATAAAACCATATCATCTCTCAAGAGTAAAGACTCCTCAAAGAAATCTTCAAAGTCATCCAAAAGCAAAAAGAGAAGGACGAAACTTCAATTAACAAAGATAGAAATTGAAAGGTTCGAATATATCTTCGAAAAGATGGACAAAGGAAACAAAAGATATCTGAGCAGAACGGAGTTCAAATCTTCCCTACGATTAATATACCCCAACCTAAACGAAGAAGATATTGATGGACTGTTTGAATTTGTATATCTTTCCTCTCATAGCAAATTACGAGGTATCAATTTGGAAAATTTCTTAGTTGTATTAAATTATTTACTGTATTGTGATGGGGATGATGACGAACAATTGATGAAAGTAGCCGCAGATCTCGATAAATCAACGACAAGCACAGGTAGTGCTGAACCTCAATCTGAGGACCAAGCAGTGACAGGTGACACTGGTGCAACTGGTCCAGCATTCGATCCAAAGTTCGACAAAGGTAGAGAAACTGAAAAGCAAAGCTTGTTTCATGATGATACCATCGACTTTGCTGGAGACTTCTATTTAAACACATTCCATAAGCTAGCAAAAAATTCAAATGAAAAGGAAACTCTGAATTTGGAAAGCTTCAAAAAGTTAGACATTAATGATAACATATATAGTCAACTGAGTCAGATATTCAAACCTGATGACAAAGGAAAGGAATCAGTGGAAAAGATTAATGATTTGAGATACGCTGATTTCTTCAGAGATCCATTGAACAACTCTCTGATATATTCTTTTGATACTACTGATCAAGAAAATGGAAATGGGGAACTTGATTTGACTGGTTCTGATTTTCTAGCAGAGCTGGATAAATTACAGTTAAATATAAAAGAGTAAAGTCTTCACGACCACATGTGTATATAAAAAATCAATAGCATCTTAATATATATATATAGTCTAAGGGTAAAAAGCTCAATTTTCTAAATAAGGTTTAAAAGAATGTAAAATAATACACTGAATATTGTACAGGAGGAAGTTGACTCGTAAATCTCGATCATAATTGAAAAATTGAATCTCCGAAATTACCTCTGTCAATTTTTCCAAACTCAGCTGTGAAAGCATTAACAACTTCACTGAACCTAGAATTTGCACCCAATAATCCTTCTTGTTGAGCCATCATAGCATTCAGTTGATTACGCTCAGCAGTCATATCAGGTGTCATATTTTCAGTAACTCCAGGGATACTACCAACATGGTTCATTTGATTCATATTTGATCCAAGATTGCCTTGCAAATTGTTTATTCCCATATTCATATTGATAGCACCCATTGGATTATGATTCTGAGTATCATGGACTCCATTGGTACCTGAAGCACCAAAATTCATATTATCTGTGGGGTAACCATTCATATTGTAGGTTTCAATCATGTGAGGCGCTTGATTAGGATTATTAACAGGAAGTTGTTGTGGTAAAAGCTGATGTGTTGATGGCAGTGGTGGTGTTAGTTGGTTTGACAAGTGATTCATTACTTGGTTGGCCTTCTGGTCATGCAGGTAAGCTTGAACATGGTTGGGTATTGGGTTTTGTAGGACAGCATTATTCACTGCAGGTTGGGGTATCATTTGTGAGTTGACAGGAATATTGTTTTGTTGATGAAGGTTTTGGGTATGAGAATTTGATGGCATTGGCATATTTCCCATATATATCCCACTGTTATTCGGGTGATGATATTGCTCTTCTGTTGAATGTTGTTTGAGGTGGTGCTGTGTGTGCTGAGGCATCATCATATTGACTGGTAGCATTTCATTATTGGCTGTACCGGTGCTATTAGGCGTACCAATTTCAGATTTCACGTGAGTAAATGGTTCCATATTCAGATTGAAATATTTCTCTCGGTTATCATTGTGGTTATTCTTGAAATCATCATTACCTGGGGTACTGATATTCGGGGAATTCAATTGATTCTCGCTTCTATTTCCCATGTGATTCATATTGAATTGGTTCAACTCAATCTTGGTATCAGTATTCTCCACATCTGCCTTCTCTGGCGAGACAAAAGATGATGAACTGCTGTTCTCAATTTCGATATCTGCGTCAAATTCAAGATCAAATTCAGGAATCCAAGATTCGGTTATATTCAAACTTGACCATATACTGTATTCCTCATCGATAATCTTGACCTTTTCTGCCTGTACACGAATTAGTTCTGAATCAGTCTCTGATTCCTCGGGATTCTCATTTTGATGAGGAAAGAACTGGATAGAACAGACATTGAAGATTTTGATGAACTGGTTTAACAATTCTTCAGGTGTAAACTGGGATGCTGTATTCAATTCCAGGTCCACGTGAGAGCCTTGATTTCCTTGTGACTTCATGAAATTCTCTGAAAATGGTGTCAAAGAGGCAGAAGGAGTAGCCGGATCTGGTGTGTTATTAACTGTTGATGCCATTGATGCGGCCATTGATTCTATCTTTCTTGGTAATTGCTTTTTCTTTTGTACTTTTTCTTCATTGTCACGAAGTTTAGAAGAAGTTTGCTTGATTTGACTCTTGTGAGCTTGAGAAGACTTTTCGTGTAACTTACCTCTTGTAAGTGACGGCCACTCGTTCAATTCAGGTGGCAAACATAACAATGAAGAGATTGGGATTGATCTACTAGCAGTTGTTGCCTTCGTCTCATCATCTATATCATTAGCAGTCGGATCTAATCTGTTTGCTTTTATGCCTGTTAATATTTTGAGTAGTTTATATTGTTTAGCTTTTGAAGACAGCAAACTTTCCAGGATTTTTAGATATATTCTAATGTTGTATGCATCTTTTTCTGCTAAAAACTCAAATTTCTTCAATAATTTTATAGCATTCAATACTTGTTTTTCAACAACATCATATATCTTGGGATCACTCACTAATAGGAACATACATAGTGTAATTCCTGCTGAGTAAATAGTATATATGATCAAAGAAGCACTTTGTTCGTGATAACAAGCTTGTGGATCAAACTCTATTTGAACTTCTGAAAGTTGAATAAGAAGACACGATGAAATGAAAGAAATACCCCATGAAGAATTATGATCGTTAATTTTAATGTTTCTCTTTGCATTTTCTCTGCATTCTTTGATAAGGTTAGATCTGTGTATGAGAAATAAAACATATAGATAAGCCGTGAGTAAGCCCGTAACACCGTTGGGAAGAATCTTGACAAGATTAGCAACATCAATATCATTCAGGTAATATTTCATCAGTTGATCGAATCTCAATATGTCAAAAGAAACATCTACAGATCCCGAAGGTGAATTTGAGTTTGATGTGGAAGTTGATGCATTACCTGTGAGATGTGGGGTGCTATTACTCCCAACGCTGGACCCGGATACAAAGATATCGATAATCTTGAGTAATTTGATTAATGAGAGAAAAACATAGTTGGAGTAAATTCTTTCCCCTGTCAACGAATTTAAGGTTTCGTTGGTATTTAGTAAGTCTACACTAGTCAGACTTGTAGCTTCGCAAGCCAAGAAATTCAATGCACATGGTCTTCCGCAAACAAAAGCGGAATATTTATCTCTAAGAAAAATGATCCACCAGATTCTCTTAAACATTTTCTTCTCATATGGAGTCAAATTGTCATTATTTTCAACTTTTTTATCCATATTGAATCTGAGTGCTGTAGAAATTGCGGTTCTTGTCCAGAATAAATATTGTTGATTGACATTTGAAAAAAGTGTTGAGTATCTGAAAATAAGTAAAGCTTGACATAAAGGTATAGGATTCGATTCGGAACCAACGTCATATAATGCCTTAGCTCTCTTGAACAAGACTTCAACCACCTTTTCGTGTTTTTCCTTTTCTTCTTGTGATAAGTGAGCTGTGGGGGTTAAGAGAGCTCCATAAAATAACACCGCTTGCAGTAATAGCAAACTCGGAGGTTTGGTCAGATCTGCGTAAGTTGCTTCAAACTCATCTTGATCAAACAATATTGATCCGAATAATAGCCTTTGGAAACATGACCGTATGTAAGCATCGCATGTTGTCTTGTCTGGGAGATTGAAAGCTCCGATGAAAGTTAAATATTGAAGATCAGTCTCATCCAATATATCTTGTGGGCCTGAGACTCCTTCTTCGAAAAGATTAATATCTTTCAACACTTGGTACCCAGTTGGCAAATTCTCGTTGAATTTCGAGTTCCTGTTGCAGAGTAGTACACTCTGATCTAGTTTAATTGAATCTATGGGAAGTTTAACACTTTTAATGTATCCTATTTGAAAGTAATCGTTTTCAAGTTCCACTTTAGTCTTTCTTTTTTTATGTTTCCGTATGACACAGTCTACTTTTGACATCACACAGTTTCTACATGGGAACTCCTCTGATGAGTTACATTTGACTTTTCTTTGGTGACAAATTTCACAAGCCTGTGAAGTTCGTTTGACTTGCTCCATCTTATGTTGAACGTCAAATAAATTTCTTTTTTTTTTGATCTGGCTATTTTTAGAATTTGAGAAAAAGATAGAGTGGATACCAATTTAAAACATAATTTCAGGATATACAAGTAACAGTCTTATCTAGATATTGAATTAAGACTCCTCAGGACCGTGACCTTAGTACAAAATGAAAAGATCAGAGAACAAAAAAGTTGAACCCTTTTCACCCGGTTGGGCAGCTTTTTCAAAAGCTGTGATATAAAAGCCATTGAGACATGTTGGAAATTTTTGTGAGTCGATCGGGTGACCGCCGCAGACAAAAGTGATTTGTCATAGGCTTCGCTTTTGCACTTATAGAAGCAGTGGCTCCACTCAAACTGGTTCATTCATAGAAGAAAGTACTTGGACTGCACTAACACTTGAACAATGTTCACCGGAATAGTAGAGGAGATAGGAACTGTGTCAGAATATCAGGAGTTGGATGTTTCTGAGTCAGGAGGAAATGGTATTTCACTCACTGTTACAGATTGTCCATTAATGTTGGAAGATGTTCACCTCGGTGATTCAATAGCTGTCAATGGTACTTGTCTTACGGTGACAGAATTTGATACCACCAGTTTTAAAGTGGGTATATCAAACGAGACGATACAAAAGACCAATCTTGGTAACTTATCAAAGGGATCAAAAGTCAACCTTGAAAGAGCCATCAAAGGTGATGTTAGATTTGGAGGTCACGTTGTTCAAGGTCATGTTGATACTATAGCCTATATCAAATCCAAGACACCAGATTCAAATTCTATTATCTTTGAATTTGAGTTGAGAGATAAAGAATATATCAATTATATAGTGAAGAAAGGGTTTATTGCCATTGACGGTACTTCCTTAACCGTTACCGATGTTGATTATGCAACTGCAAGATTCAAGATAATGATGGTTGCATATACCCAAACTAAAGTTATCATGCCAACAAAAGCACTTGAAGATTCTGTCAATATCGAAGTTGATTTAACAGGAAAGTTGATTGAACAACAAGTCAATTTGAACTTGGAATCTCAATTAGGCAACGAATCATCTCCTTTGGTTCAATTGATATCAAGATTGATTGATGAGAAATTGAAAAATCTTAAATGATAAAAGCTGTTGTACATATTAATATATAATTTTTACTTGATGATCTATTAACTTATTAATTAACTACTTCGTAAACTAATGAAACACCTTCGTCACCGGCGGTAATGAATCTCCTTTGTTGATAATCAAGGGAGAAATCTAAGACACCCATATGATGACCAACGTATGTGTGTAATACTTCACCAGTTCTAGCATCCCATTGGTAAACCTTACCATCCATTGAAGAACCCAAAAGTATTGGTTTTTGTTGTTGGGCATAGAGGAATTGTAATTTGGTAATTGCATCAGTTGTTTTGAGACTTTTTCTTAATCTCCATGTAGTTGACTCAAAAACAAATACATCACCAGAGACTAAACCAATAGCCATAAGGTTGAATTTATCGTACCAGCATATACTTTCAATTGAAGCATCAAAGATATCTTGATCTTCTCTCAATTCTAATGCAGTGAAAATAGTTAATAATTGACCTGTTTCTGAATTTATGATAGCAAGTTTTGAATCTCTTGAGCCAACGGCGACAACTTTGGAAGTTTGATCGTTACAACTTATAGAAACCCAAGGTGGGGATAAACCTTTCAAACCATTAGTGGAATCGATCTTGAAGTAATGGGTTTGTTGATAACAGTTCCAACCGATAATTGAACCATCTTCTGAGATAGTTACCAAACTTAAAGCATCAAGGTTATCGATATCAACAAATACACCATTTGTACACTCGGCTTGATGAGAGAAACCAGAGAATATCATATCAACGTTGTTTTCATCAACAGAGTAACACCAAACGGAACCATTAATAGCACCAACGGCAAATACGCTTTGTCTTGGGTGAACTTTAATCCATGAAACTTCTTCTATATCTTCTAATTCGTGTATTTTTACCCATACTTGACCCTTTTTAGTAGATTTGAAGATAATGACTTTACCGTTCATATCACCAGCAACTAAGTAAGAACCATCAAAGGTGAAAGCAGCAGAGATAACAGATTCGGTGAAACCTTCTAACTTGCTTACTAACTTAGCAGGCTGTGAATGTGTAGTCCAAAGATAGGCAGCATTATCACCACCACCTGAAACAGATAATGGTAAAGATGGATGAGAAGCAACGGTGAAAATAGAGTCTTCATGTTGATCAAAATAACTTACTGAGTTGTTGGACATATCAATTTGGATATTACCTTCTTCATCCTCTTCTAAATCATTTTCATCTGCATCCATCATATCATCTTCTGGAATTTCGTTATCTTGCTCGTCGACAACTTCATCAACTTCTTGTAATTCTAAGAAATCTTCCTCTTGGACTTCTTCAGGTTGGTTGGGCTGTTCCTCGGCGGTCATTTTTTGCAATATTTACTAATAATCCGAAGATATTATATCAAACGAAAGAATTATTATAGCTTATTAATAATACAATAAAATATTTCAAAAAATAAAAAAAAAAAAAAAAAAAATTGGTAGTGTAAGGATGAAATCGAGAGTATTTTGCAGTAATGGAATTTTCATTTATAAGAGATTTACATATCTATGAAAACATGATAACAGATTTGTTATATCATTTTTAAAGGGTAATTATTGCATAGTGGGTCATCTTATCAACTAGTCATGACCACTTACAACAAGATACGGAAGGAGAGGAGTAAAGTGTTTGATGTTTCTTTCTCAGACTATATCAACTCTTCCTCTGGTCATAATGATAACTCACAAAATATCTATGAGACAACGGATAAAGTATATTACAAGTCTATACATAAATCGAGGTATGCAGGATTTAATGTATTACCTGAGTATTTGCAGAGTAAAATAGATGAATCAGGGAGTAAGAAAAGTATATTGGATAAGATGAGAGAGCAACAACAACAGCAAGGGGATGTTGATACAAATCGTCAAAATTTCAATTCTGTAGTACCATTTTCCGCATCTGATGAAAGTCATAGTTTATCCATTTATAAACCTAACCAAGTTTTGGGAGAAAACGCATTTGCCAATGAATTACTGGTACCCAAGATGTCGGATAAATCAACACAAGATACAACTGATATTAAGAATCATAGTGATTGGAAGTTATCTAAATTAATATTAGGTCATACGGGGCAAGTTTATTCATTAGCTATTGATCCTTTGAACAAGTTTTACGCTAGTGGATCATCTGATAGAACTATCAAGATATGGAATCTTGCTAGTAATCAACTTCAATTAACTCTTACGGGTCATATAATGGCTATAAGAGGTCTTTGTATATCTGATAGACATCCATATATGTTTTCATGTTCAGAAGATAAAACTGTGAAATGTTGGGATTTAGAGAAAAATAAAGCTGTTAGAGATTACCATGGACATTTATCTTCAGTGTATACTATTGATATACATCCTACTTTAGACCTGATAGTTACTGGTGGCAGGGATTCTTCGGTTAGAGTATGGGATATTAGAACAAGAACTGCAGTTTATACATTGACTGGACATAAAGGATTTGTCAATAAAGTTGCATGTAGATCCTCAAATCCACAAATCATATCTTCATCTATGGATTCAACACTTAAATCATGGGATTTGGTTGCTGGTAAATGTGATAAGACGTTGACTTACCACAGTAAATCAATCAGATCATTTGCTGTAAATTCACAGGATAACGAATTGATATCGGGATCGTCTGATGGTATAAAGAAGTTCAATCTTCCCCAATTACAGTATTTGCAAGAAATGGAGTTTTTCAAAGATACGGATGAACTAAACTCCGGTAATACTATTGTAAACACGATATCTTCTAATCCAGATGGAGTAGTTATGATTGGATGTGATAACGGGAGGATTGGATTAAGTGATTGGAAAAGTGGTGCAATGTTCCAAGAGTTGGAGAATATTCCTGTTCCCGGTTCACTGCCTGGGGAAAGTGGTGTCATCTGTTCTATGTTTGATAAATCGGGATTGAGATTGATTACGGGTAATGTTGATAAGAGTATCAAAATCTATAAACAAGTTGATGAGTTTTAATTATGTCAAACTACTAAAATATTACGGCTGTATTTTGTATAATAATGTGTGAGTGTCGGTGCTCATGTTCATAGTGTGTATATATTCAAGATGTGTATATTGTGTATGTAAAAATTACATATGTATAACAGAAGAATAGAAATAATTAGGTATATCTTACCCCACTAAACAGGTTGATTTTCTTCCCCCGTAGTACCAAGAGCAACGGGTCAATGATGTTGAGTTTTGATGGAGGGTCCCAAACGTGTACGTTGCAGCTAAGAAAGCTAAGAAAGTTTTGGAGAAGAAACTGTAATTATATAGAGTAAACCCCAATTTGCTCGGTTATTCTTCGCAATTACCTTTCCTTGCCTAGAAAGGGTTCCGGAACAATTTAGTGACTAAAGTATGATTTTACCCCGCGAGATGAATCCATAGTAGATGTAGATATCTAATCACTGTTAACAAGGTTAAATCTCTTCAACCTGTTGAATCTCTGTGCCCTAGACAACAAACTGTATCTCTATCTATATTACGCTTGTTCCATATATCCACCCTGACTGAAACCGCACTCGCAGCTCCCATTGGCCGGTTCTCTGGGGTGATGACCGTTAAGCTGCGTGATGGCTAGGACCCTCGCAGCTGAAAACGAATTGGAAGGAATGTGGGGTAAAGGGGTCAAGACGTCACTGGGGTGAGTGGTATTGTGTTGTTTATGCACCCCTACGTATTGTGCTGTGTACATGGAATTCCAATACGTCTTTTCTTGTTTCATTGTTTGTTGTTTCACAAAGGGTCCTCGAGTGAGAAAAGTGACAGCTTACATGGGATATTTGATAGAGTGAAAGCAAATATTAGTCATTAAAACTATATATACCAGATATGTAGTTCACGTATAAAGTGATCATAAAATTATAAACCAGTAAATTGAGCAAAGAGAAGAGAGTAAATCAAAATCAAGGGATACTATATTGGAAGTCTCTAACAATTTCTTTGTTTTCTGCAGTTGGCTTGAATTCATCAACAGATTCCAATTCAGCTTTGGTATCTTCAATATCTTCAATTTCCGCTTGCTTTCTCTTGTCGAACTTCTTGAATTCAATGATAGCAAATACACCGTAAGTACTTGCAATGACGTAACCAATCATTGGAATAAACATACAATATTGGGTAGAAACATTATCAGCCATGACACCAGTTAATGGTGAGAACAATACACCACCAACAATAGCAGAGACTAAAAATGGTGCAGCATTTTTAGAATGTCTACCAATACCTTTCAAACCCATACCAAAAATTAATGGGAAACAACATGACTCAAATGCAAAAGTAATAATATAACATGCTACACCTCCTTTTCCCGGAACCACCGCCGCTAATAATGAAAATACAATACATAATACAATACAAAACGTATAAATGTATTGTGATTGAACATATTTCAAGAGGAATGAGAAAATGAACCGGAATGCTGTAAAGATAGCTTGGGCAATACTTAAGTAATTTGAACCTGTAGCTTTTGGAATATCTGCAACTTTGTAAGCATAAGTAATAAAGAATGACGCAATTGAAACTTGACCACCGATATAACCAAATTGTGCCAAAACAGCCCACCAAAATTTCCATTGTCTACGTAATGGAATTGCTGTATCATAAATACCTTCAGCATCTGGTGCTAATCTTTCTAATTCTTCATCTGCAATTTCTGGAAGATCAACAAAGAAAAAGAAAAGAGCCAATAGTAATTCAAAGACTGCTACTGCACAGTAAACCCATTGTAAATTAGTTAATGTATAAGCATTTTTACCCTTGTAAAAAGCGTGTGATGCAATTAATGGAGCAACAAAACTACCAATACCTTGAATAGATTGTGAAATACAAACTCTTAATTCGGTATATTGTGGAGGACCACATAAAATAGAATATGGGTTAGCAGCGGTTTCTAAAGCACTTAAACCAAAACCAACAACTGCCATTGAACAACACATAGCCCAGAAACTACCATATTTAGCAGATGGCCAAAATAAGAACCCACCAATTGAACAAACAATCAAACCAAAGATAAAATTAACTCTATAACCCCATTTTCTAATAATGAAACCAGAACAACAAATTGGACAAACAAAATAAGCACCAAAGTAAGCAATTTGAAAGTAAGTTGATTCAGTTTGAGTAATACCCATAACTGTTTGAACATGAGAATTAATAGAATCTAAAAACCCATAAGAAACACCCCATAGAAAAAATAACATCGTAACGATAGCTAAAGGTGTAATAGATTCTCTTACTGATAAATCAGTAACAGTAATACCTCTATGTCTGTAAGCATTTGGACTGAAATGTCCAATTTGGAAGTGTTTGGAGATACCCATCGTTTGTTTTATCTAATTATTATAGAATAAAGATAGGAATTAGTTAAAAAAGTCTAATATCACTTCCTTGGAATAAAAAAAAGATCGAAGGGAAATACCTAGTAATTATACTAATTTTTGAAAGTACAAATGATTCACGTAAGTCATTATTTTCAAGCCAACAGAGCTCCACTCCGGGAGTTTAAACGAATTCCGCAAGATGCGCATTTTATGAAACGAAATTCAAAACTGGGGTAAAGCGTGTAAAAAACCTCTGAAAACTGGGGTACTCAAATCTTGTGCCCAGGCCAAGACTGCAGGCAGATGTACCCCACGTATTCTTTACAATGGAACCAACCCCTCACTTTTGGGAAACTAAAATAAATGTCTTAATATGGATTATCCCGAAAAAGCCAATACACATCACCTGCTGTGTCTATATTTGCACATCTGATCATATATATGCAGATACACTTGAAATTGATCCGTGTACTCTGTTACTCTAGAGAGACTTGATTAAATTTAAATTCGGTAGATTAAAATAAGTCAGTCACGCAATCTCGAAAAACAATAAAAATCCTTTTCTGAGACTCGAAGAGGGGGAAAACAAGCAAGATCCCTATTCTTGAGTGCCGGGGAAGTGATAATATATATCATATCGATAAAACTTTCAACCAGATGCTAGCGGGGAAGCCCAACATATTACTGTTGATAAAAAGTGTATCTATGATAAGGATCAAAAAAAAAAGTAAGTAAGATCTCTTTGTAAAGCGTGTCATCCTTATGCAGGGGCCATGCTAATCTTCTCTGTATTTTTTCAATTGACCAAATGTCCCGAAGGACTCAGAGTTTGATTGAAAATTTGCTATATTCTCATTCCACGGTGCAAGGTGTGAATACTAAATCCGTGGCACAAACCGTTTATTTATATTTCTGCGCCGGGAAAAAACGTAGATTGCCTTAATTTTGTTGAACAAATTGGAAAAATTATGTCAAAATAGACACTAACGACAACTAAGCATTGTTCTATTTCTACATTGTTTTATAACCATCGTTTTTTTTCAAGAGTTAGTATCAAGAAACACATAGAATCTCAGAATAGTTATACATACCCAGACAAGATGAGCAAGATTGAAACATACCCACAGTTACTCGTTAAAATCGAAGTAAGTATCTTTGTGTCATGGCTAGTTACCATATTACCGCTTAGTTGAATTACATACTAACTGTACTTTTTTTACTCTTTTTTTATTTCCTAATCCAGTCAGCTATTGAATTCGTTAATGAAAAGATCAGCACCTTGAAGAAAGATTCACAAAAGCTTGAACAAGGTTCTGAAAATGCCAAATCCATCGCTTCCAAATTCGATAAAATTGAAGAATTAATGCAAGGTTATCGTACTGAAGAAAATAGATTCAAATTACTTTACAACAGATCAAACGACTTGAGACTTTTTGGTGGTATCCCAAAGGATACTGATATTGCAAATGATGCCAAAATTGAAACTATTCTGAACTTGAAAGCTGCTTCAGATGATTCTTCTTTTGACTCAAAATCAATTATTTCCTTCTTCTTAAACCTTGAAGTCATTTCAAGAAATTTGAACAAGGTTGAAGCTCTTACAGAGTTCATTGATTTTGGTTCTAATACAAAGGATCCTAAGAATGATATCAAGAACATCCAACTATTCAACAGTTTCAAAAACTTATGGATGTGCGTTGTTTTAGTCGAATCTGAACTTAAAAGTACCTCCACAAAAGCTTAATTGAGCATGAAAATAAAAAACTGTTGAAACCAAAAAATGTATGTACATCTTTTACACAAACTAAATATTCTTCCCTGTATAGACCGTAACCTCCTCTTAATAATATCACACCACCATTTTCCCTATATCTTACCGATTCTTGTAGCTAACCAACATACCCCATTCACTCTCCATTCTAAATAGTGGAAAAGCTAAAAATAAAATTAGAGTTGAAAGTCTACACAGCCTGGTTTTACACACTAAGAGGCAAATTTTATGAACTGAGAATTTAAGAAAAAAGCAAAAGCAGAGGAGAGGTGAAGGAATTAAAAGATAACAAAAGCGGATTTCATCTATGACTGCATCTTATATAATTTTGTCATTCCCAACAAAGTATAATTCACCACATAATCAGTCTTTCAAGCATCGTTCAACAGCACAAAACTAATCCATCTGTTCCTGATACATTTGGACTTTACACATTTCATCATCTTCAGGTTCAACTATAGAATACGTACACATATATTGAAGCTCCAACTTTCCACACATTATGAGCTCAATACTTCCATCTTCATTCAATTTTGCCCTTCAGTCTAAGGATTCTAAGATCCAAAAGCTACCTGTTGATGACACTATCAAACAGAGATTGAAAAGAAGAATAGACGATATCCATTTGGATCCTCGTGTTATTGCTTCCGCTGGAACTTCCAATAATCATTACTCACATCATCATAGTCATAATAATCATAACCATAATCATCAAAGAATACTGAGGAATAGATTGAATTACATCAGACAAAAGAAGCTCAGAAACAATTATGACAGCAACCAAATTATAGGTACAAAGTTGAGTCTTAATAAATTAATTGAAACTTTAGATGAAGCTTCTGTAAAGAAATTAGTTCTTAGTTTGATAGATAAAAAACCTGAATTGATTCCGGAATTAACTGAAATGAGTCCTGGATTAACCACTGAAATGGCTCTTAATAAACTAAACGAAAATCTTAGTTGTATCATAGATAACTTACCATACAAAGTTGATCCAAGTTCTGACTATTCTTATCTTAGAGTCAAATCATCCGTTAATGAATTTTACTCCAATTTGTCAGATTACATATTAAGTTTCCTTCCCCCAGTTGAAACAGATTTGAGTATAGTAGTTTCATTTCTTTTCAAGTTTTTGTTGAAGATTTACTCAAAGATGCCAGCATTCAATACCATAGAATTCAATTATATGAATTCAGTTACAATTGAAAAATTAAACTCTATTTTATCAAACAATATTATAAGCTTGTTAAATGAAAAATCACAAAATATAATGATTGCTATCAATAACAACTGGTTAGATATGATTAAGGAAATAAATCAAGTATTGGATAACAAATTTAGTGATATTGAAGAACTATTAACTTTGGAGATAAACAATTATAATAACACTGATGGCATTCTAGAGAATAGATTGGCAAATATAATGGCTGGTAATGATGTCAGATCTTTGCTTTCCTCATCATCATCTACTTCTTCTTCCTCTACAGGTCCATCGACAGATTCTGGTTCTAGTATGGGTCTCAACTCCTTCGCATCATCTTCTTCATCAGCAGCAGCATCATCTGGTTTACGTGGGTTACATAATGAAATAAGCAATCATGTTTCTGATTGGTTATAGGTTTTAAATAAAACTGTTATTTGGGTTTTAATAAATAAATAAAATTGTTTATATGTGTCTTTATAGTTTAGCTTTATATATTTATAATACAATTCAAAGCTTCCATATCTGTCTTTCTTACGTTTCTCTTATATAATTTATCTGTTTTACTTCAAATTTTTGACATTTTGTCGTTCGCTTATTGAAACATGTTTATAGTATATTTACAAGAGTATATATGATTTTGATACCTAGAATAGTCTTTCGTGAAAATTGAATTAAATCAAGTCGATTGATAAATCACTAAGTTCCTTAATGGTAGCAGTTTTGAGGAATTTTTTAATCTTGTTCTTTTTGATATTCTTTGGTGTGGTTTCATCAACTTTAGAAAGTTCATAGACTTTATTTAATCTCTCTTTATCACTAGAATTCAACAAATCGTTGATTGTTTCATTCAGTTTAATATTCAACTCCACATTGGCTAATTTCTCTGTAAGTAATTGAATATCGGTTTTGATTACTTCATCTCTTAATCTCTTCTCCTTCTCTGCCTCGGATATATCTTCGTCTGTTTCTATGTTCACTTTGCTCTCCTGTTTGAGTAATAATTTGGATACATTACTTTCTCTTTGTTCACCCAACCATTTGAAATCATCTAAACGATATCTGGTTCTAATACTGTTTAAAATCTCTTTATCTGGTTCTTCTAATGTTGATTTATATTTCAAATCCTTCAAAGCTTCCAAATCTTTGAATAAATCTGTTTTGTTATTGATGTTATCACTGTTGAATTTACGAATAGTAGCAAATGATGCTTCTTTATCAGATTCTTCTTGTTTGGCAAGCTTTGTGGCTTCTTCTTTATAAGTAGCAAATTGTTGACCGGCGTTAACTTTGATCTCGGCAACGGCGAAGAACTTACGTGCTGATAAAGGTCTAGTGGCTTCGATTCTGACTAAATCCCCTTCTCTACAGATATTTTCCTCGTCATGTACCAAGTAATCCTTTCTCTTCATATATTCTTTTTGAACTTTGACGTTATAGATTCTTTGCAGAACTCTGACCTTGATGGTCTTGTTCATTTTTCCCTGGGATACCACATATCCAATAAAGTTCTGACGAGCCATTGTGTATGTGAGAGTATGGTTACCTTCCAGTCAATATTGGAACTATCAGTACCTACTCTTTAACACCCAAATAATTGATGACTTTTGATTGGCTTTACTATTCAAATTTTTTCAGCGTTGAGAAAGCTTCTAGGTTAGGACGTGGCGCGGTCAAATTTTTCATGAGTGGCTAGTAAACGATGATTCCATATCTTTGTGGCTAGTGCGATAGTCAAAGGAAATTGGAAAGTTCAAAAGATTGGTTGAGTCATCGGGAAGAGTCATAATGAACAGAGATGTATATATAACTGGTGTATTTCTCTTCTTGTGCAGTCTTAAAGTGTCCAGAAAAACACTCAACAAAGTTCAAATATTGTGTGTGTAATTACAGATCACCATGGTTTTCGACATCACCAAAATTGCAAGAAAGAATATTTTATCATTAGAACCATATAGATGTGCTAGAGATGACTTCAAAGAAGGTTTATTATTAGATGCTAATGAGAACACTCTTGGAGCTTCTCTTGAAATGTCAGCCAAGGAATTGGGCTTAGAGTTAAACAGATATCCTGACCCACATCAATTAGAATTGAAGCAACAAATCTGTGATTTCCGAAATGGTGAAGCAAAGGTTTCTGGTGCTGAAGTCTCATTGGTTGATGATGGTCTCAAACCTGAGAACTTATGTCTTGGTGTCGGTTCAGATGAGAGTATTGATGCTTTGCTCCGTTGTTGTGTTAAACCAGCAACTGAAAAGATGTTGATCTGTCCACCAACTTACGGTATGTACTCTATATGTGCTACTGTGAATGAAGTTGAAATCGTTAAAATACCTTTAGACCTCAAGACTTTTCAAATCCAACCAACTTTGATCATTGATGCCTTGACTAAAGATGAAACTATCAAGCTCGTGTATATTACCTCTCCAGGTAATCCAACTGGTGCCAAAATTGATACCGCTTTATTATACCAATTATTAGAGACAGTTGAAAGCATCTCTTGGAATGGTTTGATTATCTTAGATGAAGCATATATTGATTTTGCGCCAATTGGTTCTTCGTGTTCTGTATTGGTGAATAAACATCCAAACTTGGTTGTATTACAAACACTTTCTAAATCATTTGGTTTAGCTGGTATAAGACTTGGTATCACATTTGCCAATACTGAAGTGAGTACATTATTAAACTCAATGAAATATCCATACAATATAAGTAATTTAACCAGTGATGTTGCCGTTAGAGCTACTACACCTGAAGCAATCAAAGAAATGAGATCCAAGTGTGATAAGATCATTACTCAAAGAGGGCTCTTGTTGAAAGAATTACAAAAGTTGAAAGGTATTGGTAAAAATGTTGGTGGATTAGACTCTAATTTCTTGTTATTAGAAGTACTAGATAAAGAAGGTAAACCCTCTAATGAAGTAGCTAACAAATTGTATTTGAAATTAGCCACTGAGCGTAACGTTGTTGTTAGATTCAGAGGTAAGGAATTAGGATGTGAAGGTTGTTTAAGAATAACTATTGGTTCTGAAGAGGAGAACAAATTGTTGATCAAGGAATTTGAAAGCGTCTTAAATGAATTAATTAATTGATTAGATATATAAACTATGTACATTTTGTTGGACTAGAGAGGAGAATCTTTTACAGTCACATATTTAATAAAATTCGCAATCTATAAATGAAATTAAACAAACTGCTACGTAAAAAAACTGATGAAAAAAAAAGTGCTACGGAACCAAATACTCCTTGGAGTAAATAATGAATGAAATAATGAGAAGACCCAGTCAAATGAAAATAATTAAATAAAGTGAAAAAAAAATGAAATTAAAAAGAGAATTAAAAATGCGTATACAAGCAAAAACCGTAATCAATGAACGATGTCTCTAATATTTCATGAGGGTAAGGAAGATGCTGCTCAATGCCCACCAAAGTCCCGATGATGGAGGAGCAGGTGGTAATAAGGATTCAGCTTCATGTACTTTTTCAGCACGTAAATCATCAACTTCTTCAGGTGTTAAAAAAGTATCGTCTTCATAGACTGGGTATTGTGTTGGAGTAGATGATGCGATGAATTCTTCGGCTGTACTCGTTGGATCTTCCTTCAAAAGTTGAAAGTTCACTTTTTCTTCAATTTCATAATCATCATAGAACTCATTTTCAGATAAGAAATCTTCTGAAAAATTACCTTTGTTCAATCTTTCAGTTAATCTATACATAAATTTCAAGTTAGTCATTTCATCATAACCTCTGAAATTAACTGGTGTAATTGAGATGTAACAATCGCTTGAGATACTTAATTCACTCGATTTTGTACCTGGAACGGCAATCTCAGATTCATCTCTAGCTTTCAATTTGGAGTTCAATTCAAAATAAGCTCTGCTATCAGCATCATTCAATTTTTCATCAACATTATAGATTTCTTCAAAACTAAATTTATTTGAAGATGACTCATACTTAAGCGCAGGGATCTTGTTGTAACCACCAAATGATTTAGTATGTACAAAAGGTGGGGTTTGACAAGTTTCCTTAGTTAAAGAACCTGAACCAACAAGTGGTATATTTATATTAAGTCCAACACCATTTGGTAAGACTCTCTTTATTCTATTAGATCTTTCAATCAATGCATGGTGTTCTAATTTGGAATTGAGTGACATATCGTTTTCATCGTTAACTTTGTTGACTAATTTCAATTTGGAAGATTCGAAATTATGGAAACCAAAATCGTTCATCTTTAAACCGTTGACAACATTTTCCATATTATCAGCGTAAATCATACCAGGTAAATCATCATTATCAGTTTCATGTTCAACTATAGCAGAAGCTTCAGCAAAGCTAATAATATCTCTCGACAATCCACTAGCATCTGCTCCACTCAAGTTAATAGTTGGGATATTTCTCATAAGACATAGTCTCATCATTTGGAAATTATTCTTGTAACTTTGTTCGTATAAACCAGTAGTAGAACCAATTGAAGGACCCACTATCACCAAGTCGATAGAGATATCACCATAATTTTCTGGAATAATGTAATCAAGACCAAATAATAAGGAGCCAATTGGAGAACCTTTGACATACCACATGTCTTTAGTCCATTCAAAATCATCCTTGGATTCACCGTCTACTTTGATATTTTTGTAGGCATTATAACCATTATCATACCATTTTGCACCTTGTTGCAATCCTAAGATTTTGCTCAAATCAACTTCACCACCATTCAAGGAATAGACTAAGTCATTTTGACTAATTTCAGAATCATCTAAAGAGGTTGTACCATCACCTTCGTTGAATTGTGCTAATGGGGAGATTGTAATGATTTTATTATCAGAGTCACGTTGGAGGTATTTGTGGAGTATCTGGTTATTGATGGAACCATAAGGGGAGTTTCCCACTATCAAAATATTAAGACAGCTGACTTCCGACACGAGAGTCAAACACAATGATATGTATGTGAGAACAGGTAAATGTAACATTTGATTCTTGTGTTGTAAGATAGATCTATTATTCTATGTTTTCTTTTACAAATAGAAATTGGGAGGGGTGTAAAAACTTTTTTTGTATTTATTCACTGGAGCCTCAATGCGAAGTATTATTAGGGAGAAGCGGGAGTAATAAGGGTATAAATTGAAAGATGAAAACAAGTACCAAATACCAAATATCAGATAGCAAGAGAGAGAGGGGTGCAAAACGAAAGAATAAATGGTAGGGGAAGTTATAAAAGGAGTGCGTGTTTGCACCCAGGCACAGGTAGATGAAGACATATATATAATATCCAAGAGAATCCCACTAATGACATACGAAAACCCAGTGAAAACTCATAATTTGAACATGTGGATGGATTAAATTAAGGCAAGGCAAAAAATCCCGAGACTGCTAATTTAAAACCTTATATTCTCGCATAAAATGCAAAACGGTGCGCATTACAATGGTGAATTGAGCATGTGGCCACAGTGAGCCACACGTGCTGTTGCTCAAAGAAGGAGCCCACGGGCGGCGGCAGCGAAATTCGAATTTCTGCGAAATGCCCGCGAGAAAGAGAGTCAGTCAATCAAATTTTTACCCAGTTTGACTTTTAGGTTTCCCACACTGCGCTGCAAGCGGTATTCCGTGGTCTTTGTATTCTTGTTCTCTTGTTCCCTCTATTATCCTGTTTCAAACAATCTTATAGTAATAAGTTATATTTAGCCCGAGTGTGTTATTTATAGATTTGCTGCGGCGGCTAGGTGACATTGGTGGTATCAGATAGATATACACAGGTTACACAGGGGATCTCATACATTCGTAAAAGAGGATATTTTTTCACAATAGGGAATGTACTGGTATGAAGAGATGCCATTATATGAGTATGTAATTTCACCCACGAGTTGGGTCCCACGTGAGAAATTTTTTTTAAAAAATTTTGATAAAGCACAATAAAATTTGCGACCGTTAGCGTTAAGTCTTGGTACTTTTGATAAAGAGAGAGAATGGAGATACTATTACCCTTTTCGAAAGGGAGGAAACCCCGTGGTGCTTGTTTTCCTCTTTAGTGTTATATAGTGTGTACCCTCGTGCTCATGCTCGTGGTCTGGTGAACTAATTAGAAACAGGCTAGCTGCTAAGCGAATTTTGTCCCTCATTCCCCTATTCTTCTATTTCTTCTCTCATATTAAACTGTGCACTGTTCTTCTCTTTGCAAATAGAGAAAAAAATGCACAAACATATGATACAACTCGCTCATTTACTCTTCAGGTTGTCGGAAGATTTTACTGCTTTTGATAGAGTTTATAGTTATGTGTAAGGTGGGCAAAGTAAAAGTGACAAATGAGCATATTCTTAATTTGGACGTGTTTTGTTTGTATACACAGCAGATCACTCTACTTTGTTACTCTATCTCTTCCTCTCTCTCTTTTTACTTTTAAAAATAGCTACAAAATAAAAGACGCGCCCGCACTACAAAATTCCCCTCTTCACTATTGTTACTACAGCAATTGTTTTATTCTCATTATTTTCAAATCTACATAAACAATGCTTCTCGGGAAGTCAGCAGTATGATCAGCGCGTTAATAAATTCCAATCTATCATATTTCTGTTTGCGGTGTACCTATGATAATGCCTTTCAAACTCTTGAAACAGCTAAAATTAGCTACAAGTTACCTCCTTTATCGACATTTTAAGTTTGGGCTTGGGTTTTGTTTGCTTCTTAGCACCGGACAAATGTAACTTTTTATCTCAAGAAAAATTCAAATCAAACTTTTGAAAAAAAATACGCCTGAGAAAAGAAGTTGCGCAGACAAAATTTAAAAAAAAGCCCAACGCGGGGGTCGAACCCGCAACCTTGTGATTAAGAGTCACACGCTCTACCGATTGAGCTAGCCAGGCTGTTATTGCTTTCCAAATTTTCCACTGATACCCAGGTCCTAACTATTTCTTGACCGTAAACCGCACCCGTGCACCATTTAGACTATAATTCTTACTTTAACTTCAATTTATTTCCTATGTATTTGCTTTTATGATCAGACCAACTCATGAATGTAATATTCATCCATGCTTTTGTTCTCTGGAAAACAATTGAAGCACTGGCACGCATTTGTGCTTAGCTATTACTTCTCCACAAATGAGGCAAATTTAACAATTTTTTGCTTCCTAAATTTCTTCTTACAGTTAGCACTTCTTAGTATCGTAGATTGAGAAGAGAAGCATGGTTAGAAATTATATAATTTATATAATTCCCAGTATCAAATATTCTATAAATCAGTTCTAAAAAGTATATATTGACAAACCAAATGAGTAGTCATCTTTCCTTCTCATCTGTCAAGAAATTAGTACGAGAACTTTTGTATTTTTGATTACTTTCATTTTCAGTAAGTCATACTTTTATTTATTATTCATTGATATTCAGCAATGTTCCAGATAAGGAATAATTGTCAATTTCTGTCCTCCAACAAAAAATCCTGTTTGGCCTAAATTTATTCTTCAATAAGAAAATTTAATTTTCAATAATTATTCTTTTGGAAATGCTACTTCTTAAATGTCACAATCGCTGTTGTCGTGTAATTATACCCGTACAGTTTGGAAGAAAGTCAATAATCAATATACTACCAAACTGAAGTCAGTTACTGACTTTCACTACTTTTCTATGATCACTCAACTATTGTTGTCGGGCAGGTTTTCGCAAGTAGTAACTACAAAGTTAGTATTTCCTGTTTAACGAGAGGGAAAGAAAATTACTACTTTACTTTTCACGTTCTTCCTATATTTATTAGAACTTCCAGGCAGTAATTATGAACATGTTCGTTCTTTGTTGTCATTGAGATTGTTATGGGGTTGTACTTCCCAAAAGATGTTCGGCTTTCAGTTGATGTATTGTACGTTTTCATTGCGATTTTGTTTTTTCTTAGATTCTCAAGTAGCTCCAAGCAACTTTTCGTCAATTTTGAAAATATAGAGCTTTAGTAATCTTGATTAAACCAACTTGTACACTAATTTGAGACAGTAGATTTTATATTTATTGGTTGTTTCCTTTGAAAGTAGCCTGTGGAAGGAGATATAACAGAAAAACTGCACAAAGCAAAATTTTGATCTCAGAACCGCACATCTTCAATAAACGACGCGAAAATCCCTCTATAGCTCAGCTGGAAGAGCACAAGACTGTAATTGCTCAAGATATCTTGGGGTCCCTGGTTCGATCCCGGGTGGAGGGAGTTATTTTTTTGCATTTTGTTTTTTTTGACTTTTACCCGCAAAAAGAGAGGCTCAACTAAATAAATTTGAAATCAAGCTATGTCAAATTCGGTATTTCAGGAATGTTGTAACTTTTTTACATAGGACGCTTCATCCTATTTTTCACCTTGTTTTATCATCAAAGAGTACTTTCTATTGTTTAGAATCCTTCTGGTTTTATAAACACACTGATTTTGTGGTCAAGGCTTAGGGACTTGAAACAGTGTGGCTTTGATTTGAGGCTTCAATTATTTATCAAGAATTTCGGAGTTATAAAAGCAACTCAACGAAAGTACTTTCAACTATCACTACATCTCTTCTATACACTTAATTTATCACTTTATTCAATAACATAATATCTGTCTTTTGGTTATTTCATTTTTCATTTCTTTTATTACATATTGTTTCATCCCTGCATCTTTCTATCATATTATGGTTACATTTAGAAGTTCCAAGACCAGTTTGGAGCTGAACATAAGCATAGCCGAGGCTAAAGATTTAGTTTTGAATGATCAAGTTCAGAATAGTCAAGTCACGACAGCCGCAAAATTGAATTACAATCCACGTTGTACGTGTTCGATTCTGCCAAAATCAATTTCAAAAACAAAGAAAGTAAAATCAAGCATATCCCCCAATTGGAATGAGACGGTGAACTTGACTCTTCGAAAACCTAAATTACCTGAAATTACAAACAAGAAACCAAGATTGTCTCCTTGCTCTTACTTGATCCTCAAATTAACAGTATGGGATTGCCAAATGGCAAGAAAGAATTATTTGGGGGAACTTAGAATTTCTGTGATTGATATACTTCAAGAGCTACTTCAAAAAAGAGAGACTGAGTACAGATGGTTCAGAATGTATTCTTCTTCAGACCGTAGAAGATTTGTCACTGGATCACTCAAATGTAAGTTTAGTATCTCTTTGAAAAGCGGTAGAGATTACTTAGAGCAAATCAACATGGATGAAAACTTGAATGACGAGGAATATTTAGAGGAAGATGAGGAAGAGTTACTTGAATCTGAGGAGGAAGACTTCAAAATGATCACCAAAGATGGAGAAAATGGCACAGAAAATTATGATAGTGAAGAAGAAGAGTCCAAGATTCCAACAGTGAAAATTCAAGATCCAAATTTGTCTATTTTGATATCCAAATATTTGAAACTTTTGAGAGAAGTTGAAAGTTTCTGGTCTTCACAGGGCTATAATGCATTATCACTTCTCGAGATCAATGATCAAAAGTTTTACTCGAATACGGTTCGTCCAATTAATAACACAGATAAGAATATGATAGAAAATTCTATTGAAATCAAGCCTGAAGTAGACTTTATTCAGGACAGTGATTTCGAAGAGTCCGATTTGGAGCCAGAATTTGATGATCCGTTTAGTAGGAATAGAAATGAGCGTAGTGCAACACCATCTACCCCATTGAGTAATGATAGTCATACATTTCTTTCACCAGGATCTAGTAACCAAACCTCTTCAAACCAGAATTCTTCTCTTCAGAGGGCACCATTTTCAACCAACTTGGACAATGATAGCAGATTCCTTTTGCCTGATTTTAGAAAAGATCATAGATCAGAAAGTTTTACATCCGTGAGCAGTATGGCTAGCACTGGTGGACTTCTATATTCATCAGCTGACGAATTCACATCTGATAATCATTTGGGAAGGTCGGATTTCAGCAGTAATGAGAGAGGACCCGAAAAGAGGCGACCAAAGTTACGGCCTCTCAGAAGAAGGAGAAATCAAGATTCATCAAGAAGCTGGCAAACAGTGAACGGTGAAAATGATCTGTCCTTGGACGAACAAAGTCGTCAAAAATATGTCTTCAAGAAAAGAAGAGAGTTGAAAGGTTTACTGTTTATGGAGATCATCTCAGCTTCAGGATTACCTCCTTTTCAAAATGCCACTAGAACAGGGTTTGATATGGATCCATTTGTGGTTGTTTCATTTGGGAAGTACGTTGTAAGAACATCGTTCAGAGCACATTCTTTGAATCCCGTTTTCAATGAAAGACTTTATTTTGAAGTTTTGGAAACTGAAAAGAATTTCAACGTTGCATTTGATATATTGGATAAGGACAAACTTTCGTTCAATGATAAGGTCTGTAATGCCGCAATTCCTATGCGTCAATTTTTCTTGAAGAACCATATTGCTCCAGATTCTTCTTCTAGTAACTTCAGAGTCATCGAATCTGATGAGGATGTTGATGAAACTATGGGACATAGATTGTTGAGAAGAAATCCAGCAAAGAACATATCAAATACTAATATATATGATGATTATTTGACTACATTAGAGATTGATATGGAACTAAGAAAGGATCTTCTGAACAAACTGAAAAGACAATACCACAAGGAGACTTATAATCCCAAAATCAAAATTAGGTTCAGATATGAGGATTATACGGACTTGAGAAGAAAGTTCTGGTATGTGTTGCTGAACAATTCACAAGTGAATACACCTTCTCAGATGGATATAATTGAATTGGGATCATTCTTACATTCTGTTGGGTCTAATATATCTGATGAAAAACTCGACAAGTTCTTTAGATCTCGTAATAAGAACCCATGGGTTGGAGAGTCTCTTACTTTTGAGGAATGTATTGATTGCTTTGAGCATGAAATAGACGAAATTGAGAGAAACAGCACTATGGGTGTCAACTCTAGTTCCAATCAAATTCATATTATTGGTATTGAAAAATGTCCATTATGTGGAAATTCAAGACTGAATAAGCTGGATGACAATGATATTGTTACCCATTTGGCAATTTGCGGTTCGAAAGATTGGAGTTCAGTGAAGAAGATCTTGAAAGCAAGTTATACCACTTCAGATTCCGCTAAGAGGCGTTGGTTCTCAAAAGCTTTGATCAAGATTGCATATGGTAGATTGAGAGTTGGCGACAACAATGCCAATATTCTTGTCCAAGATCGTGATAGTGGTTTACTCTTGGAAGAGAAAATGAGTGTTTATGTCAGATTGGGTATAAGATTGCTGTACCGTTCATTTGAGAATAAAGCCAGTAACAGAAGAAAGATCAGGAAGATGTTGAAGAGTTCAAGTCTCAAACAAGGTCTCAAGTTTGACAATCCAAATTCGACTAATCTGATTCCCTCATTCATCAAATTTTATAGTCTAGATATGTCAGATTATCTTATAGAGGACCCTTCCAAGTATGGTACGTTCAATGAGTTTTTCTATAGAAAACTCAAACCCAATGCAAGAAAAATTGAAGCTAAAGATGACAATAGAGTGGCTATCAGTGGTGCAGATTGTAGATGTACAGGTTTTCAAACTGTTCAATCTGCTACTGAATTATGGATCAAAGGCCGTGGTTTCACTATTCAGAAGTTGTTGGGAAACAGGTACCCTAAAACATTAATTGACAGTTATACAAAGGGTTCGATAGTTATTTTCAGATTGGCTCCTCAAGATTATCATAGATTTCATTCAAGCGTTGCGGGAAAAGTAGGTAAGATTCAGTATATTGAAGGTGAATATTATACCGTCAATCCAATGGCTATTCGTAGTGGATTGGATGTTTATGGAGAAAATGTGAGAGTTTTGGTGCCTATAATAACTGAAGAATTTGGAACGGTTATGATGTGTTGTATCGGGGCTATGATGGTTGGTTCTACTATTATCACTGTTAAGGAAGGTGATATAGTGAACAAAGGTGATGAAATTGGATATTTCAAATTTGGAGGCTCTACAGTGGTATTATTATTCCAAGAAAACTCAATAGTTCTAGATAGTGATCTTAAACAGAATTCAGAAAACAAAACGGAAACTTTAGTCAGATTGGGTATGTCTATTGGTCATACATCGGATCGTGAGGAGTACGAAAGACAATTCCACGATTTCGAAACAGAACCAGAGGATGTTAGACTGAGGATCATGAGGTCATTGACTGGTGGTGGATTTTTGAACAGTGTACAAGATGGAGAAGAGATACCAAAAGGGTCTAGTAGATCACCAAATCCATCTGATGAAGTCATGAATCAAGATGAGTCACTTGATAGAAGAGTTCTAGCTATTCCAAGTTGGGAAGCCCAACATTTAGATATTGAAGATGCTGTTGAATTTGAGATTGAAGAAGAAGAAAGAGAACAGAGTATAATACAAGACGATGAGAATGAAAAGGATGCGATTATTGACGAGACCAACTCACATTAAAGTGTGTAAATTTATTATTCATTTTTTTATTATTATTCTTATATAAAAGGAAATCGTAATGGGCAGTAATGGACTATAAAATTTTGTAACTAAACATAGCTTAGAATTTTGAGGTAACTACAGGGACACCTTCTACAGCTGGATCATTGACAAACCAAACAGTTTGAGGACCTTGTAACTCATTAACAAGCTCACAAGGTAAGCCGCTCTTTTCAGCACCAAAGATTTGTTGCAATACAGGCGCTTTACCTGCACCTTCAGCAACGAAAGCGATATCAGATGAGTTTTCTAAGACATCAAAAGTAAATGTGATTCTACGTGGTGGTGGTTTTGGAGAGTCGTTTAAGTAAGTGATTCTCTTTGTCTTTTCTTCTAATAATTTGTGACCTGGGAATAAAGAGCAAGTATGACCATCTGGTCCACAACCTAATAAGACAAGGTCCAATTTGGCAGGTAAGATCTTTTCATACTCAGACGCAATTTGAGCATCAGTGGAACCATCTTCTTTCAACAAACTTTCATCAATAGTAAAGACTTTTGGTAAATCAATTGAAGCTTCTTTCAATGATTGTAAAACCATAGTGTTGAATAACCCATAGTTGGAATCTTCGTGGTCTAATGGGACTAATCTTTCATCACTGAAGTATACTTCCCATTTGGCCCATTGGACTTTTGATTTGTAGGTTTCGTTGTCAATCAAACCTTTCTTCAAGACCTTACCTAAAGAACCACCACTTACGGCGATCTTGAAAACAGGACTAGTAGCTAATACTTTTTCTTGTAATGAAATGACATATTTGGCGACAGAATCGGCAACGTCGTTGGAATCTGCGTAGGAGTATACTTTAACAGACATCTTTGTACAATAATTACGGTGAATTGAGTTATTAGAGGTGAAATGTAGCTTCAACAAAGGTAAATCTAGGATGAAAAAGGGACGAAATTTAGACATATTCCCTGCCATAATCTATCGGATATGTGAGGAACCCCGACGGCGACGGGTAACAGGTACGTCAAACAAATTTTGATCTTAATTATACCTTTCGCATAAAGAGTTTCTTATATAAATATCTTCGACTTGAGTGATGATTCGATTATTTATGGACTCATATATACTGCTCTGCATCTGTTCCACCCAAAAATAACCTCTTTTACTGCAACAAATCAAACCAAAAAACACCTAATCTGGCTACAAATGGCTGCGTCATGGATCAGTATTGCGGCTTGAGGTTCGAGGTGTTCCAGTCAGCATGGGGTCATCCATGGGCATAGATGGAGGAGGGAAGAAGGGAAGAAGAAAGAGCATTGGATTGAATAGATTGGATTGGAGAGATAGGAATTAAAGAAAGTATCTCCGGAGTTCATAACATCCATAACAGTATACCCTTTGACAACCTCATTCTTTCGTTCGCCTTTCAATTCCCCAGATTGCTCTTCAAATACCAGCAAATACCCGGTGGAAAAAAAAATTCATTCATTTAAACGAGCAATACGAAACTTTTCATTCTTTTTTTACAGTTCTTACAGCTGATTACAAATAGACTGAATATCATTTGTTTTTCTCCAAATTGCATTATAAGAGGAGCATAACACTACACTGCGTTCCTGTACATTTATTTCATGCAAAATAAGCGAACCATAATCACTGTTGTGTAACTTCATGTCACTGACCGAGTTTTTAGCTTAAAATACTACAAGATTCTATAATTTCAACATATAAAAAATGGCTGAACTACTTGATGTTCCACATACCGCGTCATATTACAGCCATAGTCACAGTGACAATGCATTGCCCCTCAATGTCACCGGAGCACATATAGTTCAAGATCAAAATCATTACCTTGCGGGAAAGATACCCGAAACAAGAGATATAGCATTACCATTTCACAAAGATAGCGTGAATCATATTTCTTTGGATATAGGGGGATCTCTATCAAAACTGGTTTATTTTACCAAAGATGATCACAGTAATGGAGGTGTTTTGAATTTTTTCAAGATAGAAACTACAAAGATTGATGAACTCATACAATATATCAAAGAGAATGTGTTTCTCAAACACTATAGTCATAATTGCAATGATGAAAGCGAAACCATATCGATAGTGGCTACTGGTGGAGGAGCTTTCAAATATAACGAAAAACTGAAGAAAGAACTGAAATGTAATATACAAAAAGAAGATGAAATGCAATGTCTTATAATAGGTTTGGACTTTTTCATCACCCAAATCAAAAATGAAATATTCTATTATGATGAAGATGATCACAGATATATCGAACTTGAAACCTGTGCCGAAGAATCTATATATCCTTATCTCTTGGTAAATATAGGGAGTGGAGTGGGTATGATTAAAGTCACCGGTCCAGGTCCTGACAACTTTGTAAGAGTTGGTGGATCCTCATTAGGTGGTGGAACATTATGGGGTCTATTGTCAGTATTGACAGATGCTGAAGATTTCGATGAAATGTTGAGTATGGCTCAGAAGGGAAACAACGAGAATGTCGATCTTTTGGTTGGTGATATATATGGCAGAGGTTATAACAAGATAGGTTTGAAATCAAATCATATTGCCTCTTCAATGGGAAAGGTATTCAAGAAAGTATTGAATGACAACACAGAACACGAAGAAGATGAACACTCAGATATCACAGACGAAAGAGCAAGAAGACTCAGTAAAATTGACCAACAAGATGTTGCCAGATCCTTACTGTATGCTGTCTCCAATAACATTGGACAAATTGCATATTTACAAGCTCAAAGATATAATTTGAAAAAGATATATTTTGCCGGATCTTATATACGAGGCCATCCACAGACTATAAGAACACTTAGTTATGCCATCAATTTTTGGAGTGAGGGTCAAAAGAAGGCATACTTCTTGAAACACGAAGGTTATTTAGGTACAATGGGTGCCTTCTTGAAAAGAGAATTATGAATATACCCATCAAATTCTCTATTAGCATTACTATAAAACTACACGCTGCTGCTTGTTCATTTTTTTGCGACGACCATTTACCCACTGTATACGTACATATAATTATACATTAATAAAATTGCTTTGTAAATAAAGAGATCTTAAACTTCTAACTTGGTTTTCAAAGAAGAAATATCATGCTTTGAGTATGTTTGAGCTTCATTTTCACCTTTCAATGTGATTCTAAAACTATCATCTTCCAGAAGTTCTATAGACTCCAATTTCCCGTCAAGAAATTTATCAGACCAAAGTTCAATCATCTGTTTGTACCAAGAACATTTCTTCTCAAGATCTTTCTCTAGCTCACTCAAGTTATTCTTTTCCCTATACTCTAAAAGCTCCGTGAGATTCTTCTGTAATTTTTGGTTATCGGTTTTGATTGTATTGATATTTTGATTTATCGAATCCACCAACTTCTGTTTCTGCTCTTGATCTATTTTCAATTCAATCACTTCAGCTCTTAATTCCTTATATGTCTTAGTTGTAGTAACTAGAGTTTCCGACATATCATCCAAAGTGTTTATCAAAGAGATATTAGCCATCGAATCATCACTTCTATCTGAGCTATCTGGATGCTGTAGAAGGGATAATTTTTTAAAAACTGCATCATCAGGAGGTAAGATCCCATTGTCTCTATTAACTTCCTCCAGATCAGCCAACTGCCTCTCTAGCTCTTCAACTTCAGCTGCAAGATTACTTTCAAAAGTCTTTTGTTGTTGTAGCTTGTTCAATTGACCGATCAATTCACGACTCGATTCTTTGTTAGCTTCACGAAGACTTTCATTGCGTTTCATTGTTGCCTCTATTTCAGTAGCATATTTGTCATTCTCCCTACTTTCAGCTTCAATATCGGAGTTTTCAGGAAAAGTATTCGTTCCATTGTCATCATCGTTCAACCAACTAAGAAACTTTTCCTTTGCTGTGTTTTCAACATATTGATAAGAGAGCTTGTCAAGATAATCAGCATTGCTTTGAAGAAATTTCGATAGTTTTCTAGGATCCAAATCTGAAAATTCAGAGGAGTACTGACTCACCAGCGTTTCATACTCTTTCTTTGCGTCAAATGTAGTCATTTTGTAGATATGTAGACACCTATTTATCGTCTCTAGTTCATCCTTAGACAAAAGGTAAACACAAGATTAAAAACTGATAAATCAAGACAAAATTACAAGGCGTGACAATATGACAGACGCGATCGAGGTTTCAAACGTCGATAGACGAGCCGCTCAATTTCTATGCGTCGAAACGAGATTCTCATCATCAACGGCCGCATATTAATGTCAGGTTTACCAGGACATTGATGAGACTCAGATGCCGATGGAGAGTGTGATTGAACCGACACCAAGTTGAATAAAGCCCCAATTGTACATTAAATAAGTTGTCTCAATCGACAATACTTGTTATTCGACGCACTATGACAGTAAGTGAAGCGAAGAGAAAGGCAAGTGAGAGAGAAGAGGTGGAGGAGGATAGCCCTGATTTGAAAAAAGCCAAGCAAGAGAATGGGGAAGATGATAATGCAAACGAAGAAGATCAAGACAACGTAGAGGATTCGAATAAAGAGTCCGAAGAGAGTGAAGATATCGAAAAGAAAGAAAATGATGACGAGGATAATGATGGAAACGAAAATGAAGATGATAAAGACAAGAAAGACTCCAAATCTAAAGAGAGTGGAAACGAAGAAGAGGGTGAAGATGCGAAGGTCGATGAAGAAGCCGTAGAGGACGAAGAAGAGGTAGATAAAGATGACGAAGAAAAGAAAACCATAGTCTCTTTTGAATTTGATGGGTACACTTATACATATAAAGAAAAACCATCGGTACTTGAAGAAAGAGAAGGAAAGATTGAATTCAGAGTAGTTAATAATGATAACACAAGGGATAATATGATAATTTTAACTGGTTTAAAGAACGTATTTCAAAAGCAATTACCTGAAATGCCCAAGGCATATATAGCGAGATTAGTATATGATAGATCTCATATTTCAATTGCAGTAGTAAGGAAACCTCATTTACAAGTGGTTGGAGGTATAACATGGAGACCTTTTGAAAGTAGGGAATTTGCAGAAATTGTGTTTTGTGCTATCTCTTCTACTGAACAAGTCAGAGGTTATGGTGCTCATATGATGAATCATTTCAAGGATTATGTCCGTAATACATCGAAGATCAAATACTATTTGACATATGCAGATAATTATGCCATTGGATATTTCAAGAAACAAGGTTTTACCAAGGATATAACGTTACCTAAGAAGACATGGATGGGTTATATTAAAGATTATGAAGGTGGTACATTAATGCAGTGTACAATGTTGCCTCATATAAGGTATCTTGATTCTCCAAAGATACTGACATTACAAAAAGCAGCTATACTAAGAAAGATCAGATCAATCTCGCAGAGTCATGTGGTGAGACCAGGGTTGAAACATTTCCTTAGTAAGAACGCTAAGCCATTGAATCCATTGGATATACCAGCAATAAGAGAAGCTGGTTGGGCTAAAGATATGGATGATTTGGCTCAAAAACCAAGAAGAGGTCCGCATCATGTTGCTATGGTGACATTATTAACAGAATTACAAAATCATCCATCAAGTTGGCCATTTACCACCGCTGTTAATAGAGATGAAGTACCTGATTACTACCAAGTTATCAAAGAGCCAATGGATCTCAGTACAATGGAAGTTAAATTGGAGAATAATGCGTATGAAAACTTTGAAGATTTCATATACGATTGTAAATTAATCTTCAACAATTGTCGTTCTTATAATAACGAAACAACAACATTTTATAAGAATGCTACAAAGTTGGAGAAAGTATTGGCCGCTAAATTGAAAGATTTCCCCGAATTTTCAAGTTATATTGATATGTTAGATAATAAATAGATAACCTGTGTATAAGCTAGGTATGTAGATTAAGAAAAAATAATCAAGGTTTGTCCATATATAAGAATATTACATTATAGGCTTTTCAATATATTTCTAGATATAATTTATTTTTGATTATAAATAATGAATGACCGCTATGAAAGAGACTCAATTTGTTTCTAATTCATCCTGTTCTTGTTCCTTCAGTCTTTCAATGATTTCAGCTAATTCTTCATCGGTATAAATTCTGAATTTGTTCTCTTTAGTAACACTTGCTAATTGTGCGTTTTTTGAATCTAATTTTTCTTCCATAACTTGCTTTAAAATTTTCAAAGTCAATAATTCTGCTTCTTTAAGAGTCAATGATTTGTGATATTCATTTTGTAATTCTGCTTGAGCTCCCTCTGAACCGGATCCAATTGCCTTGGCATCATATCTATAGAAAGTTCCACTTGGTTCAGCATGGTATAACTGAGGACCTTTTTCTTCATCGTAACCAGCGATCAACAAAGCAACACCAAATGGTCTTGACATCAATCTTTTCTCTCCTGAAGCACCCTCACCGAATCTTAAAGCTAAATCACATACAGATTGAGTTAAAGTTTCAACGGAAATTGGTTCATCATAGTATAAATCGTGCTGTACAGAGGATACTCTAGCGTGATCAATCATAGATCTGGCATCTGCTGTTAAACCACTCATGGCACATCCAATGTGTCTATCAATTTCCATTATCTTTTCTATAGAGTCACTTTCTAATAATTTGGATGTCACTCTTTTTTCAACACCCAATATAACACCTTCACTTGTTGATATACCAATGGCAGTTGAACCTAATTTAATAGCTTCTAAAGAATATTCAACTTGGAAAAGACGTCCCTCTGGGGAAAACGTACTTACACCACGATCGTATTCACTTCTTGTTAAAAACATATTACTTGTCTATGGTGTATATGTCGATTGGTCAATCAATTGAATCTATTAGTATTCAAAAATATTTATCAAAGACAAGAATCATTTACATCAACTATTATCAACCATTGATAATCTTCAGTGGCAATTGATTGATTGACTTGAGATTGTAAAGCTCACAGTCGCGCATAACTCAAAAAATCTGGAAGCACAACTTCAATTTTTGTTGTTATCAAGTGAGCAATTACATCATTATTTAATTAAAGTAAATAAAACATTCATTATTAGATTACTTTACATAATAAGAAGATGATATAAATAATCTATTCAGGAGAGCTAACACAAAGTAAAAAGTTGTAGTTTTATAATATAATATAATAAAATGAACAAAGATGTAAAGTGTAAAGGGAAGTTTTTTTCATTATCGAACAAGATCTAATTCATTAATTTAAGGTGATGTCAATCTTAACATTAGCTTCTTCAGCAGCAGTCATTAAGTTTGATAATTGGACAACTTTTTCAGCAGCTGGATCTAAGTCTTCAAATAAGAATAACTTAAGACCGGAGTTGTTGATTAAGTCTTGAGCTTGAGCCAAGTTTGTACCTTGTAATCTAACAACAACTGGGATTTCTAAACCTAAGGCCTTTGTAGCGGATATTAAACCTTGAGCAACGTAATCACATCTGACGATACCACCGAAGATATTGACAAAGATAGCGTTAACTTTGTCTTCGGATAAAATTAATCTGAAAGCTTGTTCAATGGTTTCTGGGGTAGCACCACCACCAACATCTAAGAAGTTAGCTGGGTGACCACCGAATAATTGGACAACATCCATAGTAGCCATAGCTAAACCAGCACCATTGACTAAACAACCAATGTTACCATCAAGCTTAATGAAGTTTAATCCATATTGAGAAGCTTTAACTTCATCTGGATCTTCTTGGGTAATATCTCTCCATGAGAAAACTTCCTTTTGTCTGAATTCAGCATTGTCATCAAAACCGAATTTAGCATCCATACATAAGACTTCGTGGTCAACAGTTTCGGATAATGGGTTGATTTCAATTTGAGTAGCATCTTTTTCCTTGAAGATCTTGAATAACTTTTGGATAACATCGGCACCCTTTGGAATAGCAGCTTGGGTTAAACCTAAACCAGAAGCAATTTCAGTAGCTAAGGCATCAGAAACACCTTCATCAATGTTGACTGGGTAAGTGTGGATAGCAGATGGGTTTTCCTTGGCAACACCTTCGATATCCATACCACCTTCAGCAGATGCAATAATCATAGTGGTTTGGTTTTTTCTATCCATAATGATTGATAAATATGATTCGTGTCTGGCGAATTTTCTTTCAACAACGTAAACAGCTGTGACTTCTTTACCAGCAGCACCAGTTTGTTTAGTGATTAATTTGTGGTGTAACATCTTTTCAGATAATTCTTTGACTTCTTCTGGAGTAGATACTAATCTAACACCAGATTTAAGACCATTATCGAAATGACCTTTACCTCTACCACCAGTTAAAGCTTGGGCTTTAAGGACCATGTCTTCAGTGTTTAAAGACTTGGCGATTTCATAAGCACCTTCTGGGGTGGTGGCGGCAGAACCATTTGGAACTGGAATACCGTAGGACTTTAATAAAGCAGCAGAACGGTATTCATGGATAGATAAGTTTCTCTTAGATTGAGCAAAAGACTAGATGAAATACAAAAGTTAGTAACAGCAACTGGGAGAATTTGAAACTGTATTATAGTTTCAGAGCACATGATCTTCGAAGTACTTTATACTTTTCAATTGGTGACGTTGTGGAATGAATGAAATACACAGTTCAAATAAATAATTTTTTTTTTCATGAAACATACCTTTGAAGCTCTTAAGATGGAACGATTGATTGATCTTGAAAACATTGTGAGTTGATTGACCTTAATAAGCGTGTCGAAGTACACAGATAGTAGATCACAGAATAAATAAAGGTACGTATATACGCAATTGAGGTATATAGAGAGAGGAGGTGATGGTTGGAATCGACTGAAGCCTTAGCAAAACAAAGACACACAGTATGAGGAACGAGATTCTAAGGATGTTGAATCTTAGAGCTTGCCAACATCCGATAAAGGAGCTCACAGTTCCGCAGAGCAGAGCAGACGCCCGGGGGAACATTAGGAGCTTGGCTTTCGCTGGTGGGTGAAAGAGCGTCGCGTCGTCGCGGTCGTTTCTATGGTCGACGTCCGGAACGACGACTGCAAGCACGGAGTAGCTTTTTTTCGTTAATTGCACGGGTTTCCAGTGGCAGTGGATTTTGTCTGGGCAGCTGAAAGTGTTGTAATGGGCTTTAGAATTGTTGTGGTCGGCAAGCTGCGCCGCAGTTTGAAAATAAATTTTTCCCTCTGTTAAAGTTCGGATAAGATCTGCTGGGATATACTTTATTGACTTGAAATAGTATCAGTGGCCGTTGATCATGTCGAACAAGGAACAGATAAAACACAAGCAGAAACTACAGGCTCAGTTTCAATTAAATTTCAGCTCATTGAACTCAAAAGTTCTTTCTTGGATTCCAGACGACTCTAAAGATGATGGGAGCCGAGAAGAAGAAGAGGTAAAACAATCTGAAACGTTTACTAAAGAGTTGGACCAGTTTTTGAACCTTGCTGTGATCAAACAAGGATCAGGGCTGTCTCTTGGATCTTCTGATGCCGATAACCTAGGAAACTCATCTGCTACTACTATTGGGGATTTCATCAATAGTGGGAAAATATCGAATGCAAAGGATAAGGATAGAGAAAATAGAAGAGCAGGTTTAGGTAAGATAGCTGTCTCTAAAGGTAAGATTGAGAAGGGGTCCATACAGGGAAACTCCAAGGCTTTAAACTCATTAAGGAATAAAATCAGAGATGATAAGAGGAAAACATCAAATAAAGGTTCTAATAATGGCAACCAATTCAGTAATAGAGGTCAGACATTTGGATCAAAACCAGTTGCTGATGATAGTGATAGTGATAGTGATGATGATGACGAGGTGTTGAAAAGAAAGTCTGGTGCTAAAAATAGTAGTAATAATAGAAACTTAAAATCTAAAAGGCCATTTTAAGTAGGTATTTACAAATTAAGTATATAGTGGTGTATACTCATAGAATAGATATAAGATTAGCGTAATAAAATTTTAATGAAATTACAAAACGGGGAAGAGTGAGTGTGAATAAATAGTATTAACATTGAAAAACAATAGCAATTAAATACAAAACAAAAAACCGGTAGATTTATCATTTTAATATAAATATGTATATATATAGTAGTCTTAGAGATATAGCAAAATGATAAAGTGGATAAACTCAAATATGAGTAGCTATTATACAGTAAGCAGCATAGATAGAAATGATTTTCTTCTTTTAGTAATTATTATTATAATCATTATTATTTTGGCTGCAATAAATAATCATCAGCTAGATTGTAGCTTATTTGTTTTCATCAGATACAATTTCTGTAACAGTGGTGACGTTTTCGCCAGCAGGTACAGAGGAAGAAGCAGGAGGGTGAGCAAAATTACCATTGATTTCACTCACTTGTTTATTTGTAGCATCGATTGGTGCATCAATAGTAGATTTTTCTTCAGGTGGCATATCACTCAACTTTCTCTTTTTGACACCATGATTTTCATCATCAGCTTCAACACCATCATTATTATTGTTGGTATGACTGTGTTCTTCTTCTTCTCTTATACCCATTATCTTCTCTCTATCTTGTAAAGTTTCAACATTAGACATCAAAGTAGAAGGTCTTTCTTCTTTCATCAAGGAATGAGGGATTGAAGTAGGTGAAACAATAGAACCTCTATCTGGTAAGTGTGACGATTCAGATTTAGAAGTAGTAAGTGGGATGGAAGTTGGAGAAACCAATGATAATCTATTACCACCTTTTGGACCATTATGACCAAATATAGAAGAACGTGTGTAAGCTGAAAAACTAGTCAATTTACTAGTCTTTGAGTTCATAGGAACAGGATTCTTCAATTCAACTGGAAGACCTGAGATCAAACTCGTATATTGATCATGTGACTCACCATTGTGATTATTGTTATTATTGTTATTATGTGCAAGTTGTTGTGGAGATAATGGTCTGGACATAGTTATCGAATTTGAACTTGACATAGTTTTCAATTTTGGAGAAGCTGGGTAGGACATATTAGAAGTTAATGAATCAGTTCTCATAGAAGCTGCCGAGATTGAATTGGGTTTTTCATTATCATCATTCAAAATTCCGTACAAAGATGTTCTTGAAAATGAATTTGAAATGATAGAACCAAGTTTCGAATGAGATCCATTGTGTTGAGATTGTAATTGAGAAGGAGGTAAACCAGGAGAACTTGGAGGGAATGAAATTGAATTATTCGAAGTTGAAGATGAAAAAGAACTATTTGGAAATCCTACCATAGACCCAGGATGATAAGAAACTGAAGTGGAATTAGAAAAGATAGAGTCCGATTTTGAAGATGATATCGATTTTGTGTGATTTGAAATTGATGAGATTGAATTTGGTTTCTGATGTACAAGACTATTGCGTGTAATATGAGGTTGTGAAGAATAATGTTGATGATGAGCTGAATGTAATGGATGAGGACCAATATGAGGTTGATGATGATGAGGTTGATGACTAGGTAAAGAAGAAGATCTTTGTTGTTGTTGAATTGGGCTTTGATTTAAGTGCTTATATGGATTAGGATTTTGATGATTTGGTATCTGAGAAGTTGGAGTAATAGGTCTTGGTATAGCATAACCATTTGCATCGACTAAATTAGTTGGATGACTGGTTGGAATAAAAACTTGTGATGAAGGGTAATATTCATTTGGTAATGATCTTGGAGGACGAGGAGCAGTATATGGATGAGATTGCTGTTGTACAACAACTGTAGGATAACTTCCACCACGGGGTTGTGGTTGTGGTTGTGGTGGATAAGCATATTGAACGGTAGTTCCACTATGTTGTTGTTGTTGCTGTTGAGATGGATGATATTCATATACAGCTGAAGCATATTGACCAGCAGGTGGAGCGCCACCACCTGGAGTAACAATTCTATGAGTGACAACGACTTGTTGTGCTTGCCCTCGCGGTTGTTGTTGTTGAGTTTGAGGTGCGGGACTTGCATTTGGTGGAACAGGAGCCAATGGATCGATAAAAACAGAAGGAACTCTGCTTCTACGACTTGAAGTAAAACTAACATCGGTTTCATCAGATATAGAAGCTCCACTATTAGATCTTTCGATTTCAGAAGGTAATGGTTGTTGATAAACGATTTGATAATGAGGATAAGTTGAAAAGTATTGACCTTGTTGATTAGAAGGAATTTGAGTAGATTGAGTAGATGGGTGTTGATTAATATAAGGCGGATTCATCGGAGCTTGTTGAACAACATATTGAGTAGGAGTATAATCTTGAGTGAAATATTCTTGCTGCTGTTGTTGTTGAGGTTGCTGTTGCTGCTGCTGTTGTTGATGCTGTTGTTGTTGTTGTTGCTGCTGCTGCTGCTGTTGTTGATAAGAATCCGTCTGTGAGACAACTTGACCTGGATAATAAGCCATATCGTGTTGAATATAACTACCTTCGGGTAAATGTTGAATATGATGAGGATGAGGTTGTTGAGCCATCCATTCATCCATATTATTTGTTGTAGTAGTGACACCAGTAGTTGTATTATAATAATTAGTTGTACTATTAGTTGAAGTATTAATCAATGAATGATGTAAAGAGTTTTGCTTTAAAGAATTCGAACGTCTTTTGATAAGATGTAAAGAAGAAGTATCACCTTTTTTGAATTTTCCAGATGAGTGTCTAAATTCCCAAATAACTTTTGTTGAATCGTTTGGAGAACTATGTAAATAGTTGATATTTCCAACTTTATGAAAACCATACATGTGAAGTTGACGAACAAATGAAGCTACATTACCATGTTTGAAGTAATTCGTAAGTATATTGACAAAGTCAGACCCTGGTATTAAAGCAAATGTAGTATCATCATTTTCATTTAATCTTGACCACCTTATTACATTATCAAGACTTGTATCACTTAGCATAAGATATAGTTTATGAACAAATGCACTTATCTTATGATTTGAAAAGGCAATAACCTGTTGTTGCGACTCTTTTTTTGTATTATTATTGGTATTATTATTATTATTATTATTCTTATCATCATTATCTTGTTTATTATCCAATTTATTTTCAAATTTCCCATTTTGTAGTTCATCGGCTGTCAACTCCGGTACCGAAGAAGAGGATCTATCATTTGATGTCTTCGCATCATTTGGCACCTCTTGACCATCGGTTGAATATTGCCTTTGCCTCAGTATTCTATCATCCTCTCGCTGTATAGATTGAACTAATTTATTACCATTTGATGGCGGCAGGTTATTTGCCGATGAAGATGTATCCTGAGCTGACTGACGGTCACTTATTCTTGAGTCATCGAAATTCCCTTTTGAAATGGGCATAATTAAAAGGATTTATCTTATAAAAAATGCGGTAAACTGGACAAAAAAGTAACTATTGTACATCAAATACTCAAAAGAGGCTGAAATAAAGAGTAAAAATGTTAAGAAAAGATAAATGTAGTTGGGTATATGAGTGTTGAATTTTTTTGAATGAACGAACGTTGAATGATTTGGTATATTGTCAGATGAAGTGGGAAAGAAAGAAGGCTGTTTAGACGTATGGCCAAATTTAACGACCAAAAATGTATAATATCGACTGTATCTTGAGTAATCCTATTGTTTTAAATGAATGTTCCTTTTTTTCCAGCGATTTTTCATCTACTAAGAAAATGTATAGGGGATTGAGGGGTTTGGGAGGATCGATTGAATTCTTGCCGTTTGTGAGTGAGTGCGATTGAGTGCGATTGACTGCTTAGTGAGCTTTGTTTAGTTTAGTGAGAGGAAAATCTGCTGCGTGCTGCACTGCGGTGTTGGCTGTCTGTGCTGTTTGTTGTTAGAGTTTCTTTGTATGTGATGTAATATACGATGTGATGGGTATATATGTATAGTTATATAGATATATATATAGATATATCTGTATACTCTAAGGAATCGAATAAAGAAGCAGCCTAAGCAAGGTCAAGTTTAAGGTTGGTGCACTGTACCCACCGTGATGGGAAACAGGGGATTTTTAAAACCCTTTCTCGGCCAAGGGTCAGTGATTACTTCTTACAACATTCAGTACAATTTTTACTACATATGCATGCATGGTTCATTTGGACTGTTTAAAATTAAAGCCTTACATTTTCTGTTTCACCCGTTCTGCTGTGATGCGGTGGCGAGTACGTCTGATGGGTACATATAGTTATTTAGTTGTATACATTCTCACCTTCTTCTCCTCTTGTCACTCGCATTACAGAATCATAGAAGCATGTATATAGCCCGACACTAGAACGAGACTAATGGCTATTTGCTAAAATACGCACCCTACACTACACTTCATCTTTACATATATGTATATATAAATATGTATATATATTTACATATTCACTAAGATTATCTGTGGCAATAGTAAATTAAACAAATTAAACAAATTGCACAAATTCTAATTTGATTCGAGTTAGCTAATTGGATTAATTATGAATTGATGAACCATCAATGGAACAATAGAGGTAAGTAGGCGTTTTTATCCACCTTGATGAGTTAATGTATCAAGTATGTGCCTAATTCCACAGGATTACAAAGGCACAACATGCAAATATTACTATTGAGCGGTATTAATTTAAACCCACGAGATACGGTATTTTCGTTAATCTCTGTATAGCCAACCAACTTTCTTTATTGGGAAGGTATAATGGCAATTTTTTTTAAAAATCGAGAATAAAACTTATCTACTCTGCATAATTAAATTGTGTATGCGCATGTACATTTTGTCCATATAGTTTTATTTTTGCTTTTTTAAATTTTGCTTTTGCTTTATGTTTTTGCTTTTACTTTTCATGTTATTCATGTTTGGTTGGTTAATTTGTATGGTTTTGTTTGTATTTTCAATTGTATTCGTATAATCCTTTGTTACTTATTTACTTGTCTTAAACAACGGTTAATTGTACTTTGGATTCCATAAGGGGGCAAAAATTGTCCTGTACTAGCCGTGTGTGTCTAGGCCTGCGATCAATAGAACTAAAATCTGTTGATTTGAAAAAGGAATGTGAATGTGATTTTTGTTAAAAATGTTGGTTTTCATGATTATCCATGATTCATTATGATCCTATCGTATATAATTGTAATCGATATTGGGGGATTAACTAATTTTGTACTTTGATGCAGAATTCAATAAGAGAGAATAATGTATATCAACGCGGGATCAGCTTCGGTAAATCAAGTTCCAGTGAAGTTCCAACTTAGGCATAATTCTCCGAGGAACCTTAATTTATCCTCTCCTTGTAACTTTATCGTTTGCCAACAAAGTATATTGCTAAGCTACAAACTTGCGTTTGCTTTTGTGAATGAGCATCTTGGGCATTGTATATATCGTATAAAGAAAGGGTTTTTTGTTTTTATTGACACATATATAGATGTTCCGAGACTTTTATTTGTTACTGGCATTGCTTACTATTGTCTCCGATGCACAGGTGATAAATAAAGCAAAATATTTTTTCTTGTTTTCTGAAATCTTTTAATCGTATTTGCGGTTGTTAAGCGGCTTTAAAATATAAATAATATATTAAATATTGAAAAAATCAATAAATCTTAAAGAGTTACAATATAAATTCACAACATTACAATAAAACTGCTAGGTTTAAAACCATTATGAATGTAATAAATGAAAGAATGTTAAATTAAATTTAAATTATAGTGGGACCCAATTATACATTCAATGAAATTAAATTTTAATTAAGGGGGACAAATTAATTCAGCGTCTACGATAAATTTATACATGAAAAGTTACGTTTAATTAACAGTCTCGTCGTAAATTCGATGGTTTTTACCTTTACTTCTAATGTTCGCCTAATCACCTATGTTGCAGGAAAACCGCGTTGCTGTGAGTAAAAGAAATATACATTTACATGAATTGCTTCTATACACAGGAATGAGAATTATATATGTCTCTCGTCGGACAGACCGGTACCTTGCAAATCAGCCTAATAAAGTAAAAAAACAAAACACAGTAATGAGGGATAAAATATATTTATGTCTAAGTGGAAACGTTTATGTTGAATCGTGGTAGCGACGGGTTATGCCATTATACACATCCGCCTTTAAATAATTAAGTAAGATCTATAAAATTACATAAATATATCCAAACAAAAACATATCAATACAAGGCAGGGAAGAAGCCCGATGACAATTTCACATCGGTCGTATAATTACGACGGTTTTTTATGTACTTTTGTTTGTTTCTATTATGTATGTGTATATGCGCATGAACTTTGTCTAGACTTTATATTTATTTATTTATTTCCTTATTTAATTATTTATTTTCTTTATCTGATCATATACGGATTTAATTACCTCAGTAAGGTTCCCTGGATATTGTTTTTCAAGTGCCGGTCAATGATCGTATATAACTTAACATCACCTCAAAACAATGCCTCTAAGGCACGCACATTCACGTTTCTAATACACCCACTAAAAAGTTTACACCGTGTGTGTGTTTTTTTAGTGAGAAAGTTTAAACTTTATTTCAATCACCTGAAACCCGGTTTTGAATCTCCTTATGTTGACTAATGGGGAACTATGTGTAAATTCAGTGGGTGAACATATATACACACAATATCGATTACACATTATTTATCAATACGATTAAAAAACAGTAGTAAAATGTGTTAGTTTTCATTATGTGCATGTACGTAATCGTAATTTAAACTTTAACAAAAGCTCAAATTTTATTTATTTACTTATAATTTCCTTATTGATTTATTTATATACGTTTTTTCAAAGTCTGTGTTCTTTCTTTCTTAATAGTAATCTACCACTCAATACGTCATTAACTTCAGCTAAATCACTCCAATGAATATCAATTCCTTTTCTATTCTTAACATCGGTTTGTTCATTCCATACGTCTAAACATCTATCAAATGAAACATTAGATCCATGAATACCAACAATCATTGAATTGTCCTTCAAAAGATTAACTTTTTGTCCATTTTTGAAATAGAATTTCAAATCCTTTTCGGCATATCCTTTATCAAATTTACCCTTGATTTCATTAGCTCCATATCCATCTTTAACCAAATCTTTAACATCTTCTCTTAATAATCTATTGAATTCTTCAATAAATTGACATGCTTTAATAGAAAATCTAACAGCATAACAACGATCCATTGATGATGGTGATTTACCCTGTTGAACATGTCCTGGAATTGCAGTTCTAGATTCGAATTTACCCTCCCCGGCACTCTTAATGATATCAGCAATCAATTCAGTGGTATAAACTTCAGATGCACATTCATTTCTGATAAACATCTTACCTGATCTATTTCCTCCAGTATCATTGGCAAAATTATCTCTTAATAAATCTAAATCTTCTTGAATTGTAGATAGATTACACTTCTTTTCTGGTGTATAAACAGCTAATGCACCTGTTATCAATGCAGTTGAAGTTGCAATATATCCAGATTGTCCACCTTGAACTTCAACAACGAATACCCTTCTTCTTGAAGCAGATGCACTTTGTTTAACTGCATCACAGTAATTGACTAATGTATTCAAACAAGTATCTGTACCTAAACTATATTGAGTACCTGGAACATTATTTGAAACAGTTGCTGGTAAACAAACCATTGGCATATTGAAAATTGGAAATTGTGATTTACTTGTCTCCAAATCGTATAATGCTCTAAATGCTTCGAATCCACCAATAATCATTAACCCATTAATTTCAAATTTTTGTAAATAATATGCTACTGTACCAATATCCTTTGAAGGTAATGTTCTATTTGTACCAAGTTCAGAACCTCCAAGATTATGCCATTCTTCAACATCTAACCATTCTAATTTCTTGAATGAGCCATGTCTTATCAATCCACTGAACCCATTTTCAATACCGTATGGTGTATGACCTTTTGATAAACAGTATAAAGCTGCGGCTCTTGTTGCTGCATTTAAAGCAGCAGATGGAGCACCGACATGAATAACGGCGATATTCAATCTCTCTTCTTCTGGTAATAAATTACTCAAATCATCACCTTTGGAAACACTTAAGAAATTACTGTATGATTCAATAAAGGCAGAATCTCTCAATGATAAAGCACTATCGAAATCTTTATTTTCAATTGCTTCAGCAACTGATTTAGTTAGAGCAACGGCATCTTTTAATGAACGTCTCACAATCTGACCTTTGCTAATACCAATCATTGGAGATGGTGTTTCTGGAGTCATTTCAATGATAGCTTTTATAGCATCAACACCTTGTAATGTAGCTAATAATCTATCGGCTGCAACTGCGGTACCACCTCTTTGAACATGACCTAATGTGGTGATTCTAGTATCAAGACCAATCTCTACAAGACAATCTTTAACATTTTCAGAAGTAATTGGATTCAATTCATCGTCTAAAGCACCTTCAGCAACAATAACAGTGGTTTTACGTCTACCTTTTTCTCTATGACGTTGACAGACAGATTTTAATTCATCCTTCCATGATTTAGCAGATGGTGGTCTTTCTGGGATAAATATAAAATCGGCACCAGATGCAATACCTGCCATTAAGGCTAACCAACCACAATGTCTACCCATGACTTCAACTACAAAAGCACGTGAATGAGAAGCAGCGGTAGAATCGATATAATCAACCATTTCACAAATTCTTTCTAAGGAAGAATAAGCGCCAATTGTATTATCTGTAGATGACATATCATTGTCAATAGAACCGACTAAACCAACAATGTTCAAATGTCTATATGGATCAACTTGTTCTTTGGTTAAGACATCGGTAGAAACCAATTCTTCAAGTAAAGAAGGCCATTCTTCTCTAAATAAATCTGCACCTGTTAAAGAACCATCACCACCAATGACAACTAATGCATCAATACCTTCCAAAACCATATTCTTAGCAGCTGTTAATCTTCCTTTACGTTCTCTAAATTCTTTACAACGAGCAGTACCAATTAATGTACCACCAAGTGATAACCAACCTCTTACATCTTCCCATTCCATTTTTTTCAATAATTCACCACCAGTGACTAAACCTGTATAACCTTCATAACAAGCATAAACTTCACATCCGTAAAAGATTCCTGCACGTACAACGGCTCTAACGGCTGGGTTCATACCTGGAGAATCACCACCTGAAGTCATAACAGCAATCTTCTTCTTTGGCTTTGCAGGTAAAGTATGATTTCCGCTTGGAGAAGTGACAATTTCGACAGGGCTTGGTGTTGATTTGGAATCACTATTGAAAAATTCCTTTGGTGATGTAATTTTGATATCCGAAACTCCATTGACATAAGAAGTAAAACCAACCAAGTTTCCAAGTGGATCTTTTACCAATAACTCTATTCTATCATCGGATGAGGTCTCAACTAACTCGTAATTGTTCTTAGCTGCAACTTCTTTGACTTTGGCAATCTCACTGGTGAAGAAGATATATCTATTTGGACCTCCTATATTTTTGTGAACATCATGAGACAGAAGTCTAATTTTGACCATAGCACCTTGATTGAAATCGTTATAACCATTTTCAGAACCTTCTGAATATTCCGGAGTTTCTTGGTATGGAACAATAGTGTCCTCGTCTTCATTAAAAGTTCTTGATACTGGATAACATTTCAACCAACACTCTTTTCTTGACTCGCTGGAGACAGACTTTAAGTCTTGATTATTAGAGTTTGTCAAGTCCTTGGTGAAAGATCTAACGATTTGGAAACCAAAAGATCTATAGAACTTGATAAGTTCAAAGTATACCTGGGTTTGACCGGTAGTAATTGAAGTGAATGCAATATTCGATATTTTATTCTCTGTACGCTTATCAGCTGATGACATATTTATCGGTATATTTTTCTGCTGAGAGTGTTAATACTTTCTGTATATATGTATATTCTAAGTATATGTGACTGTAAGCTTTATATAGATGATGGATAAGTAGAAATGACGAACAGAGTGTATACGTGGAAAGTCAATTGAGCTGTATAAAATAACCCCACGGTAGGATATCTTTCAATGATGATGGTCGGAGCAGCAGAGATCATCGGAATAGAAAACTCCTGGTTAACAATGGGCCTTCTCAAGTCAGGCAGTCCAGTCACACCATCATTTGTATGCAGTGCAGCGTTGCTGGCGTCGATACACGTCTATCGGCCACTGAAAAAACGTCGATTCACGCATCAGCCACTTTCTGAAAATTTCATTTGCTGTGCCACTTTTGTTGGATCAAAGAAAAGAAACTAGCCACATCACCCAGAGGAGGGAGAGGAAACGAGAACGAGAATCGGAATCTGCCAGAGAGTGAGAGAGCGATCAGTGAGATAGATTTGGTTACCTTGCAAGCCTTTTGGCGTAGCTTCAGTAATTTTCTCCAAACTCTGGCGTAGCGTATTTTCCAAGCTTTTCAAATCGCAGAATACAATTTTCTGTGACGTTGTATACATTCCTCCGTTGCAATTGAGACAATCCCCCCTGGTTTTCAAGTTTCAACTCTCTCTATAGAGTTTCATTTGTCATGGCAAGGGCTAGTAGAAGAATAGTCTCTGAGGAAGAGGATGATGAATTTCACGAGAAACCAGTTGATCAATCTAATGAAGACCGCGATCAAGATGACGAAGAAGACTCTCTCAGTTTCTCCAGAAGGAAGAAGAGAAGAATTAACTACAATGAGGATAATTTATTAAGTGAGCTGGACGACGAAGACCTCGACGATCCAGATGGTGAAACTACAGTGAAAAAAGATGACAGTCAAGAAGATAAAGACGATGAAGAATACGGTTCCCAGAGGTCAAGATCAAGGAAGAAGAAGAAGAAAGTAGAAGAGGAAGATGACGATGAGTATGTCAGTGACAATTACGAAGACGATGATCCAAGTCTCGATGAAGATGAGGAATTGAACTCCGACTCTTCGTTTACTTATAGACAAAGAAGAAGTAATATGTCTGGATTCATTGTGAAAGATGAAGAAAATAACGACGATGATGACGACGAAGATGGCGAATACGCAAAGGCAAAACTGAAAAGAAAGCAAAAATCAAGATCTAGAAGAAGTCGTAGTTTTGGCAGACGTAAGACAAGTAGAAGAAGAAATGTCGTGAAAGATGACGATGATGAAGATGAAGATGATGCCAACGATGAATCAGATGATATTACAAAAGATTCCGTAGCCACTGATAATGATGCCAAGGATGAGTTGACTTTAGAACAAGAACTTCAAGATTTGAAAGATTCATCACCTATGAACTCTCCTGTCACTAGAAATTTGAGAGAAAGAAAGCAAATCAACTACACTTTACCACCACCAATCACGAACGACAACCAATTGGGTGCTGATGATATGGAATCACCATCTACCCCACATCGTCGTAATGGTACAGGTATGGGTCGTGGCAGATATAATAATTTCTACGGTGGTTCTGCATCGGGTCTAGGGAGTGGGTTATCTTCATTTAACCAACCTATAAGAAGATTATTCCCTACGGTAGGTCCATTCGGAGGTGGTGATGTAGTCTCAGTTTTCCAAAAAGGTATAGCCGATGCTAATAACTTAACCGCTTTAGGAAATGCGGATGATTCAAGTGACTCCGATGATGAAGAATTATTCAAACCAACCGATCCAAATGATACATCATCAAAGATAATAACCGCTGCATCTAATCCATTACACAAGAAGAAAAATACTTTGGCTGATACTGATCCATTAGGTATAGATACAAATATAGACTTTTCAGCCGTTGGTGGTTTAGATAATTATATCAATCAATTGAAAGAGATGATTACGTTACCTTTGTTATATCCTGAAATTTATTCACAATTCCACATTACACCACCAAGAGGTGTCTTATTTCATGGTCCTCCAGGTACAGGTAAGACCTTAATGGCAAGAGCTTTAGCTGCATCATGTTCATCAGAGGGACAAAAGATTACATTCTTCATGAGAAAAGGTGCCGATTGTCTAAGTAAATGGGTTGGTGAAGCTGAAAGACATCTTAGATTATTGTTTGAAGAAGCTAAACAACAACAGCCAGCTATTATCTTCTTTGATGAAATTGATGGTTTAGCACCTGTTAGATCAAGTAAGCAAGAACAAATTCATGCTTCGATTGTTTCTACTCTTTTGGCATTGATGGATGGTATGGATAACAGAGGTCAAGTCATTGTGATTGGTGCCACAAATAGACCAGATTCCATTGATCCTGCCTTGAGAAGACCTGGTAGATTTGATCGTGAATTCTATTTCCCATTACCAGATAAAAAAGCACGTAAAGAGATTTTAGAAATTCAAATGAGAAAATGGAAGAATAAACCAAGCGAAGATTTCGTTCAAGAATTAGCCAGATTGACAAAAGGTTATGGTGGTGCAGACTTGCGTGCTTTATGTACTGAATCTGCATTGAACTCAATTCAACGTTCTTTCCCTCAAATATATAGATCAAACGATAAACTGAAGATTGACTTGAATAAGATCGAAGTTCAAGCTTCTGATTTTATGAGAGCAGTGGGTAAAATTATCCCATCGAGTGCCAGAGCAACATCTACACAATCTTCCCCACTTCCTGAGACAATACAACCTTTATTGAATAGAAACTTGGATCTGATTATCAAGAAATTAGATAAAATGGTTCCTAACGAGAAGCCACCAACTATTCTGGAAGAAGCTGATTACTTAGATGTCAACGCAATAATACATCCCGAAGATGGAGGTTTTAAACATTATCAGTTACTTTCTCGTTTAGGCTCTACTAGATGTTACCGTCCGAGATTAGTTATTTCGGGTTTGAAAGGTTCAGGTCAAAACTACATCTCGAAAGCTGTTTTACACCATTTAGAATCCTTCCACATTCAAGTATTAGATTTTTCTAAAATCTATAATGAAGCTGCCATGTCTCCTGAAGCTTGTTTGATTCAAATCTTTTCGGAATTGAAACGTCATAAACCATCTGTTCTCTATATCCCAGATGCCTTAAACTTCATTGCAAATGTTTCTCCTTCTTTCAAAAGTACCATGTATGGTTTGGTCAAAAGTATTGATGCAAATAATAGAATTTTATTGATGGCAATGATTGAAGATTCTAAATTGTTTGAGGAAGATGCTGCTACAAAACAAGATATCTTAGAAATCTTGGATATGGATGATGAAAACGATATCTTTGAATTGGCAAAGGTGAATGAACAAGAGAGGAAAAAGTTTTTCAAAAACGTCTGGGAAGCTATCGTCTTGAATCCTTTTGAATTTGGTGATTTGTCTGTTAGACCTAAGAGAAAATTGAGAAAACTTCCAGTTGTCAAGCCTGCCTCTGCAACAGCATCAGATGGCAAAAATGGTCAATCATCAAAGGAAAAAGCAAGAAAAGAAAGAGAATTGCTCAAACAAGATATGAGCTTGAAGAACACTTTGAAGATCAGATTATCTGCGTTAATGGATTTGTTCAAAGTTCGTTATAAGAGATTCAAGAAACCAACTATTGATGATGCTTATCTTGTTCACCTTTTCGAAGCCATCCCTAACCCTGATGCTGTTTACCAGCGAAATGAACAAGATGATATGATTGTGGATACTTCTACAGGAAAGAAGTTCTATAATATAGATTTGGAAGTCATTGAAGAAAGATTATGGAATGGATTTTACTCTGAACCCCAACAGTTCTTGAAAGATATTGAAATGATTCTTAAAGATGCCAAGACTGTTGGTGATAGAGAAAGAATCTTGAAAGCAAATGAAATGTACGCTAATGCTCAAGTCGGTATTGAGGAAATCGAATTAGCCTTCCCAGGTTTGGTTGGACAATGGAAAGATCTTAGAAAACGTGAGAAGCAGAGGGAAAGAGAGTACTTGGAAAAATTAGCGGCAGAAAAAATGAAAGCACCTGTCATACACGAGATTCAAGATTCTGAATCTGCTCCCGATGGAATTGCTAGTATTTCCTCTGTTTCTGAGACAGAGAAGATGATTGACCCGCAGGATTCTGAGGATAAGCTAGATGTCAAGATGGCAGATGTGGCATTTGAGACCGATGTATTGAATAATGGCCAAGAGCAAGCTCAGTCGCAATTACAAGTCGGTAATGAAAGTGCATTGGTAAAGGATACTATGCTTCCAGTTGAGCCAGTTTCAATGGGTAATGGCTCTTCAAGTCACAATTCAGATGAAATGGAGACTGAAGGAGCTGTGGCAAAGTCAAACGGCGCTGATAATAAAGCAAGAGAGGATGCAGAGCAAAGTGAAAAAGAAGAAGAAGAGGAAGAGGAGGAGGAAGTTGTCGTTCCTGAAATTCCTGAGGTAATTATCGATAAATCTACCTTGAAAGGATTGAAAAAGAAGTTGGTTGAGAGAACGGAAAATAAGACAGTTGATGAACTCGAGAGAATCGATTCCAAGTTGATCGAGACCATATGGACTCACAGGCTTGAGGTAGACAAGTCAAAACTACTACAAGAACTGGATGCATATATCTCTAGCATATAGGTAAGTATCTGTATATAAGAAACCCCGTACCACAAATAAAAAACTCGTTTAATATAAGTCATAATATACAACAGAATACGAGATCCAAATACGCGCCGCACAATTATTGCTGTGAGTAATCGGCACAGGCATAAAAATGACAGCTGGCGTTGTTCCCTCGACGAGTTCGTTGAAACTTGGGATCGTCATCGAAAGTGTGTCTGTCTCCATTCAACTTCGCACATACATATACACTATGATAATTAGTTGTTTTATATTCATTCACGTGTTATCTTAGCATATATACCAGGCAATTTAAGTAAAACCTTTTAGTGTATGTATCGATTATCTTAACAACTACAAAGAGTGAGTTTTGAATCCAATTATAGCTGACTATCTATCTATCGCTTGAACTTTTCGGTAAAGATCATTCGTATGCTGATTGCGCTGAAATTTCTACATTGCTGTCGTTAGATCGTTAACTGGTTGGAATTATACACTCACACTATCAGCCTAGTGTCTCATAATACTAACTATCATCTGCTTTCTTTTTTCTCCGTTAGTATCTACCTATTTTCCACCATGGCTACCGTTAACAAGACCACTTCTTCTAGTCCATCTCCACCAGCTAAAAATGTCCGTCCAAGACGTTTTATCAAGATGCCTGATGCTCAAGCTCAAAAGAAGCAATTAGAAGCTATCAGATCTGATATCCAAGCTAAGGATCGTGAATTAGCCGTTATTCAAAAACAAATTGAAGCCACTGCTGTTCCAAAGGAAGTTGCTGAAAAGCGTAAGGAATTAAACGCTGAATTAAGTGGTTACGCAAAGGAACAAGCTGAAATCAAGAAGAAGCGTCAATTGATCAATGACCAAATCAAGGCTTATGAAGGTTCCTTGAAGAGAAAGATTGGTGAAATCCAAGCTCAACAACAAAAGAACAGTTTCAAGAGTGTTGACGATATTGATAAGAAGATTCAACAATTAGACGATTTAATTGGTACTGGTACCTTGAAAATTGTCGATGAAAAACGTTACATTAAGGAAATCTCTTCTTTACGTAAATTACGTAAGGATTTTGGTTCCGTTGAAGCTGCTCAAAAATCTATTGACGAAGATAAACAAAAAGTTGCTGACTTAAAGAAAACCTTATCAACTGTTTCTAACAAGGAAACCCAAGCTAAATACGAAAAGACCCAAAAGGAATTAGATGACTTATACAAATCCAGTAAGACAATTCACGATAAATTAGACACTTTATACAAGAAGAAGAAGGAAATAAATAAAGCCAAGGATGAATTATATGCTTCATTAACCAAGACCAGAGCTGAATTTGATGCTGCATTTGCTAAGTTCAAGGCTGACATGGATGCTGAAAGAAAGAAGAGAGAAGAAGAAGAAAAAGTTTTAAGATTAACTGAAAAGAAGGAAGAATTAGAAAAGGAAATCGCTGAAATCCTTGAAAAAGGAAGTGTTCCAGCTTTGACAACTGAAATTAACTCTATTACATCTATGTTACACTTCTTTGACCCATCTTACCAAGTCTCTGAGTCCAACATTTTCCAACAATCCAATGGTTTGAACAAACCAAAGAAAATCGGTAGAGTTGTTGAAATGCCAGCTGATGCCGTCATTATCTCAAAGAAAACCGAAGATCTTGTTCCTGCCAAGTCTAAGTCTAAGGCTCACAAGTCCAAGTCTAAATCAGCATCTAAATTCGTATTAGAACTTGATATCATCAGTAAGTTGAGTGATTTATCTATTTCTTTACCAACTTCTGCTGACGATGTTCCATCTACTGTTGAAGAATTGAAGAAGAAATTGGAAGAATATAAGAGCAACCAAGCTACTGAATCTGAAAAGAAAGTCGCCGCTGCTAATGCTAAAGCAGATAAATTAAAGGCTAAGGTTAAGGACTTAGAAGCTGAAATTGCTTCCGAAGAAAGCTCTAAGAAACAAAAAGAAGCTGAAGCCGAAACTGAAGAAGCTGAAGAAACTGAAGTATAATCTGCCCTCTAATTCTATCAATTGCAATCATTTCATTTTAGAAATGATGGTTTCCGTTTTTTTTGTTACCACACACACAAAAGCCTTTTTGTTCATATGATCAAACAGTTTACTGTATCTTTTAATATATAGAATCACATAAAAAAAGCACTCTACTCAATAAAATACTAGTCACATTTAATTTATGCACCAATCAACGCCCGAGATCTGGCCTAACGAAGAGCAGCCTCGATAAATTCCCCGATCCGCTGCACGGTCAGTTAACAACAAAGTAGGATCTCCCTTCCTCCCCTGTCAGAGGAGGGAAGCGGGCGGTGTCCTTACCTAATCTTGATATAGTTTCATAACCGTTTGAGTAGTACACTACGCGGTTTCAATTGTTTGCTAACAAACTAAGAGTGTAGCGAGAAAACATGGTAAATTAGGGTGGCTTTCTTTTTTCCCCCGGCACAAAATGCCACATAAGTAAGATTTCCTCTTCAGTCTGCCACTATTGAACTAAAACTTTTGAAATCTGATCCCTAAAATTTGTTGAATTAGTGTACTTTACTACTACAGTTACCAATTACACATCATTCGAAACCAGTGTTGTGCAAGATACTCGAAGGAGCTAAGAAATAGGGGTGCATCCGGCAAAGAGATTACGTTATTTAGCATACCCGTTTCACTTCTTTACTAAACAAATTTCGGAGAAAAGAACCCAAGAGAAACGTCTACACACATAGCGGATTATCAATATACAGAGAACAGATATGAATCGACAGCGTAATGAAGACGAGAGTGCTATTGATGATAGCATAAACACCGATAACGTCGAAGTCGTTAATACTCCAAATCAAGGGAAGATATTTGATTCCTTATTACAGGAGCAATGTGAGGTAGATAAGTTACCACGAACAGGTCACAAATGCTTCGGATTATCAGCTCAAAAGGCTGTTAGGACGTCGCCATTCTTATATCAAGGATTCAGGGTACCCACCTTAATATATCGTTGTATTGAATATCTCGATAGTACAGAATCACTGGCAAAAGAGGGGATATTCAGATATGGTGCCCCAAAAGATATGATAGACAAACTAGAGTCTGAATTTGATGAGGCTGGAGATGTGGATCTTACTCAATTACCTCAAGAATGTGTCTTAACTCTTAGTCAGCAGGAAACGTATGATAAGTGGAAAGCTGATAAGAAGGAGGAAGAACTACTACAACAACAACAGCAGCAGCAGCAAGATGATGCTAAGTCACTATCTCCTGGCGCTGGAAACGAAAGCGACTCAAGTGACCAAGTGGGTCTTCCTGCACCTCTGAAAACTACTGATTCATCCTCTTCATTCACGAATGAAACGAGGGGTATACTACCTTCGAGACCAAGAAGACTAAGTAGAACCTCATCTTTTCGTGAAAGGGGATTGAGCGCATCAACAATCAATACCACAGACAGCTTTAACTCAGGAACTGGAACTGATTATGCATCTTCTATCAACAGAAGAGGATCCAATTACGAGGATATAAAAGAAGAACCAGAAGGACATGATTTAATTGTGTCAGCTCATGCAGTAGCTACTCTGATGAAAAGGTATCTCAGAAAACTACAGACGCATCTTATTGATAAATCAATTGCAAGACGAATACAGAAAATCTTAGATAAAGAACCCAATGAGACAGAGTCTGATAATTTACAGAGAAAGGAGAACATCAGACAAGTTTTAAGTACATTGGATAGTTCAAAGCTTAGTGTTTTGATTTGCGTGTTGAGATATCTTGACAGAGTTTTACAATTCAGCGAGGCTAATAAGATTAGCGTTAATGGACTAGCAGTGTTGTTCAATGCAAACTTGACTGACGATTTCAAAGGTGAAAATCTAACCGTTTTCACAGAATTATTGTCCAATAGAGAATACTATTTTATGAATGAGGAAAGTATAGATTATTATAGAAAATCTTACAGTGAGCGAGGTTTAGAAGATCAATTGAACAACGTGGATTTGAGTGATTCAGAAGAAAAAAACAACGATGTTAATGACAATGGCTCAAATATCAAAGGAGATTTGGAAGTGGACGACAAATCAACCACGCAAAGCACTAAAGAGACAACCAACTCTAATACAAAATCGAGTGAAAGTTGGGCCAGTAGTAAGTATAGTAGTGCTGCTAATAGCTCTATGAATACTAACTTCAAAAAATGGATGGACAAATTTAGAAAGAATTTGAAGCAATAATTGCACAAATAATCATCTTTCATAGAGTGTTTACGAACTCATAATAAATATATAAATTGACATATATATGTTCATATATCACTCATTTTACCTTTTATGGCTACTTTTTTGGTCATTGTATATTATTTATGGAATTAATTTAATGACTTTTAAAATTTTACTATACTATTATAAAATGAATCAAAAGAAACCGAAACCAAAAAATATACGATTATGAAGATAAGGTATACGTATCTATGTATATATATTTACAAAACAGAGAGTGAACATGCAATAAAAGTTAATCAAAACTTTAAATGGTATTTCATACTTGAGTAGCAGAGGCAGTAGTAGAAGATTGTTCTTGCAACTTTTGTTGTTGTAATTCAACCTCTAATGGAACACCGACATTTCTTCTTCTCTTCTTGATAACATTTTCGATGAATGCTTCACCTGCTTTATAACTCGATCTAACTAAAGGACCTGAAGCACAGTATAAGAAACCTAAATCTAATGCAACATCTTTCCAGTACTCAAACTTCTCTGGTTTCACGTAATCAACGACTTTCATATGTCTCTTTGTTGGTCTCATATATTGACCGAATGTCACCACATCACACTGGATTTCTCTTAGGTCTCTCAAAGTTTGCATAATTTGTTCATCAGTTTCTCCAAAACCTAACATCAAAGAAGTCTTTGTCACTAACTTTGGGTTAGCTTTCTTTGCAGTATCTAAAACACCCAAAGATTGTCTATAAGTGGCTCTACGATCTCTAACATGAGGAGTCAAATCTTCGACAGTTTCCATATTATGAGCAAAGACATCTAATGGAGATGTGGCCAATACTTTCACCATCTCAAGATCACCTCTGAAATCACCACTTAAACATTCAACAAGGATCTGAGGAGCTTTTTGTTTAATTTTCTCAACTGTTTCTCTAAGATGATGAGCACCACCATCTTTTAAATCATCTCTATCAACTGTTGTCATGACGATATAACCAAGACCCCATCTGGAGATAGCTTCTGCGGTATTTTCTGGTTCCATTGGATCTAACGGCCCAGGTGTTCTACTTGTCTTAACTGAACAGAATCTACATCCTCTAGTACATGTATCACCCATAAGCATAATTGTGGCTGTTGCTTCTGATTTTTTACCACCCCAACATTCACCAATATTTGGACATTTGGCTTCTTCACAGACAGTGGCTAATTTTAACTCTCTAACATCTTTCTTCAGATTGTGGAATGTTTTACCTTTTGGAATAGGAACTTTCAACCAAGATGGCAGTCTTGCATCTGGATCCGATCTTGCGGCCTCTAATGGATCAATTAGCATATCTTTTGCCTTTCCACTCACGAAATCATCAAATGAGGGTCCTTTATTCAATTTGTCGGAGAATTTAGTGGTTCTCCTTCTTCTTGTGATAGGTGGAGCTTCTTTCATTAAGTGAGAACCTGCGCTTGTAGCAGCAGCAGGACTTGTAGAGTTGGTCGTACTCGAACTTGAAGCTATAGTTCTCTTTAACAGAAGTACACTACTTCTCGACCTGCATGGTATCTGCGAAAGCATTTTTTGATATGAGTCACCGGCGATGATATTAAGTGAGAGTGAGGGACTCCAGTAGATTCTATATAAGGGGAAGCTAGTCTAGATATGAGTTCAAAACCAGAAATTTATTTGTAATATAATACAATCTTTGACAAATATAATTGGTTCACTTAGGGAAGTCTTTTGTCCGTTTGTGAAAGCTAGGACTGGTGCGCGGGTGGAAGTGGTGGAAGTGGTGGAAGAGTCAGTTTTCGTCCTCTGACAGAGTCGGCTGTGGCTGATCAGGAGTCTATTGTGGGAGGATAGAGTCAGCCACGGTTTCTACTGTACTAACATGTAATTACACATTTACAGGTATTGGTAGACAGATTATTTACAGATAATGATACTTGGGTTAAACTACACTGATGTTTATCGGATATACACTGTTAATTTCAACATGAGTCGAGAAAATCCTCAAATCTTTGGAAGAACTGGTTATTTATTCGTTCTTGTTTTCTTCTGATTTTTCATTGGAGTCTTCTTGTTCTTTACTTTCTTCCACAAGTGGTTCTTGTTCAGTAGTGGCAGATTCATCCTTCTTCTCTTCAGCTACATTGTTGGTATCTTCCTTTTTGCTTGCTACAACTCTTGATTGGTTTGAATTATCAGCAACTGAACCTTCCTCCAACGATTTATCGAAAATTTGTTGTAGATTGAACTTACTATAAGTTTCAAAGTCCTTGAAGTCAACTACACTTATACCGATATTATTTTTGAAAGCTATGACATTGATTAACTTATCTGGTTTTTTCAAATCGACACTGTGTCCATATTCGTTATGCTCACCTCCACAAATGGCAAAAGTTACAATTTTGTTGATCTCATCTCTATCCATAGTATTGAAGTTTCTCTTTACAAGGTTCACTGCAAACTTGAGACTTTTTTGCTCTTCTTTTGGATTGTGGAAAATCGGATCGACAAATTTGTTTATTAACTTTGTAAATTCTTCAACAGTTGCATTACAAGACGCATCAATTGGTGACAATTTTTGGATAAATCTAGATGTCTTGTGTTTCGATTCGTATAACTCTTGTGAAACTCTGACAACGAAATCAGACGGTATTATTGGTTTTCTAACTTTCATAAAGATCAACGATTCGCAACCTAATGGAATCTCCTTTATTATATCTTTTTGTTTAGCATCTTTATTTTCGGCTTTCATTTCTGCTAACTCTTTCTTGATGGCATCTTCTACTGACAGTTCTGTCTCTTCTTTTTCATCATCAGAATCATCCCCTTGTTGAGCTAACTGCTCTTTATAACCTGGGTAATACTGTTCTAGTTTATCGTTGAGCATCATCTTCAATTCTTTAGCCGTAACTTGTTCTTTGTTTCTATTACATGATGCGTAGATACCATATTGACCTGGTTCAATGATACCTGAAACTTTGAACTTCTTGTGGTAGTTTCCACCACCGTGCTTTCCTGATCTCTTACCCATCGTTATTCTGAATATGAATCAGTGATCGTAACAACAGTGAAAAGAATATATAAGTAATAATACTGGATCTTGATAATTTAAATTTTTCAGTTTCTTACCGAGAGCCAGAGATATATTTTTCTGCAGCTACACAGCCTTGTTTAAGAATAGTTTTTGGATCTTTATTCATATTAAAAAGTGAGTAACTATGTACTATATACAATCTAGAAGTCAAGGTTCTGAAGCGTCTGCTTAGGGGCAGCAGCTGTTGGATTGGACGACTCGACTCCGTGAGCATGATCATGCGGTTGAGTAGACTCATTCTCAGCGTTCTCTTCTTCATCAATAGGAATACTCCATTCTTCAACTTCGAATCTTTTCTTACCGTTTTTGAAACTGTATTCCATATCTTTGATACACATCATACCTGTATCACTGAGAACAGGTAAGCGGATAACATTCAAATGTCCATGCTTGATTTTAGTTGGCTGTTGTCTATATATTCTTTCCATCAATTCATATAGTTCAGGGTCAAATGGTCTCAGCTCTATCACGGCATCAATCAAGTTTTCTATTATAGTGACAAGAGGATTTGATCTGGGATATAGATCAAGATTAAGTGATACTAATATAATCACACGTTCATCGTACTTCTTTGATATCGACCTTAATCCATGGACAAAACTGATAGCTTCAGAAGTTGAGCATAATGCAGGGTCGTAAAACATTGGGTTCAAAAACAATGGAACGACAACTCTTATCACTCTATCTTTGAATCTTGCAATCGTTGAGTCGATTTGTTTTAGTATAGGTTGAAATGAATGTCCATTGACGGGGATGCACGTTAAGTCATTTGCACCTGCTGCTGGAATCAAAGTAGATGTGATATCAAATTGAGTGTTGTAATTTGGATAAGACTCTTCTTGCTTATCATTATCCTCCGTATCTTCATTCTTCTGCCTTTGTAATCCGTACCTCCATGCGATTTTCATATCGTTTGCCTTCTGAGGCTGTTGTTGTTGCTGTTGCTGTTGCTGTTGCTGTTGATCCAATAAGTTAGAGACGCTGACTTTTGATTCGTTTTCTTTGACCGCAGCCTTCTTTCTTTCCTTAGAGCTACCTTTGTACACACCTGGTAATACCTTTGCCCATTCTTGATTCATTCCAACCAAGATACAGTGGGTGTTAGAATCCTTTGGGTCTAATCTATTCTGCACGATACCTTGAGATAAGAAAATTTTCAGCAATGTTGAGGAAAAATCAGTTGTTCCATTTTCCTCAATCATCATACATTGACCTAATGGTAAACCTTGATGTCCCAGTATCTTATCAATATCACTTGACCCGGTTGACACACTAGCTTGAGATGTCAATATAGATGGTTTAACACCAGGATGGGATCCCAAAAGCTGCTTTCCTCCTGCATTGATGTTTTGTGGACTTGGTCTACCGATCCCTCTAGCCACTGGAGCACCCAACCCTTGATGTCCCAATGGTGCACCTCTTGCAGGTAAACCTCCTCTAATAGGCAGCGGTGTATCTGAGACATTTAACTGTGATCTCAAAGGTAAATTACTTGGGCCTCTCAATGGAGTAGGTGGTTGACCTCTAATTTGTTGAGAAGGTACTACCGGAACAGATTGTCTGACTGGAGTCGGGCCTCCAACAACTTCTCCTCTCTTTCTGAATGACATCTTGGTATATCGAGAGTTATAGTATCAGAGTTGTATATTACCTAATGATAGAAATAACAACCTATCTTCATTCAATGTACTGGACATTCTCTCCAGAAAAAGAAACAACCCAAGCAATAATTTTTTTTTTCGTACGCTCGATTCGGGTTATAGTGGAGCAACAGTAGGCAAATCAAGTAGGTGATCTACAATACCCACTTACCAAGACTAATCATTCCTGATCTGGATTCAGCTGTTCAAAGTACTGTTTTATTGTCTACGGAATCTGGAAATTGATACTGTATATAGACATACAACGATGATCCAACCTGATAACAAGCAGACGGAAGGCGATCAAGAACTCTATTCGCAATCAAAATTGCGGGATCTTGATGCAGAATATGATGGCGACGATCAAACAATAGTTGATAAAAGTGACTATCATGGCACATCAGAAGGATATGAAAGTGATGGTGAATTCTCCAACGAGTTGAAATCGTACGATAGACCTGCAGAAGTCAACTACAACGTAGAAAGAGGATCACTGGAAGGCTCTACGATTGTTGATGGGGGACATCACACAAACGAAAGAGTTGTATTGAATGCAGAAGGCAACTCTAGATCACTTCAGAGATCAGCATTGGACTCCAGTCATGATCAACAACTTCACTTTAATGATAAAAGGATACTATTAGCAAGATCCCTTTTTTCCGGGATCAATATCTTACAACATTTGAGACACAAAAACATTGAGCATCCATTTTTCTATCCATCAAGCGCACTGGAAGATGAATCTAATAATATCATGTTAAACAACAATAACTCAAGATTAGCGTTGAATCAGACGAAATTAGATAAGAAATCTTCAAAGCAACCTTTATCAACAGCAGATTCTATTGAATGTGATCACAAGTTTGAGATATTGAAGATCAATGTCAAAATTGATCCTGCTACAGGAAATAACGTTATATCCACTCTGGATAAGAGTGCTATCTCATTATTGTTAAATCAGAAGATGATTTCCACAATCAGACACTTGAATTCTTTGAAAGACAGACTTGATGATACCACATCAAAGGTTCTAGTAACTGGTGATTTAAACTCTGGGAAATCGGCGTTTTGTAATGCGTTGATGAGGAGAAAGCTTCTTCCAGAAGATCAACAGCCATGTACAAATGTCTTTTGTGAAATAATAGATGCAAAGGAAAACAAGGGAATTGAAGAAGTACATGCTATACGCATAGGTAAGAAGTACGATTTGCTCGATGAGAGTTCATTCGAAATACATAAACTAAACGAATTAGAAGATTTGGTTCATAAATCAGACGTTTATTCATGGTTGTATATCTACGCTAATGACAATAGACCAGAAGACTATAGTCTGTTGAAGAATGGCGTTATTGATATCAGGTTCATTGATGCTCCTGGGTTGAATCTAGACTCGTATCAAACCACTCAATTGTTCTCTAGACAAGAAGAAATCGATTTGATTGTTTTCGTGGTCAACGCAGAGAATTATTTTACGTTATCCGGAAGAGAATTCATTTCTACTGCCACCAACGATAAGAACTTGATTTTCATGGTTGTTAACAAATTTGACCAAATTGAAAATAAGGAGAAATGTAAACAGAAAATTATGGATCAAGTAAAGACTTTATCACCAGAGACACATAAGGGTGCATCTGAATTTGTACATTTTGTGTCTTCATCAAGTGTATTTGATCATGATCATAAGAACAATAGTGGCGAATACAATAATGACAATGACGACGACAATAGTAATAATGACCCTAATAGTGATGATTATAATCCTGATTTTGACCATCTTGAAGCTTCGCTCAGAAAATTTGTTTTAGAGAAGAGATCTATTTCTAAGCTTTTACCTGCAAAGAATTACCTGGTAAAACTTTACAGAGATCTCAGCTCTCTATCCAAGTTCAATGAAGAGGTTTACAAGAAGGATGCAGCAAAGGCAAATTCTGAACTGAAAGAAATTAATCCAAAATATGAGAAGAATATGCAATCATCTTCACTGATAACCGAAAAGATCAATAGATTAATCGAAGAAACTTCGAACACCGTTTACAACTACACAAGAAATGCCATATCTTCTACTTTGGATACTTTAGATACCGTGCAATTGGTAGATTTCGGCAAGAGTGAAACAGTTGGTCAATTCGCCGAAAACACACAACAGACTTTACTGGATAAGATTATGGAATCCATTGACGTTTCTGAAGAATTTGCTAGAGAAAGAACTGGTTCAGCAGTTTCTGAAATCCAAAAGTTTGGTGTTGATTTAGTTGGAGAAGAGAAATTCTCAAACACTGAATTTGTTGCATCTTCAATGTATACTAATAGGAGACATGATATTCAAAGACATTTGGATAATGATATATCCATCGGTGATTTCATTGATCCTAATTTTGAAAGTTTCTGTCAACTATATGGTATAAGATTACCAAATCCCAAATTGATCAATCAATTGCTATTCTCTTCCAGACAACTTTGGACTACAGGAATAACAGGTATTGCTGTTGTTTATGGACCCAAATTTGTTTCTGTATCCACAAGTGCATTATCAATCACTGGCTATATTCCAACGTGGGTTTGGAAGAATGTGGTATTGACTTCTATTGGTATTGGTATGATCATTATTCCTGGATATTATCTTTATAAAGATGCGCCATATGCATATCAAAGAAATGTTGTTAAGAAGATCAAGAAGAAGATTGACGCTAGTGATTACAGCCATGTCAATTCTCATAGGATAGCCAAAGAATGCAGGAAAGTGTTACAATATCCATTAATGGATGTTAGCAACGCTGTTCAAAGTGTAGTTGAAGATACTGCAACAAAGAGAAAGAAGATTCTTGATGAACTCGAAAGTTGTAAATCAAACATCAAATTTTATTCCAATTTAAGTCTTGAAATTGAAGAAAAGCAAAAACTGGTCGATAATTGTGTTATTGAAGCATAATTTGAATCAACTAAGTATATAGTTAAAATAGCACGATTCTTGTATATAAAGTGTAAGTAGCAGTGGTTTTATTTTTGGAACACCAAAACATGAAACATCAATGTTTATCGATAATCCTAAAACGGTAAATTACAAGTCATAATTAGCGCTCGAAAACGGTAATACAAAAACAAACTGCCTAATTAGGACGTAAATGGAAATTATGAAGCAAAAGTTCCTGTCAAGTGTGAGAAAAAGCTGTGAAGAAGGTCTTAGCTGGCGAGAGTTGATTTAGGATGTAGCTGTACTTGGTCAATTTCCATGGGCAATTGCTATTGATCTGCACTAGTTTTTGATTTATGCATTTTTTCCATAAGTGTTTTGCATATTAAATACGTCCGGTTTAATTCTTTGAAACATTGCTGAAACTATTGCGAAGCTTTGACTATATTGTTTTATCGAATCATCCCAATTCATCGTCTCTCTTCCCCCAGATCAAAAAACAAAGGCACTAATCATAAAATCTATTAAAAAATAAAATCAATCATAATGTCATTTAGAGGTACCCAATTCCCAGATTCAAGGTTCCCAAATCAAGCAAACTTCCCACCTTCTGGATCATCCTCGTCTATACCAAGTATAAATAAAAGACAATCATTTTCAGCCATTTCTTCAACTTATCTTGAAAAAATTGATAAATTAATACCATCTGAAAATCCAAATGTTCAAAAATTTGAAAAATTCACAAAGCAAATTGAAGATTTAGTCGATACTTATCTTGGATTTGCTAAACCTTACGTTCCATTCATTGGTAGATTCTTGATTGTTGCTACTTTCTTAGAAGATTCATCAAGAATAGTGACTCAATGGAAAGAACAAGTGTACTATCTTGCAACTTATAGACATCTTTATGAATGGTTTGTCAAATTATTCTTATTTTTGAACGTTGTTTGTATGGTTACTGGATCAGCATTAGTTATATTAAGAAAGAGAAATGAAATTGCCACCATTCTATTATCAGCCATTGTTTTGACTCAAGGTTTAATTTATGGATTATTCTTTGAACCAGTTTTCTTTTTAAGAAACGTTAGTGTCATTGGTGGTTTGATTTTAAGTTTTTCAGATTCATTAGTTACTGACAAGAGATCATTACTTATGCCTGGTTTACCATTGATGGAATCAAAGGATAATAAGAAATATTTCTTATTGGCAGGTAGAATCATGTTGATTGTTCTATTTTTAGCTTTTACATTTACCATCAAATGGTCGTTTGTCAATGTTCTCTTGATTCTCTTTGGTTTAGTTGGATGTTTCTCGATTGTTATTGGTTACAAGACTAAGTTCTCTGCTGTTATCTTAACCGTTGTATTATCATTATGGAATATCGTTAAGAACCATTACTGGACTTATAGATACAAAGATGGTAGAAGAGATTTCTTGAAATATGAGTTCTTCCAAACTTTATCTATTGTCGGTGGGTTATTACTCATTGTCAATTCCGGTGCTGGTGAGTTATCAGTTGATGAAAAGAAGAAAGTCTTCTAAGTTAGCTAACTTTGCAATAATGAAATCAAATTACTCAGAGATAATAGCAAAAAAAGGTCGGTTTTAGCTTATGCATGAGTGAGTGCATTATAAGCGGTAATATAATCGATATAAAACGTATTTAGGGTGTCTATAGCCGAATGATGAATATATCCATCCAATCATTCTTAAAATAACATAACAACGTAACACAACATGAAGTAATCATATATACTATCTAACTACGATAAGCCCTTAGACACCGGGAGTCGGGTAAACGCGAACAAATATCCGTGTTAGGGTTCCGATAAATCTTGTGAGAATTTGAGAAAAAAAGCAGTGTGATTTTGAGCCGCCAACCTTTTGTTCTTGTGTTTGGAAAGGTGGAATTAACAAAATTGAGTGAGTGATTTATTACTTATTATGTGTTTGATTTTTGTCTGGTAAAGTTGACGTAATTTTTGTCCTGTGTCTTTATTTTGTGGAGAAGTCTCTTCTTATTGACTTTTATATTTCTTCGTGTCAAATATATATTCATATATACTTTGGATATTCAGTTGTTGAAATTTTTTCACACCCAGGGTTTCTTTTTTTCAAGCAGGGGGTATGACTCTGAACCGAGTTTAGATATATAAATATTATCATCAATTTTATTGGATCTTTATTGGATCAAGACGTTTGATATAGGAATATGTTAGAAGAAATCTCGTTACAGAAAGATGATTACGATACACTAGGGCTGCCTTTATTCCCATTATCCACATGCAAATACGAATACGAATGGAAAAATGAAGATTATGTGTTATTTGTCAACAAATATAAAAATTTTGTTAATTTTACAATGGAAAAGTTTTTTAACAAGGATAATGAAATGTTTCAAATGATATGGAGAACAAATGGAGATGTACCTGATCGTACGAATGCCTTCTATCAGCATTTTCCAAAAGTAGCAACAAATTACGAAAGTGATCATCATGTTGCTAGTTTTATCAATATCAATCATTTTTACCTCGGAAGATGGTTACCAAAGCAGATTCTTACTTTCTTGTTCCCATTTGAAGATATCGTTAACAACTCAAGGAAATTGAATTCCAAATCTGTTCCTACTATAAATGAATGTAGGCTATGCGAGAGATTCAAAGGAGTTGAAGTATGGAATAGATCAGGTGAATGGTTTTGTCTTCGGGATGAGAAAAGTTTGACATTGGATGAAGTAAATGCAACACTAGAAACGATGAGGAATACGAAGATCAAGAATGAACCAAAGGTCAAATCACAAACTCAAGTGCAATCATCAACACAAACACAAAAAGCAGCAGCCGAAATACGGCATCAGGAGAAGATCGTTAAATTACCCAATATTGAAAGTGAGAAGTTGAATTTAAAACAACAGGATGCATTAGGACCTCTATTCTTCAAGAGTTATAACGAATTGAAGAAATGGAACAAGACTTCTTATGAGCCAGAAGTTTACAGATTAGAGAACAAATTATTAGAAACAAAGAGTCCTGAAGAGTATAAATTGATTGAAAAAGAATTGAAAGCTGTCAGAGCTTTGAAGAAATCTGGTTCTTTCAGCTCTAATTTGATTGTTACTGTTAAAGGTTAAAACCCTTCCATTTTTACCTGCATTTATTAAGAGCATAAGATCATGATAATTGAATATACTATTCAATTGGAATGATTTTTTATTTATTTATTTATTTAGTTAGTTATGTATATCCCCAAAAGATTCGAATTTTAATTCAATGACCCATGTAATGTAAAATATTATAAAAGCAAAGACTAAGATTCCTACTGTTCAGTTTCATCATCATCGTCCTCAATTGGAGGTGGATTGTGTAATACATTAGCTTTAAGATGGTAATGTTGTTTTCTCTTTTCTTCAAATAGTCTATGTTTCTCTTCTGGTGTTAATTCATGTTCTTCTTCTTCTTCTTCTTCTTCTTCCTCTTCTTCCTCTTCCTCCTCTTCTTTCTTCTCTTCTACAGGTTCCTCTTCGACTTTAGAACCTTCTAATGAGTTTGATCTCTTTTTAACTTCGATTTCATCCAAACCAACAGCACCTTCACCTAAAGAGAATCCTGCAACTTCTTCATCATCGTCTAAATAATACTCATTATTTGGATCGAATCCACCTTCATATGGAGTCTTTGGCTCATCTATCTTCATTGTAGCTGATTTCTCTAACTCATTCAACAAGATATTCTTCTCATCCCAAGATAAATGCTCAGCACCATGACTTTTCAAAGCGGCTTCTTGTTCAGCAGTCAATGTTTCTCTTAATTTAGGTTTAGGTTCATCATTTTCTGTATCATTCTCATTTTCACTCTCAGGCTTTTGAGGTCTATCTCTAGCACTACGCTTAGTGTAATGGATTGAATTCAAATACGTGTTTTCAATAACTTTCTTTCTATCAAATGTCTTTTCTTCTAATAAAGTTGGATTTGATTCTGGATCAGGATCCTCATCTTTATACGTTGCATGAACGGGTGCGTTTTTAAGTATAGATTTTGGAGGCATTCTGTTTGTATGTATGTATCTTTTATAGTAATGATTGACAATGGATTGTGCAGTTATTAATTGATATATGAACAGATAAGTACACACCCACCCACATCATCCATTCCTTGCCTTGCCTTGCCTTGCCTTATTAATCTCTCGCAACTAACCAAATTATGTGATCACGTGTCATTACCCACCAGCCACATAGAAGCAAGAGAAAAACCAACACTGCCACATTTACTATAAATAGACGTGGCGCATCCAGCTCTATTGTTGAAAAAATTCTCTTGTGAATCTTCCACGCTCGCCTGTTTGTTTGTTTTGTTTCCTGTTTGTTGTTTTGGTTTAGATCTGGAGGAATGAGAGTGGGATATATATATTAACTCCTTTGTTCTCTCTGTGAATTGTTTTGTAATTAATTATTTTATAGACTTGATATAATCTATACACTAAAGATGAAGCTCTCTACTTCTTTATTATCTACTATATTATCATTATATATCTCAAAGGTTTATGCCTCTGGTGGTGTATGTATCTAGTTATCATGTTAAGAATTGTTTCACAAGATTCCAGAATTTTTACTAACTTATGATTCTTATTTTACTCTTAACAGCTTGGTATCAATTTAGGTGTTGAAAACCCTGATGGTTCATGTAAGACTGCAAGTGATTACGAAAGTGATTTAGAGACTATTTCAGCTTATTCAACAAATATCAAGACATATGCTGCATCAACATGTAATACTTTAGAAGTTTTAGGACCAGTTGTTGAAGCAAAAGGTTTCAAATGGACTTTAGGTATTTGGCCAACCGATGATTCTAAATATGCAGCTGAAAAGGAAGCATTACAAAGTTATTTAGGACAAATTTCTGCATCAACATTAGAAGCAATTACAGTTGGATCAGAAGCATTATATAGAGCTGATTTAACAGCATCTGATTTAGCAGATAAAATTAAAGAAATTAAAGACTTAATTAGTGATATAAAAGATAAAGATGGTAATGATTTTTCATCTGTTAAAGTTGGTACAGTTGATTCATGGGATGTTTTAGTTGATGGAGCATCAAATGATGCAATTGTTGCAGCAGATATTGTTTATGCCAATGCATTTTCATATTGGCAAGGACAAACAATGGAAAATTCATCATATTCATTTTTTGATGATATTATGCAAGTTTTACAAGTTGTTCAAACTGCTAAAGGATCAACTGATATTGAATTTTGGGTTGGTGAAACAGGATGGCCAACAGATGGTGAAAGTTATCAAACTTCATCGCCTGGTGTTTCAAATGCTAAACAATTTTGGCAAGAAGCTATTTGTGCAATGAGAGGATGGGGTGTTAATACATATGTATTTGAAGCCTTTGATGAAACTTGGAAACCAGCTACTTCTGATACCGGTGATACTGAAAAGCATTGGGGTATTTGGGATGATTCAAGAACTTTGAAATATTCATTATCTTGTGATTATTCAAGTTAAATTTATTGATACCTTGCATTAAATTATTTATTATATTTATTTGTTTATTTATTTATTCATTTTCCTTTGTGTTTCTTTCCTTACATAGTATATATCGTTGTTGTAGACAAAAAAAATAAAATTAAAAGTCTATTATAGTTACAACAACTAAAACCGAGGTAGTAAAATTGAATTATCAGATAAATTTTTCCCTTGAGAAAAGATAGAAATTGGGCAGGTTAAGTTATGAGGTAATATAAGTATTACTGTTTTATCAGTTTGATTATTATCCAAAGAATAGTATAGGTAATGAAATGCTGGGAATAAAGTTAAACCAAGGAATAAGGAGATATAATAGATCGTTCATAACGTATTCCCGCCTGTTACAACAGAAACCAAGTAGTAATACCAATATAAATAAAGAAGAAGAAGAAGATGAGTTACTGAAACAAGCAGTTGAATTATCAAAGATACAAGAAGAGATAAATTCTACAACTTCATCGTTATATACACCTAGGGATCCATTAACGATTACATCTAATAGGGAATTAATTCAAGCACGTATTGATTCAATAGCTCAGAAATTAGAAGAACAAAGGATAAAAGAAGAGCAAAAATTAGAAGAAATGATTCAAAGAGAATATGATGAATTAATGAAACCGAAATTAAGTGATTATAAGAGACCAATTACTACTTTTTTCTTGTTAGCTTCTGCAACTTATCTTGCAATACAGTATCTTTGGTGGAGTCTTGAAGGAGAAGGAATAATTGAGAATAAAGAGATGAAGATACGTGAATTAGAGAACAAGATTCAAGAATTATTAGATGAACAAAGGGATATAATTAATGGGGATTATAATAGCAAGAAGAAATCAAATGGAAGTGATTCAAATGGTGGTGGTGATAATAATAATAAATCAAGAAAATGGTTTAGTTTATGGAGACATTAGTTTAGTTTTAAAAACTTAGATGTTTTGATGGTGTCTCGTGTATATATAGAGTACAACCGTTTTAGTCTTTATTTATTTGCATAGTTTACATTTTAATATTACTTAAGTTACAATAATTGATCCATTGATTGATCCATCAGTGGTATGGGTAAGTAAATTGATTCATTGGTATTGTGTATACTTGGTACACTCCATTTGAGTAATACAAAAAGCTACTTGAATTGACTCAAATTAGTTTGAATGAGAGTTAGATTGAATAGTAAACAGGGTTACTATCTAATCTACAGGGTGTAAAATGGGGTTCATACATACATATATACAATGCAATGAGATAGACAAAGCATACGTACGGATTTGGCTTTCAATCACTGTATTTAATCAAATCTACCTAGTTCAGAAATCTCGGTGCCCTGAAAGTTTAAGCAAGTGAATATTGATTACTCCACTAAACTGTTCATTCTATCGCTTAGTGGTGGTGATCCCTTTCTTTTACTTTTACTCTACTCATATAATCTGTATATACATGTATCTCGCTACCCCTGTTACTGATCACCGCTACTGCCACTGTTTCAGCATGGCTGTTCCATAGAAACCACCACCAAGACAATAAATTGTAAATACGCAAGGGGCTCAGAGGCGCTCACTCTCACTAAACCGAATCACCCAACCCCTCTCACTCGCACTCACTCGCACTCACTCGCACGACTAAAACACCGGCACTTTAGAGGACAAGAACAGAAAAAATTCCGAAAAGAAGCAAAAAGAAAACAAGAGAAAACCCAACAAATTTCGACGGAGAGAATTTCCAAGAGTTGAATAAAATTGCTTTCCCCGGATTTTCCATAATTGAATACTGAGATAAATTTAAGATGTTATGAAGAGTATATAAATAATTAAGAATGAACAAATACCAAGTAACAAATAACAAATACCGGGCGTAAAACAAGTGGAGTAAACGGACTAAAGCGACATGTGAAATATTGAGAGGGTGTTTGAGTGTTTTATTTAGCATGTTTTCCGTGTGGAAGAGGGGTTTTGTCTTGTGGGTTTGTCTTTGTCTTTGTCTTGATTCTTGTTTTCTGTGTCACATCTGTTGTGTTGCTTGTGTGTAATTTTTTTATTTTATAGAGTGTGTAGTGTAGTGTACTGTGGGAGTGTAGTAGAGTAAACGTAAGTGTTATATTAGTAAACGTGAGTGTTAAAGGAGTAAAAGCATCAACGTAATCAAGGGATAATACAGAACAGACAAAAAAAATTAGACGCCGCCGCTGTTTTTAGTAAAAATTCTGTGTGTTGGTTCTGACTGTTGACATGTTGACGCAGTCAATTAGATAACCGTTTTTCTTTGTTTATCATGCCCTCTTTTTCCTTTTAGACCCTTTTTAAACTTCTTCTTCTTCTTCTTTCTTTTAATCCTTTGTTATCTATTCAATCCTTTAAATCATTTAAATTAATCAAATAAAATAAAAAAAAAAGAATGGTTTTCCAAGTAAACGTACCTGTAGGTCCGGCTAAAGAAGGTGAAACGTCCCCAAGAAGATTTTATAAAGTTAAAGATGGTGCTGTATCAAGGCCAGTTGGCTTTAACTGTAACACAATCTATGAATTCTTATTAGAATGTGCTAAAGTTCATGGTAAAAATGCAAATTGTCATGGTTGGAGAGATTTAGTTGAAGTTCATACTGATACTAAAAAAATCACAAAATTAGTTGATGGCGAAGAAAAAACTATCGACAAGAAATGGCAATATTATGAATTAAGTGATTATAAATTTTTAACTTATGGTCAATTATTAGATTTAATTCATAATTATGGTAAAGGTTTAGTTAAATTAGGTGTTGAATCAAATGAAGAACAAAAGGAAAAATTTCATATTTTTGCTTCAACTTCGGCAAAATGGATGCAAACTTTCTTAGCAACTCAATCTCAAGCAATTCCAATTGTTACAGCTTATGATACTTTAGGTGAAGAAGGTTTAACTCATTCATTAGTTGAAACTGAATCTGTTGGTGTCTTTACTGATAACGATTTATTAGTAAAATTAATCAATCCTTTGAAAAAAGCTAAACATATTAGATATATCGTTCATTCTCAACCAATTGATCCAAATGATAAAAGAGATGGTGGTAATCTTTATTTAAATGCTAAAAATGCATATGATAAGATAAAAGAAATTAGACCTGATATTCAAATTATATCATTTGATGAAGTAATTAAATTAGGTAAAGAAAATAAAGATGTTATTAAAATAAATCCTCCAGTTGCTGATGATTTAGCTTGTATTATGTATACTTCCGGTTCAACGGGTATTCCAAAAGGTGTTATATTAACTCATAAAAATATTGTTGCAGGTTTAGGTGGTATTTCAGTTAATGTTACAAGAGAATTTGTTACTTCAAAAGATCGTATTATTGGATTTTTACCATTGGCTCATATTTTTGAATTAGCTTTTGAATTAATTGTATTTTATTGGGGTGGTGTCTTAGGTTATGCTGGTGTCAAAACTTTAACTGATTTATCTGTTAGAAATTGTGAAGGTGATATGAAGGCTTTCAAGCCAACTATTATGGTTGGTGTTGCTACCGTTTGGGAAACTATTAGAAAAGGTATATTGACAAATATTTCAAAAGCTTCTCCATTATCTCAAAAGGTATTTTGGGGTGCTTATAAAGCTAAATTAGGTTTAAAGAAATATTCTTTACCAGGTACTGGTTTAATTGATTCAATTATCTTTAAGAAGATTAAACAAGCAACTGGTGGTCAATTAAGAATCTTATTAAATGGTGGGTCCCCAGTTTCTGGTTCCACTCAAAGATTCATCTCAAATACAATTGCTCCAATGTTAATCGGTTATGGTTTAACTGAAACCGTTGCTAATACATGTATCTTGGATCCATTCCATTTCGAATACGATGTTGCAGGTGCTTTAGTTGGTTCCGTTACTGTGAAATTAATTGATGTTCCTGAAGCTGGTTATTTCGCTAAGAATAATCAAGGTGAAGTCTTAATTAGTGGTTTACCTGTTATGCAAGGTTACTATATGAATGATAAAGAAACTTCAAGTGCTTTCAGTTACGATAAAGATTATTTCTCCACTGGTGATATTGGTGAATGGACTGAAACTGGTCAATTGAAATTAATCGATCGTAAAAAGAATCTTGTTAAGACTGCAAATGGTGAATATATTGCTTTGGAAAAATTAGAAAGTTCTTACAGAGCAAATTCATTAGTTGTCAATCTATGTTGTTATGCTGATGAAACTAAAGTTAAACCAATTGCTATCGTTGTACCAAATGAATTGAAATTAAAAGAATTAGCTGTTGAATTAGGTATTACCTCTTCAGTTGAGGTTGAATTACACGATTTAATTGAAAATAAAAAAATTATTTCAAAAGTTTACAACTCTTTATTAGAAACAGGTAAAGCTCATAATTTACAAGGTATTGAATTAATTCAAGGTATTGTAATGGTTGATTTTGAATGGACTCCTGAATCAGGTTATGTTACTTCTGCTCAAAAATTACAAAGAAAGAAGATTCTTAATTCCGTTAAAGATCGTGTTGATCAAGTTTATGCCTCATCTAGTTAAATCTATTTACTTTCATTATTAGTATTATTATTATCATTCAAGATGTCATTTTTTATTTACTTACATAACTATATAACACTACTTTAATTTAATCTTTTTCAAACTGATCTAATTCATCCATTACAAATCGATTAAAATCATTAAAATTATCTAAATATAAATGATGTCCAGAATCACTAATTTCCATAACATCACATTTAAAACCTCTATCAATCAAAGATTGTTGACTCTTATATCCACCTTCAATATTCATCCAGTCGTCTGATCCATAAACCCACGTGGAATCACATTTGAGACCATCTATTCTATCAACTAGTTCATTACGTGGAACACCTCCTGGACCAAGCAAATAGTTTAACATATACTCACCTGATCCTTTCCCATTGAAAATAGCATAAGTGTATAAATGCATTGCTCTTTGTTCTCTTTTGTTCAAAATTGATGTATCTCTAGAGAATCTTCTACTTGTCCAACCGGATGTAAACATTGATCCTAACCAAGCAGTGTTACGAACTAAGACAAATGGTGATACGTTCATGTTCCATAACTTATCAAACCAGAATGGGATAGTTGGTGGGTTTTGTGGATGTGTTATACCCGCTGGTGATACAAGTAATAATTTCTTAAACAAATCAGGGTTATGGATGTTTAATAATATTGAAAAATAAGCTCCCATAGAATGGGCTAATACCATGGTATCTTTACCTTTCAAACCTTTAGCTAAGAACCAAGAATTTAAAGATTCAACAAACCATTCTTCTATCTTCGTATAGTTTTCAACTGGTTCTTTGAAAAATGGAAACTCTGGACGAGATGAACATCCATATCCCAATAGATCAATTGCATGTATATGCCAATTTGGTTTTGATCTGGCTATCTTTTCGATATTCTTAATGAAGAAACCTAACCCAGCACCGTAACCATGCACCAAGACGATATGACGTTCTGGTTCTCCAGAAGGAACACTAACACTTGGAGAAATGTATAATTCATTGATGTAATCACCTTGCTTGTTGATCTTAGTCTTGATTATCTCATAATCGATGTTAGATGATAGACAAGTATCGATTAATTCTTCTTGGATGTCTTCTAAGTTATGACGGATCTTATAATGCTCAAATGATTCCTTGACGCTTAATGGGAATGAATTAGTGAATATCTTCGATAATGGGAGTCCAGAAGGTGAAGTTGAATGTCTAAATCCTGTCTTTCTTTTATTATTATTATTATTATCATTATCGTTGTCATTAAAATTATTGTCATTAGTTGGGTTGTTGCGAGGTGGGAAATTAGATGGTGTAAAAGTGGAGTTAAGCCTAATGAAGCCTATCAACGATCTTCGCAAGGGATTTGTAGTAACTTGAATCATTTTCTTTTTTTGTTGTTTAGAGCTAAAATTGATTACAGCACCGTTTTTATTTGAATATGACAAAGCATATGGAGGAGGAAAAATAGTGAGAGTCAAAAGTGAAGTGATTCTATTTTATATAAAGTCTGTAAAATAAACAAACCCACAACTAACTACGACTACAATAGCCTTCAAATGACTAACCTTTTCAATCTATACTATGAATATCTTTTGTTGTGCTATATAACCAACAAAATCAAAGCCATATGTTATTTATGTGTTACCTTTTTCTTGTTTCTTTTTCGCTACTTTCGGAAAATTGACTGTTGTTCTGTTGGGAATTTTGCGGCGCGGTAGTAGTTGTATATTTAATCTTAGGTACTTGTTGAATCAGCAGATAATTAATTGTAGGGAAATACATGCTTATGGCGAACTAGTCAACAAATATCATGTTAAGCAATCTAACTGTGTTTGTCACTGTCGGATTATATACATAACAATATTGTAATTGCTGGCTAGGTTGTAGATAGTAAATATACTCGAATTCTCAAGAAATGTAAAGTTCAAATCATTATCGGGTTTTTCTCAGACGTAATCCGCCTCATGATGTGAAGTTTAGTAAGTATATAGGATCTGGCGTTTATATAAGTAAACAACTTTTTATGGTCAAAAGGATTATTAAATTACTCCACTACAATCACTACAATCACTACAATCACTACAATCAGATGAATCTCTATAAAAAGGGTTTGCTCATCTTCGAGTAATTTAAGAAATTTGTTGGGCAGTGAACATGATGGAGTCATATTTGTTTCTAATCTAAACTTCAATGATCTTATGGGATTGTGGTTGTAATTTTCAAAGTCTCAACTATAATACGTGCTGCTGTATAATTGAAGCTTCCATAAATTGCAGTAATCTTACCAGCTGCGGCTGTAGTACCTGAACCGGTCCAGAAAATGGTGGTACGGTAATTCCTGTACTAGTATAAGTGGAGCCTCCTGTGGTGACAGTAGCAACACCTGTTTGTGTATATGTAACAGATCCAGTTCATGCAGTAGTTGTAGTGCTAGGAGATTTAGGCGTTGTAGGAATTGTAGGGATTGCAGTGCCAGGAGACTCAACAACTATGTGACCGACCATCCATGGTTTCTCTAACTTGTCGCTTGTTTCAAGACCAGTCCAAGTAATCGTCGTAGTATTCTCAAGTATATATCTATAGTTAGATGGAATCTACCTGTTGTGAGTACATCCCAGAGAACTTAAGGTAGATTAAAATAAAATAATGACAAAACCTGCTAATCCCTGGATAAGAAACAAAGAACAAACCCACCCACTCCCGCGGCTGTGTTCCCTGTTCCTGTTCCTGTTCCGGTGCGTGCGCGTGCGAAGCGAGTGGAGTTGCCCGATTCAGGCGGCGCTTCTCTGTTGCTTCAGCTGCCTGGGAATGAGTCAGGTGCCTTCCTTCCTTTACTGGAGAAATAGCGCAATAGCGCGCCGATAAGAGCAGAAATTGTTAGTGTAAAAATTTTTTGTGGATGACTTCACAATCACCGCTGTAATGTTAAGTTAGTTAGGGGCCGTGAGTCTCAATTTTTCACTTCTGAGTCATCTACACGGGTTTGATTTGATTTTATATATTATTTGTTATTTGTTTATTCTTATTCTTTCTAATAACTTTTTTTCACTTTGAGTTTTCTCTTTAATCCAAGTGTTTATATACTCAAATTCTGAACTTATTTTGCTCAAATATATCAATTTGATCACCATTAGTTTACTACCCGCAATCATCGAATTTTCAATCAAGGATCTGAAATTTCATCGCTAAATATTAAAATACTGACTGATACAATTACAGTATACCCAAAAGAAAAAAACAAAAAAACAAAAAAACAGAAAACACACACATACATACATATATACATATATACAAAATGGTTACAGTGAATCCATATGGTCCAAATCCATCTGATTATTTATCAAATGTTTCAAAATTCGAAATTATTGATTCAACTTTAAGAGAAGGTGAACAATTTGCCAATGCATTTTTCACTTTAGAATCAAAATTAAAAATCGCTAAAGCTTTAGATGAATTTGGTGTTGATTACATAGAATTGACTTCACCTGTTGCATCTGATCAAGCTAGAGAAGAAGTTGAAGCTATTTGTAAATTAGGTTTAAAAACTTCAAAAATTCTTACTCATATTAGATGTCATATGCATGATGCTAAAATTGCTGTTGAAACTGGTGTTGATGGTGTTAATGTTTTCATTGGTACTTCTCAATTCCTTAGAGAACATTCTCATGGTAAGGATATGTCTTTTATTACAAAAGCTGCAATTGAAGTTATTGAATTTGTTAAATCAAAAGGTTTAGAAATTAGATTCTCTACTGAAGATTCATTTAGATCTGATATTGTTGATTTATTAAATATTTATACTACAGTTGATAAAATTGGTGTAAATAGAATTGGTATTGCTGATACAGTTGGTGGTGCTAATCCAAGACAAGTTTATGAATTAATTAGAACAATTAAATCAGTTGTTTCTTGTGATATTGAAACTCATTTCCATAATGATACAGGTTGTGCTATTGCTAATGCTTATACTGCTTTAGAAGCTGGTGCTAAATATATCGATACTTGTGTATTAGGTATTGGTGAAAGAAATGGTATTGTACCATTAGGTGGGTTTATGGCAAGAATGGTTGTATCTGATAGAGATTACGTTATGTCAAAATATAATTTACAAAAATTAAGAGATTTAGAAATTCTTATAAGTGAAATTGTTTCAGTTAATATTCCTTTTAACAATCCAATTACTGGATTTTGTGCTTTTACACATAAAGCTGGTATTCATGCTAAAGCTATATTAGCTAATCCATCAACATATGAAATTTTAAATCCAACAGATTTTGGATTAAATAGATATATTCATTTTGCCAATAGATTAACAGGTTGGAATGCAATTAAATCAAGAGTTGAACAATTGAATTTAAATCTTTCTGATAATCAAATCAAAGAAGTCACTACTAAAATTAAACAAATGGGTGATGTAAGACCTTTGAATATTGATGATGTTGATTCAATTATTAAACAATTCCATGCTGAAGTTACTAATACTGAAACTGAAAATACATCCGAAGAACCAGAAGCTAAAAGACAGCATATATAGAAAGATATCTTTGTCAAAACAAAAGTTTCTAAATGCTTACCCCCTCTCGAGTACATTTTGCATCAACGATTTCAAGAATAACATTATTTACTTCATTATATCATTCGTCATATCTATTACTTTGGTTTAAATTCATTGGTTAGTTTGGTTAGTTTGTTTTTTCACGTTTCGCGTTTCACTCTCCCATCCCTATCCCTATACTTTTTTTTTATCTAGCTTTTATATAATTAAAGCCTCCCCAATAAAAAGCACGCGTTGAATGTCTATTCACTATCCACTGATATGTAAAAAATCCAACCTACAACGTAATTACGAAGTTGTAAGCGCCTGATTTGAAAACAGTCACATCCCTCACACTTTACACCACATCTAAATTTCTAATTAGTAAATACACGCTAATTTTTCACTGAGAAACTTTTTTTTTTTTTCCATTTAGCTTCCCACCGTTTGGTTCTTTGATTATTATATATTTCAAACTGTGCTCTTTCTTCTTTTCATATTGAATAAACTCTTTTTTCTATTCTTTTTAGTTATTAAGCAAATATAGTCAATCAACATGCCTCGTATGTATTCATTACTTCACAAACAATACTAAGATTATATCATTACCATTCACTTGAACTGATTCTTCAAAAGCGGTTCAGTAAATTACATGATCATAATCGAGGTTTCGGGTCCTCTTAATACAATATGAATTATGAATTAATTCATATTGTATAAAAAAGACTTTATCTGCAATTCTCTTTTCAAGATATACATTGAAATACAGAATCTGATAAACTATTCTTTTGATTACACTTTAGCTATTGAACTCCCGACACTTCAATAGCTGAGAATTTCATCACTGAAATTTTTTTCCTACAATTACTGTGTTATGGTAATGGTATACTAGGAATCCTATTTCGATGATTTTCTTTTGTTTTTATCAACGCCTATTGCTCAATATATTTATTGTTCATTGGGTTGAATTGGAATGTTGTTCTCTTTATGTTGAACTTCGTTTACAGTTGGAATAGTTTATCATTTTCTTGTTTCTTTGTAAAAATCTTGTAATATCTATTGTAAATAAAGTAAACCACCACCCATTTTTTCTTTACTTGAAGACATTATTCTAACTAAAAAAATTAATTAGGTGCTCCAAGAACTTACTCCAAGACTTACTCTGTCCCAAAGAGACCTTACGAATCTGCTCGTTTAGATGCTGAATTAAAATTAGCCGGTGAATACGGTTTAAAGAACAAGCACGAAATCTACAGAATTGGTTTCCAATTATCTAAGATTAGAAGAGCAGCTAGAGATTTATTAACCAGAGATGAAAAAGATCCAAAGAGATTATTCGAAGGTAATGCTTTAATTAGAAGATTAGTTAGAGTTGGTATCTTATCTGAAGACAAGATGAAATTAGATTACGTCTTATCTTTAAAGATTGAAGATTTCTTAGAAAGAAGATTACAAACCCAAGTTTTCAAATTAGGTTTAGCTAAATCTGTTCACCATGCTAGAATCTTAATCACTCAAAGACATATTGCCGTTGGTAAACAAATCGTCTCTATCCCATCTTTCATGGTTAGATTAGATTCCCAAAAGCACATTGACTTTGCTCCAACTTCCCCATACGGTGGTGGAAGAGCCGGTAGAGTTAAGAGAAGATCTCAAGGTAAATCTGATGAAGGTGCTGAAGAAGAAGATGAAGAATAAATTACTCGTTAATTTATTTCAATTTCTTTACACACTTTTATTAATTTATCATCGCATCATCATCCCCCTCCCCTCTCTCCCTTCAAAATAACAAATTTATTGTTTTTTGTTACAAGTATTTATTATTCATTAATTAATTAAATAACAGAATAAAGAGAAAGTAATCTTTTTTAGTTGTATAATAATATCAAATTCGATTCGTTTATTTCTTATAGTACTCTAACCTATGAACCAGTTGTACTATTGATTTAACTACCTAATTACCCACCTATCTACCTTCCTACCCGCCTACTTATCTACCTACCTACCACTTATCTTGTCTACCAGAAGTTATATGTTTGGAGAATACCTTTCAATCTATGTGACTGCTGTCAACACCTCCAACCAACTACACCACACACCCCTACTTGAACACCAATCCCACCCTCTTATTGACCCGATTTTGGACATGGCGGCCTTACCAACCTCGTCGACCAAGCACACCCCACACCCCTTATTACTCTAGCTGTTCCCAAAATAACGAGCGCCCAACCCGTGCTTCTTTCACTGGCTGAGAGAAAGAGCGAGCGACAAAGTGTGAGAAATTTTGGTTTCACACTCACTCAGTTTCCTTCCTAGGCTTTTGGTACTGAAAATTATCCACTAAAGAATTTTTCTCATAGTTAAGAAGACTTGTTTAATTTTACATTTCATTTGTTCTGATATAGCATCTTGTTATTTAGAACTAATATATAATAATCATTCAAAATGGGTAAAAGGTATGTGCATATCAATCAGAATCAGTGGATTAGTCAACAGGAAGTAGAACAACAAGGGAGAAAGAAAGAAAGAATTTTCATCTATTCATATATTGTCAATAGTTCAAATTATCATCTATAAGAAGATTAATAGAAGTTCATGATTATCATATGGCAGAAGTTAGAACATGTGTTTACAAGATTAAATCAAGAGTACGAAGAAGTATCATTCAAGTTGACTAGAAAGTTGTATTATTATATCTCATCTATATTGAAGAATTTTTCAGATGTTGAAATTGCAATCAAGATGTATTAGAAAGTGTTTGAATATGTTGTATCTGATCAGTTCACTCGACTGAATTCAACCAATCATTTGGATCTATCAGTTTCATAGAATTTTCCAAGTGGAAAGAAGAAATTAGGAAATCGATTTCAGATGAAAGGTTTTACCATGTAACTAACATACATGATAATGTAACTCTTACTCATACATGTCCAAAGTCGAATGATACAGAAGAATAAGTAATCTGTCGAATAACTTCATAAATCAAATCGGCGAAAGGAATAGCGTCAAATGAATGATATATACCCTTGTTATAAAATCACTCCCTGAAGACTAATCTTGAAAGATAATACCAAAATGAATCAATTTACTAACTAATATTCACTTATTAATATAGTCATGGTTTAAGATCAAGAACTCGTTACGCTTTCAGTCGTGACTTCAAGAAGCACGGTGCTTTACCAATGACCGTCTACTTGAAGACTTACAAAGTTGGTGATATCGTTGATATTAAGGCTAACGGTTCTATCCAAAAGGGTATGCCACACAAATTCTACCACGGTAAAACCGGTATCATTTACAATGTTACCAAATCCGCCGTTGGTGTTATTGTTAACAAAATCGTTGGTAACAGATACATTGAAAAGAGAATCAACTTAAAGATTGAACATATCAAACACTCTAAATGTAGACAAGAATTTTTAGACAGAGTTAAGTCTAACGCTGCTAAGAAACTCGCTGCTAAACAATCTGGTGAACCAGTCTTATTAAAGAGACAACCAGTTGGTCCAAGACCATCTAAAGTTGTTTCTGGTGCTCCAATTACCTTAGCTCCAGTTGCTTATGAAACTTATATCTAATCTCTTTTTAATTATTTAATTATATATATATTAAAATTAAATCTTTAGTCTCATTACTTCTGTGTACATTATTGTACAATCAACAGTTAATACATACATTAAACATGTAATTCCTATCAAAAGCAATTTAATTCCACCACTTAATTTAGTATGAGATTCATGAAATTTTTCAAATGAGGGTGCAAAGTGTTACAAAAAATATTTAATTTTCTAAAATTTTAGTAGTGAAAATTCCAATATGGCAAATTGAGTAATAATTATAAGATTTGTCTTGTAAAGATAAGATACTTACACAAATATTGTGATACCTTAAACAGGCATATAAAAAGTCACAGGAGAGACTGAATTCCTTGTATATTATAGTGATCTCAGGAAGAATAAATAACTCAGATCTGTTCAAAAGGTTGCTTATAACAAGGGGGTTTTCTACAGAGGAATAATTATCAAAAATAAATTAAAGAGTTATCATAATACAGGAAAAGCAAGTGAGATACATTGTATATAACCAGGGAAGAAGATCAATGAGATGAGTATTAACGAGAAGAAATTGAAAGAGATAGAACAAAATCTTGAAAGAGATGTAAGAGAATCTTTACCTTATCTAACAAGTGATGAAAAATCATCAACGCTTCGAAAAGCAATTGATTTAAAAGAAGAACAACAACAACAATCATTAACATTACAGCAGAATAAACCAGTGGCGCCATGGGTTCATTTTGTTGCTGGTGGTCTTGGAGGTATGTGTGGTGCTATATGTACATCGCCATTTGACGTTGTTAAAACTCGTTTACAATCAAGTGTTTATCAAGATTTATATAAAACAAAGGCAAGTGGCCTTAATTCAAATGTATTTGGAATAATGAGAATCCATATTCGTGAAACTTTCAATATTCTTCAAGGAGTTTATAAATATGAAGGTTTTACAGCTTTGTTTAAAGGTTTAGGACCAAATTTAGTAGGTGTTATTCCAGCTCGTTCGATTAATTTTTTCACATATGGTTATTCAAAAGATGTGATATGTAATAATTTCTTTGAAGGTAAAGAAAGTTCAGTTGTTCATTTGTTAAGTGGTATAACTGCTGGTTTTGTAACATCAACTGCAACTAATCCAATATGGTTAGTTAAGACTCGTTTACAATTGGATAGAGCTACTTCAAAACAGTATAAGAATTCGATTGATTGTGTTGTTAAAATCATTAAAAATGAAGGTTTCTTGAAACTTTATTCAGGTTTAACAGCTTCATACCTTGGATCTGCTGAATCCACTTTACAATGGGTCTTATATGAACAAATGAAACAAATTATCAATACTAGAGCAAATAATTTTATTAAATCAGGTAGAGAAAGAACATCAGTTGATGAAGTATTTGATTGGTGTGCTAGATCTGGATCAGCAGGTTTGGCTAAATTTTGTGCTTCTTTGATAACGTATCCACATGAAGTTGTAAGAACAAGGTTAAGACAAGCACCTTCTTTAGAAAATGGTAAACCAAAATATACAGGTTTAGTTCAATGTTTTAAATTGGTTATAAAAGAAGAAGGTTTTGCTTCAATGTATGGTGGATTAACTCCTCATTTATTAAGAACTGTTCCAAATAGTATTATTATGTTTGGTTCTTGGGAATTGTTCACAAATGTCTTATCAAATATATGATAAGATCTACTTCCTTCATTTTTTCTAAAACTTTTTTGCTTGTCATTATTATTAAGGGTTCCTGTACATACTCTAATGCATATCTATATATAAATTATATATATATATCACCTCTTATACATAGCTCAATTAATCTTTCCTTAATTCATACTATCTTAGAACTTGTACCTTGATAAATAAATTTATAAATTTCATTAACACTTAAACCATCTGGAGAATTTTTACTATTACTGATATTAGTTGAGCTTAATACAGTTGTTGAATCGATATTTGTATTGCTATCGTATTCCTTCCCTACTTCCACGCCATCTTCTTCTTCTTCTTGTCTCGTAAGGTACCCACCAAAGTTATAATTATCCAATAAATTCTGTGTATCCTGTATGCATTTCATATCAAATTCAGAAGCTCCACCATATTCAGGATTTATCTCAAATTCTTCGTTCATTCGTATACTCTCTTGAATCCATTCTGTGACTTCAGGTAAATGTTTCTTTCTCAACATCGTTGTCAAGATTCCTTCGTTTAAAGTTGCAGGAAATTCTGTATTTGGGTAAACATTTGTATGTGTTAAAATATCCTTATGTGTATCTAAAGCAGTAGCTAAAGAAGTCAGTTGTGACAATATCACATTATACTGATTTTGCAAATAAGTCCAAGAAGGTAGGACACCTGTCTTTTGAGCACCTGTAGATTGTCTTATTGAATCTTCATATAGACTAATTGAACGATTTAATTGTGCTAATGTTGTTCTTAATGCTTCAAGAGAAGATATTGGAACATCTTGGAATAATTGTTGATTGTTTTGTATGTTTGTATTTGGTGGGTGTGTCCCACTTTGTGCATTAGCTTGATGAGATGGCGCCATTGATATGTATTTGTTGATTAATGTGATAGTACTTTATAGCTAAAAGATGTCAATCATGTTAATCATGTTAATCATGTTGATAAATTGAGATTGATTTTATTCCGAGAAATTTAAAAAATAAATTAAGATTACATTTAAGCGGAGGAATCTTATCTGATAATTGATTGATTTTTCATTACTGTGTTATTAGTAGTATCAAGATAGTCATGGTAAAGAACGATATCAATCCGGCTCATCTGGAGAGTATGTATTCACTTCTTCAATGTAACTCAGTTACAGGAGTACGTTACTAACTACAACGAAATAGGAAAGAAGCAGAAGCAAAAAGAGATAAAGAAACAACAGAAGTTGAAACAAACACTGAGATTAGAAAAGATAAAGCATTATGATATGAATAGACTTCGAATGAGGATTAGCCTGTTAGAAGAGAAGAAGAAAGGAAACAAGTATGGGAAATTACCAGCACATGAAGAAAAGACATTGATTCAATTGCAATCTGATTTGAATCTACTCAATCATAGTAAAGTAAGTAATGGGGAATCTGTACAAGAGAGTACCGAACCTGTGTCTACGGTGGTTGAGCCGAGTATACCAGAGGAGGACAAGAAATTGGGTCCAAGGTCTATATTCTACGAACCAGAGTGGAATCCATTGGGGAGATCAATTGAAAGCAGACCTGATCTGCCTAATGTTATATACCCATTGCCTGAATCTGAAAAGTATGAGTATAAGACCACAGCTGATCCTAAGATCCCTATTCCTTCTGTTCCTCAGCCTAGGTTCTATAAATTGAAAGGTGTTGGTGGTGCAGTTATATCAAAAGATGAAGTAAGTCGTGGGGAGTCAACTAAGGAGAAAATACGTAAGAATTTCATTCTTCCTTCACATTTACTCCAAAAGCAGAGGGAGAATGATAGCAATGATGGTAAGGATAATAATGGTAAGGAAAATGACGTTAATGATAATGAATTTGGAGATATGGCAGAGGAAGAAGAAGAGTATTGGAAAACTCATAAGAGAAAGTTATCGGAATAAAAACTAATTATTCAATGTAATAATATTCATATAATTTTATATATTTTATTTAATCATAAAACTAAATATATTTGAAAAGAGATTAAATACCTAAATCATTTTTCAAATATATATATAAGTAAGTGTTTGTAATTTCAAATTATTTAATCTATTTTTCTTTAGCAAATAATTTTTCAACTTCTTCAACAGATTGAGCCAAAATCTTTTCTTGGAATTTAGGATTAGTAATTTCAGATTGAACTTTTGAAATAACAGTTGCAGATAATTGTTCTTGTTCTTGTTGTCTAATTTGAGCTTCATATCTAACCCAAGAATCTAAAACTGATTTAGCTTCAGTAGCAACTTGAACTTGTTGTTTTAATTCAAAAGCTTCAGCTTCAAGAGCAGCAGTTTCTTTTGATAATTCGAATAAAGCTTTAGTAGTTGAAACAACATCTTTTAAGTTTGAAACTTGAGAAATTCTTTCTTTAACAGCTTGAACATGACCTTCTCTTGAAGCATTTAAGATATTTAAAACTTGGTTTAATCTGTTTTCAGCAAATTCACCGTATAATGGAGCAATGACTTTAGCAACTAAACCAATGATACCACCAAAGGTAATTAATAAGATAGTTTCATCATTAACAACGTATAATTCACTTGAAATAGCGTAAATTGAAGCGGCAGCAGTGGTAGCTAAGATACCGGTCTTAGATAAGAATGAGTTACCTGGTAAGGCATCAATGATTGAAGTAGCCTTGGCCTTTGGATCAGTTGGAGGAGTAGAGAGGAAACGTACACCGATTCTATATTAATGGTTAGTAAATGTTTGAAAATAAATTGAATGTAAATTAAAAGTAAATAAAAACATACGGAGCAATTGATCTAGCACCAAGTTGGGCAACGGCTGGTCTAACAGCTAAATTAATAAGAATTGAGTTAGTAAATTGTCTTATCATTGATTAATGAATCAATCGTATCTTATTCTCTGTAATGACTGCTTTTCGTGATTGTAAACATGGAAACATATGGTATTATGGGGTCACTAAAGGGTAGTAATTGTTGATGGATCGTAATGAATGGTGGGGTATATAACCGGATAAGTTGAACACGATCACCATTTGATTGATTGAGTATTGAAATCACACAGAAGTATGGAAAATTAAAAAAAATAACGCTTGTCTCTCATTGTAAATTCAACCAACTTGTCCAATGTATGAGTGAACGAGTGAATTTTGGAAATGGGTGTATGCAACAAAGAGTGTGTATAGAGGATAAGTAAACGGATGGATTGTGATCTAATGGATGTAACATACCTCTCATGGATAATCTGGAAGCTAACATATTGTCTATTTTAAATGGATCAACCAATTAAGTATATGATTATAGATAGTACAAGTGATAAACCACCGTTAATACACCGTTAAATGCTGTAACTTCACTCGATTTTCTTTCTTTCTTTCTTTCTTTCTTTCTTTGAATCTCGAATCGCGGGCAGCTTAACCAGCAGCGCGAGCCCGAAAAGGCGAGAACGCGCGCTGATTGGCTGGGTTTAGTGATGTGGGTTTAGTTGGTTTGGTGAGTTGTGTGCACGTGGCGGTGAGTCTATCGGTGTGTAAGGCACGTGATTTATGGGATTATTAGGGTTACTAGGTTTACTAGTTTATTACTGAGTAAAGAGTAAGATTGATTTATATATCTATATGGTACATGGATAGTGGGTTGTATAGCAGAATGGTGGATTGTGGGTAGTGAACAATCAATGATATTCATAACCTGTTGTTTCAGCTATCTCTAATTGATCTTGTTGATGAACTCTTCGTAAAACTTCTGAAGCTGAAGATTCTTGAACGACACCATCTATTAATAATTCATCAATTACATGATAAGCAACTTGAAAATTAAAAATAATATCTAATTCACATACTTTGCCATAAGCTGAATCCATAATTTCAACATATCTTTGTATTATCTCTAATGTTGCCAATTCATTATCATCATTTGTAATTCCAACTATGAAAAACAATGAAGCATATCTTTTATAAACTAATTTTGAATCTTTATATTCTAATACATTACAAACATTTGATTTCCTAAGTGGTATAATCGTTGCTAATTCTCTTGTTATTCTCTGTTTTTCCTTTTGTGATACTGTTATATACCATTTGGATAATCTCACTTTACCCTGTCTTGAAAGCAGCACTACAAACTTAATAGCCATCTTGTTGATTGATTGTGTATTAATTATTACTTACTTTCCCCTCTATAACAAACAACTATCAAACAATCAAATCATTTATCTAACAGACAACTTGATGACATTCTCAATTTAGGTGTGGCGAGTTGACGCGGCTGGTGATTTCACAGTTAATGTGGCTAAGTTAAATACAGTACAACAACAACAACAATAATTCAATGTCGCGTTACGCGCCTGTTTGTGACTAAATACATATAACAAACGGTTTCTGCTACTCAATAATGGGATCTTTGTATTGTTGATGCTGTCTTTTAAATCTGCCCCGTTGTTGGTTTCGGTGTTTGATCTTTAGTGTTATAGGTTATTGTACTGTATATATACATCCCATTCCGCTCTACATCTTCCTTCTTATTACCAATTCCATATTCTATCACTCATAACCTACTCCCACACACCCAAACACCCACACACTCACACTCACACTCACACTCACACTCACACTCACACTCACTCACATTACCATTACACTATATCATACACGTCTTCACGATGATGAACCGTTTCATGGAGTATTACTACTCCTCTTTGAACCATTCTCGTATTCCGTGGAAGAAAAGACCGAGTTCTGCCATAACCCCAAAATCTTCCAATGCCACAATTATTCAAGAATCAATAATCAATAATTCAAATTCAAATTCAAATTCAAATCCCAAATCAAGAAGTAGTGAAAATTATTCTACAAATAAAAAAACTCAAAAAGTTAGTGGATCTAGTCATACTCATAGTCATATAGAAAAAGATAAGGATGATAGTAATACCAATAACCAATTTGAAAACCCAGCTTCTAATGAATCAAATCCACAATTGGATAAAGTTATTAGAATGTTATCTTCAGAGTTAAGTTCAAATTGGGAGTTACAAAGAGGTGCTAAAAGATTGAGAAATACTCCTCCATTATCATATTCTGAAAACACTCCAAGAAGAATGGAAGCTACTCCGAATAGAATAGGTCAAGGTCCATTACCTACTCCACAGACAACTGCTGAAAGAATTGCAAGTGAAAGAAGACGTGAACGTCGTAAGAAACATAAACATAGTAGTAGTAGCAAACATAGTAAGCATAGCAGCAAGCATGGTGAGCATGGTGAGCGTAGTACACATCATAGTTCAAAAGATAGAGAGAAACGTGAGAATCGTGAAAGTCATCGTAGTAGCAGTACTCATTCAAAATCAAAATCGCATAGTTCTAAAAGATCCAAAAGTTCAAATAGCAGAAGTAGAAGTGCTGAAGTCACTGTAAATGATGCTCTGACAAAGGAAAAGGAAAAACAAAAAGAAAAAGAAAAGGAAAAGGAGAAGCAGAAAGAGAATAATACAGAAAATATTATAGAAAGTATTATAGAAAATACCCGTGAAGAAGTGGAGGAACAGGAAGAGGAAGAAGAAGAGGAAGAAGGGGAAGCCTCAGAAGGAGAAGATGATGAAGAAGAAGAATATGAGAGAGAACGACAATTAAAAAGAATTAAAACCCTTTTCCAAGAAACCAAAACAAATGTGAGACAAACTTTGCAAACTTTTAATAAGAAATACCCGATGGATTACGCATTATTAGTGAATCCAAATGCAAATGAAGAATACAACAAATCACAAATTGAAAGTATAGATTCAGTAGATCATATAAATCGTCTTCAATCTCTGATATCACAAGAATTTAACACTTTATCGACTAGTTTATCATATGCAAGAGTTCCAAGAACTGAAAGATTAATCGATTTGATAGATGATACAGTTGATGTTTTATCTTCTGATTATGCTGAATTTAAAGAAAAAGTTAAAAATAAATTACCTGAAATAGATGAAGAATATTCAATTGAACCTAGACTTTATCCAAGTAGAATAAATACAATCTTAAATCTTAAGATACCAGATTTGAAAATTCCTATATTTCAAGAATGTTTCCAAAATATGACTAAAAAATATAAAGAAAGACGAGATATAATTGAAAAAAGAACAGATTTAATGCTTGAACTTGCAGATAAAGAAAAGGAAATTGATGATAAAGTTAAACATAAACAAAAATTAATGGCTGTAAAGGAAAATAGAGAAGCAATGAGAGCACAAATCATGCGAGATTTACAACAATTAGAATCAGATTATGTTCAACATTTATCTAAACCTACAGTTACTCCTACTTTACCCAATGCTAATGCTAATGCTAAATCACAAAAGAAACTCGATTCTTATCCAAGTGGTCCAGTTTCTTCAACTCAAGAAACACAAAATCGACTCGTGGATTTATGTGATGTAATAGAAGCATTGAATGAAAAGTGAAGTAAATCATATACATATATATGTATATCCAAAACCATCAATAGACATATTAATTAGTATCGTTATCCCTCTGTAGCTTCGCGGTTGTTGCAGTTTGAAAAGTACTTTATAAGCGCTGATTTTTTAATCTTCTTAGTAGAAGTCAAGAAGTGGTCGTACATAGTGATCCACTGGTTAGTCGTATTAGAAAAGGGTTCTTGAAGTGGTTTCCAATAGGAACAAAGAAAGGATCTGACAAGTATGTAGTGTTGCACCATTCATCTAAATTTCTCGTTCTGATATACCGTCATGGCCAATATGTTTTCAAGGATATCACCTAGGTTTATTCTTGCTGCAGTATGTGTTGAACTTTGCTTGCTGCTGTAGTCAACCTGATACTGACGCTGTATCTATCACACACACCCTCCGCTAACCTTGCAGCCCACATCGGTCCTGACCAAACTCCGACTGCACACCTGCACAAAAACCAAAAATCCCCAAAATAAAACAAACCAGCCGATCGACGCTCCGCACTAAAATGAAAATGAAAATTTTCCAGTGCAAAGAAAAAAAAATTCGCTACTTAAAAAGTGCTCTTTCTTCTTTCACTCTTCTTCTTCTTCTTACTCTTCTTTCTTCTTGTTTTATAGTATAGTATAACAGTTATGATCGCATCGAGAATAGCACACAGTGTCTACCAGCAGTTGTCATTAGTTACACGTGTAACTGATGGGGTCTGCTGATATCCATTGGGTACTACTCTCGATGTGTTCTCTACTTGCAAATTGTATGTTTGATTCATTACTTACTCTACTCTTCTTTCTTTTGATTTCATACTGTCAGTCAATTGATATTCTTCAAACTGTGTAATTCTAATATAATGATGACAAGCTGTCGCCCCAAACGGATTTATAATGACCGAATCGATTTCAATAGCCAAACACACTGAAAATTCTGATCTATATTAGTTTTACCACTACTTGATTTATATCAAATAAAAAATAAATGACAGTTGATATCAAAGATTGAAAAGAGTAGTTTTGTTTTACGAATAATTTTATTAACAATCCACCTTTTTTTCCTCTTTTTATCAGAAGTTTTCAAACTTTCTTTGTAGAGATCTTACAATATATACTCATTCTCAATAGAAATCCCCTTTTTTTTTGTACCTAATTACTTACATATTCATTATTTGATATGAAGAAGAATTTGAACAAATCAATTGTATGTTTAATAAGGAATAATTACTAATGATGTTTCCAAATTTCTATGCTAATCATGAATCTGTTGATTTAATTATCGACACTGATTAAACCCTTTTTTTATTGGCCTGAAGTATATTATTTTTTAAAAAACTGCTCTTGATCTGTTCGATTTTCTTTTCTGACATTGATGTTTATTGTACGTTTCATATTCCCTTCTTTGTATGAAGTAACATACCGTAAATTTTCATCGTATTGTAATCATAAACCTTGAAAATCACTAAGCTTTACATTCTCCGTAAGAAACGCGATGAAATATTTGTTTATTGTTTCAAAAAAAGTCGAGACTTTATACACTGTACCTTACTGCCAAGTTTTTTAATATTTTAGTATTCACTGGTGAATATATCAATCACTTTTTATTTCACTATCGGTTAGTCATATGGGTACAAATCATCACTGATGACGGGGTTACAGATATGGAGAAAGAGTATAGTGACTCTCATGCTCCTAACAAAAGTAGCAAACTCTAAAGAAGTTGCTGCTGTCACTGGTGTCACCGCTACTGCTGCCACGAATACATTAGATGATTCAATAGAAGATATGTCAACTTTTGATCAATATTTACCATTATCATACAGAGTACTGTTTTTGATCAATTTTGGTATTTGGTTGTGGTATGTGAACTTGAAAGTATGTTATAAACATAATATAGAAGTTTCAAAAGTTTTGAAATTCCCTCCAAATGTATCCGATGAAGTTAGTTCACCACAGTTGATTAAAAAGACAAAACAATTGTTATTTAGAACAAGTATATCTACAATTATAAACTATTTCTTCTTTTACGTTCATATCACAAATCAAATCGATTGGTTTCTATTGCATTATTTCCCATTGATTGGGATAATCGTTATTTTCACTTTTATGTTATATCCTGTTAATTCACCAGATAAGAGAAGATTTGTAGCTACAATCAAGAGAATCATATTGGGTAATATAGATATCAACTTAAGAAACAACGATATTTTGTTAGCAGATACTTTCACCTCATATAATAGAGTCCTAATCGATTTCATGTGTTATATCTCGGCTTTATTAATAGGTTTACCAACTTTACCTACAAGTTCATCAATCTTGAAAAGAGATCACACGACTATTTATTCAATCGATTTATTAATTGGATTATTCCCATCATTGATTAGATTTAAACAATGTCTTTTTGAATTTGAAAAATCAGGTAGAAGAAACAACCAACATTTCTTAAATGCAATCAAATATTCAACTGCTTCATTACCTGTTCTTGCAACAATAATAATAAGACAAGGCGATGATTATAAATCATTTGGTTTATCATGTTGGTACCTTGGATCTTTCATTAATTCGACTTACTCGTTCATTTGGGATATTCAAATGGATTGGAATTTCGAAATGTTTCACAAGATTTTGAAAACTCAAGATAGTAAAGAGGTTCTAAGAAAAGTCTTGCTATTCGACGTCAAATCTTATTATTACATTGCCATATTGATTGATTTCTGTCTTCGATACATCTGGATCTGTAGATGGTTGTTCAAACCAAGTGATACAGCCACCACCACCACTTTGTTATTCGGTCTCTTGAGTTCCTTGTATAGCTCTGAATTTGGTCTTTTCACATTAGAGATCTTGGAAATCTTGAGAAGATGGGTTTGGGTTTTCATTAAAATTGAAACTGAATTCGTTAAGATGTCGAATTTTGGAAATAACCCAGTTGTTAATAATGTTGAATTGGAAAATTTAGCATAAAAATAATCAAATTAACATTTGCATTGATTCAGTAACGTGTGTTTAATCAACTATTGTTATTGTGTTTTTTTATCTATAGAATATGTACTAAAATTTCAAAAATAAATAAATAAATAAATAAAGAACCATTATGATCATCACTGTTCTCTCTTTCTACTCTTGTATTTCTTTTCTTTCTCTTTAAGATTCTTCATCTTTCTTTCTGTTTTACTAAGATATCTAAACTTCTTCTTCTTTTGTTTCACTGGTTTTTCTTTATCAACACCAACAAGTCTAGCGTATTTCTTTGCTCTTTCAATAGATTTCTCCAATACTTCCTCAGATTTGTTCAAATCAACATGGTTGGCCTTGGCTATGGACAACAGATCGATGTCTTGTATATAACTTGTATTTGGATTATCCATGGATTCAATAGTAACTACTGATTCACCACTAACTGGAGCTTCTGAATCTTTGATATCATAAACTTGTTTCACTTTCAGTATTCCATGTTTCTTATTATTCTTAGTCTCTTCGGAATCCTCGTTGCTATCTTTGAAACCGGACCATTCTTCGTCCTCGTCATCTTTAACTTTTGAATTCACTTCTGTATCCGTCACACTACTATCTTCTTCATCGTCATCATCATCACTATCTTCCTCATCACTGGATACATAACTAAGTTTCTTCTTAGCAGCTTCAATCTCAGCCAATCTTCTATGAATTATGTCTTTCCTCTCTTCTCTGATAGTCTTTCGTTCTTCTAATCTAGCCAATTTATCCTGTTCAGCATGAAACTCTTGTGCTTTCTTCTTTCTCATCAATTTTCTCTTATGAAATCCAGTTAAAAATTCGTGTCTTGCATCTTTATCAAATGTAACTTCTTCAACTCTGTTGGTCTTGGCCTTCTTCTGTGCGTACCTCTTACCACCGGTAAGAATATCCCTGTTTGGTTTACCCATCCTTTGCCCTACTTATCTCTACTATCGCAAATGATAACAGCATATTCTTTAATCAAATCAATCATTTCAAGTTAATTTTTTTTCTTGTTTTTCTAATTTTTTTCCTCCTCATAGAAAATTTAAGTCTCGGTTTACGAACGGCTCAAACATAATTTCATATCATTAACTTATTTACTCCTTCTTATCACCATGATTGTGTATAATAATATGATGATTGATAGAGATTGAGTTGCTGAGTTGAAGTTGAAGCGAAAGTTTGTTAATGAGTGTCGTGTGATTCATAGATCTTATACTAAATATACTAAATATACTAAATATACTCGCATAATCTCCATCCTAGAACGATAAATCATCGTTAAATTAGTTAACGAGTTTCTAAAATAATCTTAAAACTATCATTCACCTCAAATTCCATCATAACTAGTATATACTCCACTAAATTATAGAAACTAGTAAAATTACAACTTCAAAATGAATCGGATTCAAATGTAGTAAAGAATTTTGAATAAATTATTCAAATCAGAAATTTAATTCATGAATTTATTTTTACAATTTTCAGTGATTACCAAAAAAAAGTTCAAAATTACAGCGGTTAACATCAATTACACAAAGTCTTCTTCTTTGATTTTTTTCTTATTTTAATTTGAAACCAATTGAATAAAAGCTCATTAGTAACCATATAGTACAATGAATAACGCAGATGAGCCTCCAGCAGGCGAAAGAGTGCAGTATACAGATGATGAACTTAGAAACCGTTATAATTTTCTCCGTGTATATCATTCACGTATATTTTATTCAAAATCGTTATACTTTTCTCTCGGCTTAATCCTTCTACTGGTAATCACATTACGAGTAGTATTGCACTACATCATTATTTATATATGTATCAATGAAATTGTCAATGAACCAACATATACCTTTTGGAATAATTTTACCTTTTACATGGTAAGTTACAAAACAACTACGTGAAATAAGAATGAAAATTGTTCTTTTATTAATTACTGACTATCAATTTCACTTTTCTTTAGACACTTCAAAATGGAATTTCGTATTTGATTCATTTAGCAATGATTTTGGAGCAAGTGCCCGACAATTTGCCATCTTTCGGTGACTTCTTTGCGCATCTAGGTCTTAATATCTATATATTTGTTATGTCTCATGCAAATAATTAAGATCGAAACTCGGAAGTTGATATTGATCATTGTCACTAATCTGTTTAAGCGAAGGTTCAAAAGTTCGATGGAACCTAACATTCTGGAAGATGTATCTTATATTTTCAAGCCTTTAGCTGCTATTGAGTTTGGAACTCAGTGTTTGCAATTGTACGTTATAATCTCTATTTTGTGCACGTGATAAGGAAAGAGTCATAATCAAAGTATACTTACTAACTAACTAACCAACTACATAAAGAATGTTGGGACTACTTATTGCATCCTTATTAGTTAGAGATGTTAATACAATGAAAAATTATGTTCCAGGGAGAGAATTTAGGGGAGAATTCCCTTCAAATCCCGAAGATATTCCATTTGATGATTTTGATGGATACTTTTCATAGTTATATAATAGTAATTGAATAAATTCGTTAATTGAGTACATAAGTACATAAATGCATGAGGGATACATAGAGCAAAGAAGAATTTCATTATCCTCGTGTGTTAAATTTTTGAGAGCCCAGTGAAGTATTAGATGAGAGTAGTAATACAGAATAAATTAGTTTTGTGATGATAATTAATAGTAAAGAAAAGAAGAAGTAAAGCGGATATCATGGAGTCAATCTTTGTTTGATTTGATTGGTATGAGGGATATGGATATAGGAAATAATGCGTTTTTGAAAATGAGTGTTATATGGATCAGTTATCGTCGGGTGATATTTCCATTTCCTCCAAGATATCTTTTATTCTAACCTGTTTTTGGTCTGCAATGAGACTAACTAAACTTAATGCAACATCTTTCAATTCATTATACTGTTTCAGTTGTTGAATATGTTTTTTAACAATCAATTCCGACTCTTTATAAGAGTTTGTAGGTAAATCCAATTCTTGTATAAGTTTATTACATTCATTTTGTAATTGTTCCAATTTTTCTCTTCTATTGGCGGCGATATTGAAACTTTCAGATTTATCAATATTAGTGGTATTGGTATTATTGCTATTAGAATTATCTCTTGTCTTTGAAGATAAAGACGCTTGACGACAAAGACTGATAGACGAAGTGGATGAGGAAGATGAGGATGATCTTCTACTAAGATGTTCTCGTATCATCATATTGTTCACAGATTCCGTATTAATTTTATCACTTGAAATTGAGGTATTATCAACGCGCTTTCCTTCTTCGATGGTTTTCTGGCTCATAAATATTCGGAATAAAGAGAGTTTGAGGTGAATATATTTGAATGAACAAGGAAACAAGCAAATGGAAAGGGTAAACGTTGATTAATAACACGAATTTTGGAACACGTTTAGCTCTTGCCCGCCTGGTGGAAAGAACACGATATTTGGAAATGTGAGCCGCCTCAGATAGGTTGTTGACGGTGTGAGAGTTGATGAAGATGAATTGGGGTTGCGAAATTGGCCTTATTATAGACTCAAGAATGATCTGTGATATGTTCTATGATATATTGACTATTGATTGAACTATATTGATTCTAGGAAGAAAAAAAAACACATACAGAACAAAATTCCAAGGTTCACATTAGGAGCTACAAACTTTATTGTCAGCACTCATCAAGCTTTCGCATTAGACCTCGCCGCTTACTTAATAATTTCACAAACGCACGTAGAAATTAAGTCTCGAGGTGTTTGAAATTTCTATTTTTAGGGATTTTTCGCAGTGGGGCTTTGTTTGCCAGAGAATGATTTGACTTAGCCGGCGCCGTTCTTCTTCAAAGCATCGCTGGAATTTGAGGAAATTGAGCCTGCTACATACATTGTATATCTAATTTGCAAGTTCAAAGCTTTGAGACACACATTATTGTACACTAATATCACAAGAGTAGTAAGAGTAAAAATCGGCTGCAATCGGCGTTATAATGATACCTGTCCTTATGATGTAAGGAAATGCCGCCTTCCATCTCTACTGGGCACCTCGGAGATTTAGGAAATGCCGCGCCGAAGTGCTTTGCCTATTGTTTGTTTCCCTGTGGTTTCTATCTTTGGAATAGGGTTCTCTCAGGGTATTATTGTGCCACATATCTATATATATACAGAGTCATTGTCCCGATGAATACATTGTGCTAAATATATATACACTTGATAAATAATACAAAATTAACTTCTATAAATCATGACCTCCTAATAAATTCTCGAGATTTTTCCTTCTTTTTTCCAATAAATCAATCATCTCTAAGATTTGCTGATCTTTCAATTTCCCTACAATATCGCTGTTTGTTCTTGCCGCTTCTTTGATAGCCCCCTCTCTTTCCTTGGTTACACGGCTTCTATCGTTGATCCATTCCCAAACGTCGTACTCGCTGTTTACCAGTGCCCCACAGTTTTGTAATAAATGATTGTTATACAAGTACCTATTATCATCGTACCCGGTACTCAATTTTCCCTTACCAGAACGGTCATTATTTATCAAAACCCCTGGATTTGTAGATGATAGTAAGATTTTATCGTGAATAAACCATACTAAAAGAATGAAAAATGTCACATTTTGTACTGTAAATGGACTAGGTAAAACATCGTTAATTGGAGACAGTATCGAATTGATATAACCTGATAAACTATTATTATCAACTTGAGGAGGTTGTTCTTGAATAACAGGTGTTGGAGTTGCATGATCACTCTCTTCACTATGTGACTTCTTACTCTTTCTTCTCTTGTTCTTTGGTCTCGAACTCTTAGATGATCCTCCACCTAATTTACCTCCGGAACTTAAGATTCTCTTCTTCAATTCATCAACCATCACACCGATAGATTCCTTTTGACCACTAATCGCACCTTTCTCAACTGCACCTTTGATAAATGAGGAACCAGACCATAAAATACAGGTGGCAACGTATAATCTTGTGTCATTGTTTTTACCCCAACTTAAGAAAATTTTTGTCTGAACTTTGAAGATATTACCCTTTGGAACATCAGGTGTATCAGAAGTTTGAAGAGCTTGAACACAACTATCGAAATCACATTTTATGATCTGTTCAACAATGTTACATCTCGTCTGTTTAGGTCCGACTGGTCCACCTAAAGGTTTAACGTATGAGAAAGATCTCTTCTTCTCTTCATCAAATTTAGGTATATCAGAAATATTGAAATTCTTTTGAGTAGCTAATAAATTTTTCGCAAAAGTAACATCATCTCCAAATAACAAGTTGTATACTGCACCCAATGGAGCAGGAATGATTTCATCAGTAATCTTAGTATCAATTGGAGTAGGTTCATACCCATTCGAAGTAGGACCATGGACCAAAGGTCCCACCAATGGTATATCACCAAACGATGTAGGAGTAGCACCTGAATCAGCGCCATCACCATTAGGAGCACCTTCTTTAACCATTTGTTCTTCATCAGAGATACTTACATCACCTTCATCGTCATCATAACTATCTTCACTAGTACCCACATTAACTTCGCTACTATGATCGATGGCATCCATTTCAGTAACAGTATCTTTGCGCTTTTGAGATTTTGCATCTACATTTGACAAGACACTCGTCGATCTCTTCATGGATTTAGAAGTTGTGGTGTTAGGTTCATATTCATCATCTACATCGGAATCTGAAGTAGGATCGTCAACTTCGTCGTCTTCTTGTGTCATCTTAACGGTATCGGAGAATGATGAGCTACCATATAATGACCATGTCTTACAAATAGTATCATATGCTGCATCTCTTGCCAAAAATGATGCAAAGAAATATTTATTGTGTAACGTTTGAAATTCAATCGAGTTCTTGAAAATAATTGTCTTCTTCTTTACAATATCCAAAACTTTGTTGAATGGTAAGATAAATGAAGTAACAATACTCATGATGTTAGAGTAAAATCCTATATTTTTCTCTGTTAAAAACAATTTCCCTTGAATCAACAACTCTTTTTTCCTAAATGCACATACGTAAACATCAATAAGTATTTCATCACGAGGTAGTGATGGGAAACACTGATGGAACAATTCAAACTGTTTATCACTTTGTGGCTTGGTTCCCAGTTTTTTATACAACTCTAATGCTCTTTCCGTCTTTCTGTAATCAACGGATCCCATGGTATTTGCGATAGAATTAGTAGCTGTAGCATCTGCATCATCGTTCTCAACAGGTGAGTCACTCGATAAAACAGTATCACGACTTAATATTCTTGAAATACCATTATGACTCTTGTCCCCAGTATTCCTTCTTCTTCTCTTTTGAGTAAAAGATAGCTCAGCATCATTTGTAATTCCCTTACCGTTTGTAGATTCAACAACTTTAGTAGTAGTTTCTGTGGTGAAATAATCCGGTGCTCCTTCGTGTTTGAGAGATGAGCGTTTCACAGATACCAACGGTTCATGATTACCGGATTTTTCAGGGCTTAAATGTGAACTTGGCGAATGCGAATTTGAGAGATCTTGTGCAAGTGCTACAGATTTATTTTGTAAGTCACTATCACTCTTGTTGTTATGAATTGAAAAGTAGCTGTTATGGATTACTTCATTGATGTTTGAAGAACTTTTGCTACTTGCCATTGCGAGAGTTCCCATCGTAGTATTATTACCGGTACGTTCTGGTAATGGATTACCAGTCACACTCGTAAACTTAGCCGTGGGTGATTTTGGTATATTGGGAGTTGATATCTGAATGCTGTTATTATTACCACTGGAATTGTTGGTAATGTTGTTTGCCGGAACATTTTCATTCTCGGATTTCGGAAAATTATCCAATGACAAACTACCCTTGCCAAAACTATTCAATAGTGATTCTTTTATAGGAACAAAACTGACTCCTTGTACGGGAGAATCCGATTTTGGAAGTGCATTATGCTCAGCTTCTTGAGAGTCACTTAGATTGGAGATATTATGTATGTCACCATCAAGAATTTTCACCTGTTGGCTATTAATTGAATCTACGGCATCAAGGTTATCATCCATCTCCGTTTGTGGTTCGTTGATATCAGTCTGGGATTTGAAATGAAGTGTGTTCATAATAGCGGATAAAATCCCACGCTTTTCCTCATGATCTTCTTCATTGGTGGTTTCTCCATGTTCAGGGGTTGCGCTCTTGTGATTTGAGATTGAGCGATGCGAATTTGATATAGAATTATTGTCATTAACAATGTATCCTTGCTCAGACTCATCTAATTGATCATCATAATTATCTTCCACTGTTCTTGATACCTTTGCAGATAATGTGGTTGTGCCTAAGTGGGAATTTTCAGAATCTGGTGCAAGAAATTTCAATGGATTATGAAATGGTTTTAATTTATCAATGAATTCTCCGTCTGATGTATCAGCTAGCTTATGCTTTCCGGATGTTGATGATCTCACCGGAGATATAGCTGGTAAATTTAAAGAGTTTCTTGTACTACTAGGAGCAATGATATTCGAACTATCCCCAGGAGATAGTATAGTAATGGACTTTGAAATATCCTTTTGACCATTGATGTTAGATGAACTGGTGTTGAAACTTGTAGCAGAACGCTTTGATTTTCGTCCAGCTAAAGTACTTGATTGACTCAAAACCGAGAGGTCCTCATTGAAACTAGAGTTTGAAGAGGAAGAAGAATGTTTTCCTTTTCCGAAGAATTTCTTTATCTTGGAAACAGATGGTGAACGGTCACTCTTTGTAGATCCTGGCATCTCAAGTAAAAAGTTGAATGATTTAGATGACAATTGAAATTTTGGTAAGACCAACAGAAAAATTGCGCTTTCAAATAACGTGTACAAAGACTAAATGTAATCTTTGATTGTGACAGAGCCTGTATTTTCCTGTTATTCGTACAATCAACTACTTACTGACTTAGCAGCAGCAATTCTGTTATACCTCGGTTCGCACTTCAAAAACGGATATAGATCAACTTCTACTATCCGATTAAAAAAGGAGATTGACCGACAGAGTTTCCGTTTAGTTGACAATGCTGATTCTTCTCTGATAAATCCGTAGAAAAGCCGTGATCAACCTGGTCAATTGTCTAAATTTACACACTTTTTGGACCAAGTGTTGCTAATATTTCATCCTTGAAATTCATGATGATGAAGATGCTGCAGGCGGCACTTTGTGCTCTATGCACGTCGATAGTCTTAGAGTATCAAAAAGATGGTGGTTTCATGTTCGAAAGTAATACGTTAGATGAAATGAATTGATATATATAAATATAAATGCCAACAATTGGCAGAAATATGTGTTATTACGGCTATACATCAATCAGTGTTATAGCAATTTGAATAAACCATTTTTATTCTGCTATATAGATAAATAAAAATATTAAAAAGCAAACATAACCCAAAGCTAGAAAAGTCTAACTCTTTGTAGATCAAACCTAGCTAAGAAAAATACATACTGATATACAAGTAAATGCGATCAAACGAAAGAAAATGATAAGAGACTTAACGATCTTCAGCCCATTCATTCTCTCTTCTGATGGCAACTTCTTCTTCAGGAGTGAAATCGTTAACAATGTTGAAAGTTTGTCTGATTTCTTCTGGTGATTTACCTCTGATCATTTCAGCAACAACTTTACAACCTGAGTTCAATAATGGTTTGATGTTAAGATAATTGGCAGCTAAGATGATTTCATATAACATTTCTTGATCGACATTGAGGAAGTTCTTATCCCAGGTATCGATAGGAGCTGATTTCTTGGAGTCATCATCTTGATCTTCATCTGGAGAAGTGATATCTTTGTAATGTTCACACCAATCAAGAACATTCTTCATAACTGTGGATCTAACATTTGGTGTTGGTATTTCAATTGGTTCGTTGTCTTCATCTTCGTCATCATCGTCATCATCTCCACTAGAGAGATTTTTCAATAAGTTCTTTATAAGTAAAGACTTCTCGGCAACTTTTCTTTCAACGTTGAATCTTTCCCCGTCAGATGTAATAATCACAATACTCTTATCCTCTGTCATTTTTGTGTGTTTGATGTAATTGATTATACCTTAATTGTGTGTTTGATGTAATTGATTATACCTTAATTGTACAAAGATAGAATCTGAAACCACTATTTGTGCCACAGGAAGAGAAAGACTATTAAATTATTGCCCTTTTTCTCTCTTACGATTCTCACTCGCGTCGATATATTGTGGCCTACGTCGACAATGTACTATATCACCCAACAACATGTTGCTTGTTTTATTTGCATAACTAAATAACTAAGTATTTAAATTAAAGAACAAATAAATAAAAGAAAATAAATAAATAAATTATTAATGAATAAATAACAGAGCATCTGAAGTTCACTATATACTCAATAGACTCCAGGCAGACAAGACTTGTGTTCACTTAGGCATCAAAATTAGAATAAACGCTTGCGCTTAAATCATCTAATTCCGGGAGATTATTCAAAGCATATAAGATATCATTGTCTAATGAATTGTTGATCAATTGATTGGATTGCTTTGTGATCAATGCTAAAAGTGATGCTAGCTTAGTCCTTGGAGGTTCTGGAAGTTCGGCAATTTTATTCTCGTTGATAGCATCATTATTATTCTTGATAGGAGATGATATTTCCTTTTCTACTAATGAGATTAATATGTTATCGAACACTTTTGAGATACCAACGGTCACTAGCAAACTGACAACAGAACCAATTTGATCATTATTCAAATAGTCAGTTAATTCACCCAGTAATTTATCCAATCTTTCGGTATTGGATATATCATTGTTAAATTTGGTTAAAAAGTCTAAATCATTGGTTTGTTGTAAAAGGAAGAATTCAAGATCTTTGGAAGGTAATAAAGTGTTCACTAAAGCAGTAGTAGTTCCTCCAGAGGAACTTTGTAAAGATGGGTCATGTTGAGTTGAATTGTTCATAAGAGTGAAATTTGAAGCATCTAAAGTGGAGAAAGCAGAAGAAGAAGAACTTGGGATTGGTTTTGAAATCTGCATATCCACCATTCTTTGTACTTTATTGATTAATACGCCAAACTCATCAACAGATATTTCTTGACGAGGATTGATCTCACCAAAGACATCTTCGACACTGCTTTCAATAGTCTTTTTTATTTCACCCCAGCCTCTATTCAGTAACCACCAACTAAACGAAAGAAATGCTTGTTCTGCAACATTCTCTTCTTCATCAGCATCAGAATCATCGCTAGTTATACTAGGATGATGACTGCTATTATCGATCATTTGAATTCCACTGTTCTTCGATGCCAATTTGATGGCGGTCTCCAAATATGATTTTCTTGATAAGATATTAAGTTGTAAATGTAAGAAAACAATGAGTAATGATTCACAGTATAATAGAGTAAGTAATCTAGTGATTGATTGAATCTTTAATTCAATCCATAGTTGTGTTTTGGATTTAGAACTGACAGGGGAATCTTTTATTTGATTTTCATTCTGTTGAGCAACTGTGGAGAAATCGTCACTCAAAACAGTGGAAGCAGCCGTAGTTTGTTGTAAAGATGGATTGGATTCACTGATGCTACTGATACTCTTGTTCCTTTGCGACCTTTTGGCTTGAAGTTGTCTAGTAATCTCCTCAACGTTAAGTTCGTCGTAGATAGGTTCAGTTAGTACTGGAAGCAAGGACAAGAAAGTCATATAGCAATCGCTTTGAGTTTGCTTGAATCTTCTTTTGATTTGTTCTTTGGCGAAATTTTCTTCCTTTAGTCTTGTTTGAAATTCTTCGATCTTCTTGGATACATAATTAGAAAAAAAGTAGGTTGAAGCAACTAAACCAGTGGTTAAGAACACCTTCTTTTTATGTCTTCTGACAAAGTCCCTTACGTAAGAGAACATCTTGAAAGAAAATATAGCAGTTTCAGGTCGACCAAGCAATATATTATTATCAAACTAATACAGTTATTAATCGGTACCCCAAAATAGAAAGCAAAATGATAAACTTGAGGAATGTAACAGGGTATCTATAAGGGTATCACGTTGAAAAAAATGGTGTATACTAACAAGGCCTCTCGTTCTAAGATATGCGAAAACAACAATGAGCAATTTAGTCAAATGAATTTAACAGGGCAAGTTAACTCCAAACAAGTCAAACAATATGATGGTGGATCTTCTATTCCTTCTCGATACTACTTGCGGAGTTGAATTTCACAGTTCTGAAAGTATTTTTATCTTCACTTGATCTTTATCTCTGAATGAATCACTAGTATCATCCCGCTCTCTCTTATCGTGTCCTAGGCTTCACTTTCCTATTCAGTTCACTTGCGGGCGGGTAAGTGTTATCTATAGACGCGACACCTTATTCTGTTGTGATCTAATTCATTATTTACTGGTAATTAGTCTACTGTGATATAATTATACAATGCATTAATATGTAGTTATATTACATATACATAATCCCTCTTAATCCTGAAAATACGGAACATGGCTGTTCAAAATAGTAGCCATCAGTAATTTATACTTTGAATGTCTGGAGTGGAAGTCTACTTCTTTGACACACCTTTTGATTGACTTGAACGTGATTTGCCTTTGCTTTTGGATTTTGAACTCTTCTTGTTCACAGCATCTCTCACTTTATCCAAAGTTGCTTTGTCCTCCACAGTTTTAGTGCCTGGTTTCTCATCGCTTTCAAATTTCGTAAGCTTTCCTTGAAAATGAATCTTACTTACTGCAGGCTCACCACCTAACTGGCTCTTGATCATTCTTTGCATTACCTCTGTATTGACTCTTCTAGTTTCCTGTTTCTCCTCTTCGCCAGACTCTATCTTGGCTGTTCTTTGAATATAACTTTTTACTCTATCCAATTCTTGTTTCAAAGGATGATCATCTATTTTCTTTAAACCTGTTGACTTCAAATACACAAAATACAAGGACGATATCACATATGCATAAAGATTGTAAAGCTTTGCCTTCTCTATGGGGGTCTCATCGGAAGCTACCTTGTTTATCTCGTTCAATTTATCATTAAGGGTTTTCGTTATCAGATGATCAGTTGATTCGAGTTTCATCTCTATGTCATCTATCGATGATGATAGCGACTTTATAAGTTTGATAATTGCTTCACTATTCTCCATTTTTGAGTTTCAACTATCAACAATCTCAATCTCTATTCAAAGCTTGTATTTCTATAACAAACTTCTCAATTTATAATACAGAGTTGGTCTACTGAAAAGGAAGAACAAATCTATCATCATAAGAAGGTTTCCTTAAAAAAGTTTTTTTTTTATTTTTCTTCTGCAAGATTGAGATTATGTAATCCCGTTTTCAATTGATAAATCATTTTATTACCCATTCATTATACACCGTTAGTTTATATAGAATTGTACGTTCATTATACAGTCTAGAGGGAGATCACAGCTAGAAATCATGACAGTCATACCGACATAGTTCTCAAAATGTCCAGTATTTACCAATGGCAAATATGGCGGTGGCAAACAGACCAACTGTTGCCAAGGCTTTGGTAGAAAGATCATATCTCGGAGAAGAGGCGGATTCACAGAAACTGATCGGTTTGAAGCTCTTAGATGCTAGTTTTGTTCTAGACAATTGTTGTATATTCCCTGGTGAGCTCACAAGAGTATCATTTTCAAGATTGGATTCAATCTTCTGTTCAATACCCTCTTTGTTGTGGTTTGCAATATATAAGAGATCATCTTCAACATTATCCACAACAACGTTCTGAACATTACCAAAGAAGTCAGTAATCAATACATCCGATAGATTTCTTTGGAATAAATCAGTTCTGACACCATAATTTGAATGTATCTTCTCAAATGTGTATGAATCGACCAGATCTTGCAATGTGGCATTGGAATCTTTTTCTATTCCTTCTAAGAACTCTAGTGTATAGTAGGTAAATCTATCAATTACCGCAACACCAATTTCTGTATCTGAATGATGGGAATACGAACTTTCTTCAAACTCACTGGATCCCATACCCAAAACATTTGGAGAATAGAATTTGGAGTACATGGTGTTTGCTTGACACGTATCAATCATGAAGAAAATTTCATTGTACCTTCTCTTTTCAGCCATTTGTTCAAAAGCATCTGCTATATCATAGGAACCAATTTCCTCTGCATCTTGGAATTTTAGGAATTCATCGCCTCCATGACCTGTCATGTATATGAAAATATTTGAGTGTTCATCTGTCAATAATCTTTTTGATCTAGGTTGTTCCTCTGGCCACCTATCGGTTAACAATCTGATAAAGTTCTCTACCGTAACTTCATAACCACGGTAATCAACTTCTATGTTGTCACCATATAATTCTAACTGCCTATTGGCATTATTGAATACAAACCCTGGAAAAGCATTTCTTGGATTGCATGCTACGTCATCTGCTAACATCAAGATTATTTGAGAATCAGGTATACCCAGTCTCTTCACTGTTCTGTATAAACTCAAAACATTTGCCATATGTCTGTAGTTGAACCAAAATCTCGACGTAGAGACTAGAACTGCCCAATTATTTGTATGTCTTGACGGTTGTATGCTGTTGAGATCTGAATTTATCTCAGCAGTTGTAACATTTTCTGAACTTGTTAACGCTGTGGCTACCGTCAGGAGAGCCACATATAAAGATAGTATCAAGTTCAACGACAGCTTCATATCGTCCGATTGTATGTACAGTGTTTATCCTATCGGTTAGTTGACTGATCACCCTATAAACTGTAGTCACAGCTTTCAAAACATAGACACAAAAAACCGAAAGAACAAATGATGATTAATCAAATTCAAAATCGAGGCGTCGCTAGACGCGTGGCTCATCTTATCAACTTTTCATTTATCTTGCCCATTTTCGTAAAACACGGTGTAGTTTACTGTTTCTTGAATCAGAATTCATTTATCACAGTCGTGGTAACGTGTTATAAAGATGCGAATATGTAGACTGTTGCCCTTGATTTCCACCCGTCAGTTTTCAAGAAGTTTGGGACCTCTAAATCGTGCATCAACTCTCACCACTGTTCCATCATCAGCCTCAACTTTTTCCCCAGAGCCTGCAGAACGTATCAGTTTTGGCTTGAGAGAATATCAAAGAGAATGTATAGACTCGTGTTTGAAGTCTTTGAAAGAGGGAAAGAGGAGAATAGCCGTCAGTTTGGGAACTGGGGGCGGGAAAACTGTGATTTTCTCTCATATATTAGATAAAATACCTCCCAATCCTCAGACAGGTGGAACTAAAGTTCTCGTGCTTGTACATAGAAAAGAATTGGCGGAACAGGCAGCTACCACAATTCAAAGAACGTATCCTGACTATCAAGTTGAAATCGATATGGCCAAATTTAAGGCATCTCATGGGCCAGATATTGATGTGACAGTTGCTTCTGTGCCTACATTGGCTAGAAGTGCTGGTCGATTGGATTTATATGATCCATCCGAATACAAAGCCATCATTATAGACGAGTGTCATCATGCTGTATCCTCATCGTACAGGAATATCTTAGAACATTTTGGTGCGGATCATACTAAAAGTGCAATCGCATTGGTTGGGTTTAGTGCGACGCTGAAAAGACATGATAATAAACCACTGAAACACGTTTTTGATGAAGTTGTTTACGATAGAGGTTTGAAGGATCTTATACAGGATGGCCACTTATCTGATTTTAGTTGGGCCAAGATATCAGCAATGTTTCATCTTGACGAAGTAGAGCTTACAACCGGTGGTGACTACAAACCCGAGAGTCTTGCTAAGGTTGTCAATACCCAAACCGTGAATGAGTTGGTTTTGCGCTCATACTTGCAATTTAAAGAAAGCAAAGGCTACAAACACAGTCTCTTCTTTTGCGTCAATGTCTCTCATATGGTTGACCTTTCTTTGTTTTTTAGGAAACACGGTATAAATGCTCAATATGTTACTGGTGATACAAAGAAAAGTGAAAGGACTAAAATCCTAGAGGAATTCAAGAATGGTGAGATTCCGGTCCTCATGAATTGTGCCGTTTTCACTGAAGGAACCGATATTCCAATCATCGACTCTTTATTTCTTGTGAGACCAACTAGATCCACTCCTTTATTAGTCCAGATGCTCGGTCGTGGGTTGAGGTTACACGAAGGAAAAGAGAAGTGTTTTGTAGTCGACTTTGTGGATTCTGCTACCACAGGAATAGAATTAGAACCCACATTACAAGGATCAACACCCAATTTGACTGAAGGAGTCTTTGAAAGTGAGTATGGCTCAGGGAAAAGGCTTCCTGCTATTGAACGAGAAGTCAAATACATCGAGGTTGAGAACTTCGAAGGATTTGAGGAACTATTACTTCGTACACAAAAGTCATCTGAGTATAGATCTCAGAATGATATCTCCATATTCATGAAGTATAAGTATATGTGGTCTCACTTAAGGAATAATATTTGGGCTTTCCATGTTTCCAAAGGACAATACTTCAAGATTGAACGTGACAAGAAGACTAATATCGCCACTCTGTCTCTCGTGGTGGTTCCCATTTACGCAGGAATCAAATATCCAAAAACTCATTTAATTGAATCTTCAGAAAATATGTACCATCTCCTGGAAGTATTCGAAAAGAGACTTGAAGATTTAGATACGAGAAGGATATATACCACAACCACATTATGGGGGAAGATAACTGAAAAGCAATCATCATTCCTTAGAGGGAAACTTATCGAAACAGCCACAAAGAGTCCCAGAATCAAAATGGAATCTTTTATCGAGGAGCTGGATTTACTACTACCACAACTTTCAAAACTAGTGGCTGCAAATTTGATATTTGGATACTCAGTTGCAGGTAGATCAGCACTGCAAATATTCATCAAGAACAGACTATTAAGAAAGAAAGAGTCGATTAACAAATTATTAGATTAAATTACACACATGAACGCGTACACTCGCACAATTGTTTGCTGTTTTTCCGAACTTGTAAATAGAATAGAAATATTCAAGTATATATCGTTAATAAAAGATACCTTATGCTCTCCAGTATTGGGCAAGACTATGCAATCTGTCAATAACCAAAGGAAGAAAAGCATTGACACTATCATTGATCAAGTTTTGGAAATGTAATACAGCTTCTTCATCAGTCAATTCAAGCATAAATTTTTCTTGGATCTTCCAAATAAGTTCCAATTTCTCAATTTCATTGGAAGAGACTCTTGAACCCCCGTTCAAACTAGCAGACGTCCTCAATACTGGGATACTTGAATCAATCATCAGCTGAAATAAATTCAAGATCAGGTTCGCGTTCTTTCTAAGAGTGATATAACTGATGAAACAATAATTACAAAACTTCTTGTAATTATCATCTTCCAGTCCACCCATTCCTTCAATGATCTGTATTGGTAATTTCATCAAAGGGGGGAATGGTTTGGGATCTTGCCCAAGAATATACCCATAATCAACATGGAAAAAATAACCATCTGTGGTAAGTAACAAGTTCTCAAGGTGACGATCACCAACACCCAATAGATAGGTCACTACACAGTAACCTGCACATGAACGAACATAGTTATCCATAGCTTCTGGTTTTACTTTGTGAGGTGCATCTGGATCAGGGTTATGAATCTGAAGATATGTCAGTATAGAATTGTTATGTTTTTTAAGAATAGAAGAAAGTGAACTATTTGGAATGAATTGCAGGAAACCTTCCTCAGCACCTGTCGCTATGATTTTGTATGGCCTTAATTTTAGATCAAGATTCTCGTTCATCAGAATCTTCTCCATCAAAGTCAATATTTGAGTAACAAATTGATCTTGTCTCAAGTCATCACCAATTTTATACATCACAGGATATTTCTCGCCTGAAATAGTCTTGAATGTAATTTTCAATGGCGTTAAACTGGATTTGAATACACTTGATTCTTCTGGGATCGACCCACAAACTTCAATTGACGGATCGAGGGGAAGATACACGGGTTCAAACTCAACTAGTGAGTCCATGGAGCTATAATCGCCCGATCCTGAATGCACCCTTTGAGATAAAGTACCTGTATGCATCTTGGGTTTGTTTTTCTTCTTCTCCATTAGCAGTTCTTTCAAAATTTCAATTTTTCTTGGAGTTGTTTCCTTTTTGTAATCCTTTTTGATGCTCAAGGAGATGTCGTGTATTCTTGAGACTATATCAATTTGAGTTCTCAACGATGTAATCTTGGAACGACCATTATCCGAAGAAGCAAGTTGAATGATGAAGTGCACCATAGTCTTTTGAAATATGGTTTGTCTTCTGTTTCGTTTATTTTTCAGGGAAGTAAGATCATTATTCTGGTGAGCACCACCGTGATTATTGCTGGTGATATTCTTTCCATCCAAAGCTTCAGTTTGTAAGAATTGGTCCTGTTCAATTGTTGATGTATCTTCTGTGTTGATTCTGGTTGTGTCATTAGATATAGACTCACCATCTTGGTATGGCAAATCCAATAAAGCTCTCTCATCATCCACTTCAACTTTTAAATGCCAGTATAAATAATTTGTTAGCCTGGTATTTGAGATAGCTCTTTCAATTAATAAATTGGCCACAGGTGACGTGAGTTTCGGTAATTTCTTCTTCAATTGTTCAGTGCCTTTCAAATTCAGTAATTTTGGGTTATGTATTAGATTCAGTATAGGATCTTCGCCTTGAGTTTCTATAATTTGATAGTCACTAGATGCATTGGTCATGGTAGAATCTGCAAGATCATATATATCGCTAATGTCACCATCATTATCATCGTCTACATCGGAGTGGGGATCAACATAATCGGCCTCGTGCTTGATAGTGCTAACCAATTGAACAAAATACATTTCCAAACTTTCATCTGAAGCAATTTTCAATCTTTCTACTGCCATGTTTCTCAGAACGTGATTCTTATACTGAGCACTCAGCAACTCTAAACAATCTACAATCTCTAATTCTCTTATGAATATATTAGGCAGGTTCAGGTCGGCATTAGTATCATTGGCTAATCTTCCTGTATCTCTATGTCTTTGCTGAACTTCCAAATCGTTGATGATGGTTAAAAATTCGTTGACTTCAAAATCGTCATCCCAATCAATACACTTTATAAAGTTTATCACGAAGTTATTGAAATGTGGGGTAGATCTATTCAACACCAAACTATTAAGTAAGAAAAATCTGAACTTCCAGAGTAAATTTTTCTCTTTTTGAGTGAGGTTTTCAAAGAACTGCTTCTTAAGAATGTTTTGGATATCGCTTCTAACACGTAACGTGGGTTTGATATCTCTATCAAGAGGAGAAGTTTGATGAGTTCTTTCAAGCTTTCTGAACTTGAACTCGATTGGATCTTCAGATGCTTCACTTCTGTATTGATCCGGATCAAATACAGGAGGCCTGTTGGCTGCAGGTGTTGGCATATCACCTCTCAGTATCACGTCATTGGATCGCTGATCAGCTGCATTATTAGAAGGGTCGCCATTTTGTTGAAACGTTTCAGAATTGAGAACATTTAAGGTGGCATACTTTGAATCTGAAAATACAACAGGAACATCAAAATTTGTAAATTCAACATGTAGGTAACAATCTCCACCTTTTCTCTTTGTCTTAGTTTCCTCTCCTTGTCTGGCCAAATCCGCTATATTAATTTGTTCTATTTTCCTAAAAGTCAGTTGGTCCAACCAATCAATAGATACAACATCATCAGATTCACGGGACTTCAGTTTTTCCTCCAGTTTTTCCATTACTGTTCTATCTTTAGATGCATAATTATTCAAATTAGATTTATTTTCAGAGTCCGATTTGTAAACATTATTATCTTTGGAATCATTACTACTGCCATTTGTCAAATTTATTTTCAACTTATGATGTCCCTTCTTTAAAGTGCAGCTATTAGTTCCCTTGCCATCAATATTGAATATATCAGTTTCAGATTCTCCCACAAACACTCGACGACCTGTTTTCAGATCGTAGTTGTACAATTTGAGTTTCAATTTTGAGTTCAATGGAAGTTGATGATAATTTATGGGTAAGCTAAGCCATTTCGACCTTGTAATTTTATTAGCTATGGGAGCATTTGTCTTGACGCTTTCAAAAAGAGCACTTGAAGAATAAGCCAAAGCTGAGCTCCCCTTATTTGTCCGTCTGGTTTCCAAATTATCTACACCCCAATCTAGAAAATACTCTGAGCTCGTTATCACTGGAACTGTAAGCGAATTACCAGAAGACACTATATAGCACGAGACAAAAATGTCATGGAAACTTGACTGTTTGAATTTTGAAGTCATCAAAACACTAATGGCGGATGTAGGATCTAATGTGTTTTTCATGTGATAGAAAGGAGATAAAGGGCGGGTGTAACCATCAATACTAGTTATCTTAAACTGAAACGGTACCTTCAAATCTTTTGATAGGCAAAAATTAACCACATTGTGGCTTCTTGTATCATAATTCATGATTGGAAACCCCAATTCCGTCAATCAATCAGGGATTGTATGATAATTTGTAGTTTATACTCAACGGGTATCTTCCAATATGTTGTTTAGGTGATTGTAACAAGACATTTACTTCAGGGCATTTGCAATAACATGTTGTTTACTAGACATTATCAGATAGGCATCTTGGGGTTGAAATTACATAAGCCAAAAGGCATCCCTACACCGAGTCATTTCGTTCTCTGTATTTTATATTTTATATATAATTAGATGTATATGCGAAAAGTTTATATAATGATACCAGTGATGATTTATTCTTATTCATCTGATATCTCTAATAATACAGAAGCATTTTTGAGGCCAGCCTCGCCTATTGTTTTGTCAATGGAGTCGAATAAATTTTCTCTTTGGCAAGTCAAGATAAAGTCATGATCATTCGCTTCTTCGAAGTTGAACTTGACAACTTCATATATTGATTTTACCGGGGAATCCAGTAGAAATCTCTTTACGATTCTCTTACCATTACCCGAACGAATCTGTATTCTAGTAGTGGCAGAGGGATCATTTGCAGGTTCCGGATGGTCTACTGATAGAATCGAGGCCAGGATCTCGCTGTAGGTACTTTCAGTATGTGTTTCATTAGTGGTAGGTGTCTTGACATCATTATTTGGCAATTCTGTGACTTCAGAATCAACTGGAATATCTACTACAGGCTGAGCTGGAACTGGTTCCGAGTCAAATGAAATGACGTCGGAATCATCGTCAGAAGAGTCGAGATCAACAGGATCATCTGCCGTTCCTTTCAAGATAACTACATCGTCGTTATCTTCCTCTTCATGATTCATTGATTTCTTTTTAGCAAGCTCTATTTGTTGCTCCTCTGACAATTCATCAACGTTAACTTTGGATTTATGTTGAACTAGAGGGTTTTTATGAGCCTTGTCTAAGGAAAATTGATCCATAAATTCTACAATTTGTTGAATGAATTTTGGAATTTCAGGATTACCGCTCCACATTTTTAATCTCTCTCCTGTCATTGGATCTAGTATTGAAATATGAGGAAATTCTGTAAATGGGTAAAGATTTCTATAATGTTCTCCACTGTGTGAATCATGATGGTATTGTAAAAAGATAAAATTCTCACGTACTATATTTTTAATATCAACATTTGACCAAAAGTCTCTATTTAATGTTTGACAATTGAAATCTGACATGTCTTGTATATTCACCATAATCCACTTTTGCTTTTCACGTGCTTTCATTCTTGCGCTTTCCAAATCTAGCTTTTCAATTATATCAAAAGGAGGTCTAAAAAGATTTGCTAGTCTTATCTGTGTTGCAGTTTGACGTTCTCTCGCTCTATTACTTCTTCTTCTTACACGCCTACTAGATCCGATATAATTGTTATCTTCATCCATGAGTTCATACTGATCATCATTGGCATGGAAATCGTCAAATGCGGAATTAGAAGCTTCTTCATCATGCATATAATCATCGTCATAATCTTCATCATTAATCTCATCATTATCAATATCATCATCATCATCACCTACTATTCTTTGACCAAAAATATTTGATCTGTGTGAACCAAAAATTGCATTGTTATTGGATAACAATTCATTATAGTGAGAGAAAGGGGCATTGGGCAATAACTGTTCATGAATGGGCTCTATTGGAGCTCTAGGGATCTCTTCAACTTCCTGTTCTTGCTCTTGATATAACGAGTTCTGTAATCGTTGAGCAACATCTGCATCGGATTCTGGGTTAACATCACCACTGATATTACCGTTGTTATTCGAAGGGACACTGTTGGGAACTCCATGTTCAAAGTAAAGAGAGACGGCAGTGTCTACATCACCACCGGCCATTTCAAGAAAATTGGTGGCGGTATCTCTATCTGTCACCGAAGTGATCTCCATGAAGAGTGCTAGCATATCATCCATCCTGACAATATAAACTAAATAAACAACACCAATGAAGTATTCACGTTGTAAAGATATACTATTAGGCTACTAATTGACTGTTATTGATACAATTTAGGAAGAATGAAGTATGTTTCAGAGGCAATAATAAATGATAAACAGAAAAAAGTTTGAAAAGGGCTATTCGAAAGCTGTGTACGGATGCATATATAGAGTACACGGTTTCAGTGTTATACTTTATCTAAGTATTGTTCTATGATCTTTCCTGAGTTCAAAAGGTAACTAGAGACTGCTGATTCTGATGACCCTAGATGACGATTTAGATAAAGTCAAATTGGTAGTCTAAGAGAGTATAAATGTCTAATTCTCCACCCAAAAGAGAGTTCATAAACAACTACCATAAAACTTAGAAAAACAACGCGACGCGTCGTGGTAGCAGTTTGCCCTTTTTGCTTTAGCAACTGATCTGGTTTCTTGTTAGGTGATTATAATTACCTGTCCTAATAGATTATAACAGCGTTGAAGTCAGCCGTTTAGTGCATAGTCTAGCTGATATTGTCGGATATGTACAAGAATGGGTGGCTCACCACTAGAGAATGCCAATGACGATGAGAATAATGAAAAGCTTGGCTCGTTAGATTCTGCAAGTGAACTGAAGTTGCCATTGAAGACTACACCTAAACCAACCTCATCTTTTACAGTGCAAAACTTCTTGGACTTGAACAATAAAGAAAAGTCTTATAACAGTCCTCTTGCGATAATAGGCCATATTGATGTCAATGCATTTTTTGCACAAGTGGAACAATTGAGATTGGGATATTCACTCGATGATCCCGTTGTTTGCATACAGTGGAATACTATAATTGCTGTTTCATATGCTGCAAGAAAATACGGTATCTCAAGACTGACCACCCTGGACGAAGCCAAAAAAAAGTGTCCCAATCTGATTCTTGGTCATACTGCTGTTTTCAAAAAAGGTGAATCCGATTGGTCTTATACTGATTATCTTCCATCTCCAGTTGATCATAAAGTTTCCTTGGATCCATATAGAAGAGAAAGTAGGAAACTTTTGAAAATCATCAAATCCTTTTGTCCTTTAGCAGAGAAGGCAAGTGTCGATGAAAGTTTTGTTGATTTTGGTAAACTGATATTTGAGCGATCATATACTTTATTTCCAGATCTATTGGGTAATATCGATTTTTCATCAAAATCAAATGATTTGTTACCAAGTATCCCCAATGAACTTCCTATTCAGCTGCAATGGGAAGGTTATATTGCTCACACAGAAAATGAAGTTATAAATAATCAAAAAGATTATACAATAGAAGATTGGGACGATATTTTCACGCTCATAGGTTCACAATTAGGGAATGAATTGAGGCAGTTGATTTTCAAGGAACTAGGTTATTTTACTTCATTAGGCATAGGCCGCGTCAAAACTTTAGCAAAACTAGCCTCTGGCTACAAAAAACCTGATAATCAAACAATCGTTAGAAACTCTGCTATCAACCAATTCTTTACCGATTTTCAGTTTACAGATTTCTGGAGTTTAGGTGGGAAAACCGGTGAAATAATAAGACAAAAGTTGAATATCCCTCAATTTGAAGATATAAGTAGCGGGGGTACCCATCAAAGTAGCATTGTAGATAATGATTATTCCAATTTGGATTATAACGATGACGACGATGAAGACTTACTGACACAGGAAAATGAAAAGGACTACAATCGTTTCAATCAGAAGAAAATTGATTCGATAGGATATATCAGAAATTATTTTACGTTGAAAGAGTTAGAACTGAAATTAAACGACAATGCATTAGCAGAGAATTTATACAAACTTGTAAGAGGAGAGTTGTATGCCCCTTTGAAGGAAAGAATAGATGTCAAATCCATGGGGTCGAATAAAAATTTCAGAGGTAAATCGGTGAGTAGTTCAAATGATCTTATTCCATGGTTCAAAGTCTATGCCAGTGATTTGTGTCAAAGAATACAAGAGCTAGACGAAGAATCAAATTCTTTACGTAGACCAAGGAGTTTGTCTGTATCTGTACGAAATGCAAGAATCAACACAAGATCACGTCAATGCCCATTACCTCCACTTCAAGATAGAGAAAGATTAGAGGAAACAATGTATCAAAGAGCGATAAAGGCTTTGAAAGAATTGGAAGAAAATTGGGATGTATCTATCGGTAAGATGTATCCAGCTACAAACTGTGCTTTATCAGTATCCAAATTTGAATTTATCGATAACACCAAATCTTTAGATCATTTCTTTGCAAAGAGTAATCCAGAGAGTAATTCTACTTCACGAAATATAGACACTCAAACTCTCAAGTCTGAGCAAGGACAACACCAGAAGAAGAAAGGGACTGAAATAGAGATAAATCAAACGCCTAGTCCGAAGCAATCCGTAAAGCGGAACTTAGAGCCACTGGTTTACGTTTCACAGAAAAAGAGGCAAGAACCGTTAACTGGAGTTTTTTCGAAGCAGATAGATAAAGAGAAGTTGGAAGATAGAAAACAAGACAACATTGATTCAACTCCTGCCAACTCTTTCTTTTGCGATAAATGTCAAAACAATATCGAGGATATCTCGATAGATGAGCATCTTGATTGGCACGTTGCAAAGGATATTGCACAAGAATTGAACGGTAGCTTAGCAGCACAAAACTTTGAAGACTCTTATGCGGCAAGAGTGTTTCGCAGCAGACAAAATCAGTCGTCCGAGGGTCAGTCAAGGCAAAAACCTACTAGGAAGACTCAAGGCTCTGTAGATGCGTTCCAGTCCAGGCTGCCATTCTAAATACACTATTCATATACCCACTTATATATACTTACTTGTACATAACAGCAATAAACTTACTATATTCATTGAAACTTTTTTCGGCTCTTAGGGTTTCCTAAAACGGACATTACAAAGAGTTCATTTTTCCCCGCGACCAAAAACCCAATATTTTATCTTTCTTGATTCACATTTGCTCCCTTAATTTATGAGGTATAAGAGTATCTACAGATAAATATCAGATCTTCTACAAATAATCATCACATTGAGTATGTCATCTAGTAGTGAGCCTATACCCACATCTGCTGGGATGGGGAAATATAAGAGATTTCTGAAATTTGCCTACGCACCAGCGATAGTAAGAGCGCATCAAAAGGATTCCTACTTTGAGAGTTCACTTAAAAATGATCTTCAAGAAGTTTTGAGATTATTCAAAGGTCAAAGATTCATCAATACATACCCCGAAGAGATAAGAGTTCTTGCAAGTACTTTATATCTAGCTTTGACCACCCTCCCTGGAAGTAAGACTTTAGGTGAGGAATATACTGATTTAATTTATGTCAATAGAACAGGTAGAAGATTGCCTAAATTTATATCAAGATTAGGATTTGTTTTTTCTTATGCATTGGCCCCTTATTTACTTCGAGTATTGGTTAAACGTTTGCAATTGAATAAGAAAGAGGAAGAAGAGATAGAATATAACGACGAAAAGAAATCTAAGAAAAATAAGAAACATAAACGCAACTCGAAACCACTGTCACCTTTAATAATAAAGATACTTCAAATATGGAACAAATTGATCACATTATTATCCAAGGTATCTTATGTCAACATGGTTGACTTAGTCAATTTACATCTGGCTATATTTTACTTCACCGGTGGTTATTATGCGCTATCTAAAAGAATATTCGGTTTACGTTATGTATTCGGTCATGAAGTGAAATCGGCAAATCAACCTAGGGGTAATTATGAGTTGTTAGGTGGGTTAATATTTATGCAGATCTTGTTCAAAAACTACAACCATCTTTTGGATTTTGTGGCTCAAAGATCCAGTAATAGTGCGTCTGAGAATGACGAAAAAGAAACAGACAAGGATAGTCATATAGATAAAGTATACGGTATACCTCCTATTGAACCAGATTCAGACGAGGAGGATAAGAAAAAAGGTAATAAAAGTTCAAAGAATAAGAAGTCTACGAAATCAAAAATCCCAGTCATTCCAGTGAACGGTAAAATTGATCTCTCTGATCCAACTCAATTACCTTACATCCCTGAGACCTCAAGAAAATGTATGCTGTGTCTTTCATATATGACCAATCCTGCTTGCTCCTCATGTGGTCATGTATTTTGTTGGAACTGTATAGTTGATTGGTGTAGAGAAAGACCAGAGTGTCCGTTATGCAGACAAACTGTTTTGGAGCAGAATCTCCTTCCTCTCAGATAATGTAGGTACGGCCAATAATATAAGAATGATACGATATGTCTATTAATTTGTCTTATGCAATATGTATATATAATCGATTTACTCTCTTGGTACAATCCAAGTGAGCTTACATCCCTATGTGGAATAATATCTGTTTACCCTTCTTCTTTTTACCACCCTTAGGTTGCTGTGTAGCGGGTAACGCATCATTTAACCTATCTGTCTCGTTCAAACCACCTAAAGCTGGAAAATCGGAGGATGGACCTGATGGGGTAGCAGCTGGAGCACCCCAAACACCCATCGTCACATTTACCGGTTTCACACGAGGTATTTTCTTCTTTGTTGTTGTAGTGGGTAATGTTGGGAAGGCTGGATTTTCAATATGCGGTTTTGGAGGTTCTTGATTCGTTGGCTTGTTCTCCTTTTTTGGTAAATTATCCAAGTATTTTGGTAAAACCACATCAGAGTAATCCTGTCTTTGAGAGCTACTTTGCAAAGATGTAGACGATGAAGAAGTAGAACTAGAAGCAGAAACGGATGAATAAGCCAATGAACTATAATTGGGTACCTTTTTGTTACTTTTTGATGTGGCTTTCAATTGGGAACCAGGCACTACACGGAAGTTCGATTGTTCACCCGGTAATGCAGGGAAAGACGTCACACGTGGACCTGATGGTGCGGGTCTCGGTGAAGGAGATGAATAATTCAGGGAAGGACCATGCGATGAAGAAGCAGTGGAAGAAAGGGTAGGGAATCTTTTGGTGTTTAAAGGATTTCCAGATGCAGCACTGTTATTCCATCCAGAAATACTAAGAGAACTAGTTTCATTTGATCCGGGTAAAGAGGGGAATTTTTCTGCAAACATTTCTTTATGGGATTCATGATTAGTGATTTCTAGTAAATCTTTTTGTTTTTTAGAACCCTTTGGGCAGATTTCAGAAAGTTCATACAATAGAACCGTTATATCTGCATGAACATCCTTGAAAATCTCTTCATATTCTTGTTTTACAGTTGAGGCATCTAAATCACCAGCCAGATATGCAACATTAATAGCTTGAAACTTGTTGAATTCCGATTGTGAATAATTCAAGTAATGTCTAGCTCTTTCTTCCAGTCTCATCTTCTTCACAGAGAGTGTGTCCTTATGCTCTTTATTGGAATCATCGATACTGCTTGCTGAGTCGTGAAAAGTGGAAAGTTGTCCTCCAAAACTATATGTCATCAAAGTTCTACTTCCTCCAAATAAATCACTGTGTTCTTGAATCATATGTGCTTGTAAATCCAAGTCGTTTCTGAAAACAACAAATTTTTGCTCTAAACAACTTTGTACATTACATACATAATGATCATTCTTAAAATGAGAGAATAGAGCATCATAGTTTTTGAAGTATTGTGGATTACGTGAATCTATTTGATCACAGATATGACATTTCTCGTGGCTTTCACGCATATGTACAAACAGTTCATCATCTGAGTAAAAGTATCTTCTCTTGGAACAATATTTACACATTGGGTGTCCCTTGAATCCAGTTTCGTCACCTTTTGATTCATGGGTTTGTAATTGTAAACTAGTATATAACTTAAGCTCCGAAATAAAAGCTTTTTTGACTTGAGCGCATAAGGAACAATATGATTTATCATGGGTCGACTTACAGTGCTCATTCAACTGCTTGAAATTATTGAACTCCCTCTCTTTACAACTTTTAACAGGACATGTATACTTTAACAACTTGAGAGTGGCAGTTTTTGTTTCAGGTGATGTGAAATCAATTGCATATGTTTCATCTGTGTCAGTTATCTGATCAGCAGAGATTGCATAGTAGTCGAGAGCTTCCAAATTATCAGTAAATATAAGCTTTTCACATTCAGTACGACAAATAAGACACTGTTTTCTATTATACAAAGCACGTTGTCTCAAAGCACACTTGTGGCATACTCTATGATTACATGGAGATAACGACGCTATCTCAATGGTATTTGCACAAACGATACAAGCATTGTCGTCCTCTTCTTCATCCGAGGCATCTTCAGTCTTTTCATTACGTCTCCAGTTAATTGCTTGATCTGTAACTGCGTTTCTTTTCTGATTATTTTGTTGTGACTTCGGCTTTGTCTTGTAACCATTTGGTTTATTTTGTCCACCCATGGCAGATTGCTTTGGTTTCTTTCCTTTGATATTAGTACCAGAGTTGGAACTTGAGTCAGACATGGAGCAAAATGTTCACAGTTTACTTCCCTGCAATATTTCAGAATAAAATTGGCGGGAAACCTCCTTAAATATACCTCTTCTTGTCGTTGCAGTTTGAATCAGAACAGTTTTTCACTCTATATATTTTCATGACTAACGAAGAGCCCACCAGGCCGATCTTTTTGCTCGCTCTGCTCCTCGGTGAAAAAGAAGAGAAAGCACATCACGTGCTGTGCGTGGGCATGTTTTTTGCTGTTGGTGCACCTACGGGCTTTGGACAGGTTGGTGGTCATTTTGAGATATAATCAGTTTATAGTATCTCTTCAAGAGCCAAGAAGACGCTAGATTTTGTTACAGTGTGTATAAAACGTTTGTTGGATTTGTTTCGAATCTTGAAAGATGAACGTCAGTGCTACAGTCAATGTCCTCAGACTCGTGACAAAACCAGATCTTTGTCTTCCCCATTTAGCTATACCAACATTTAACCAGCTTCCTGTTCCCTTAACATTCACTGACTACAGCACTGATATAAAGGCAATTGTGGTGGATAAGGATAATTGTTTTGCAAAAGATCATGACGACAAAGTTTGGCCTGAGTATCAAGAAAAATGGGATGAGCTTAGGGCTCAATATCCAGGCGATCGAATGATTATTGTCAGTAACTCTGCAGGCACCAATGACGACGTAGATCATAAACAAGCAGAAATACTAGAAAATAGAACAGGTGTGAAAGTGTTGAGACATTCTACAAAGAAGCCTGGTTGCCATCATGAAATAATGGATTTCTTCAAATCGAAAAACATTGCTCAAAACCCAAGTGAAGTTGCTATTATAGGAGACAGATTATTCACAGATGTACTAATGGCTAATATGATGGGTGCGTACGGCGTTTGGTTACACGAAGGGGTCAAACAATCAAATAGCTATGTCTGCCAATTAGAGAGAAAAGTCTATACTCAGTTGAAAGATACATGGAAACCACAAAACCCAAGCGCATGAAAAAATCACACACACTCACAAGTGAAATCACAAAGATAGTTCCTTGAAAGTTTATTCATAACTTTCATTATTATCCTTTTTCTAGCTACCAAATCAACTTGTTCGGTTGTTCATATTCCCAATCAAGTATCCAAGTTTTTGTTTCAAAATATGTCTGCTGATAACACAGTCAATTTTATGCTAGTTGACATCATAAGTGGCTCCGATACTAGCACTGTCTTAAACCAACAAGTAAATATGGATGAACTATACAACTGGAGATCCTTTTTTTCTGCAACTAGATTGATGTCAATTTTAACGACTTATATATTTTTAACTTCCGTGCAATTCGGTTTGGCGTACGGTAGTTTTCTACTTGGTCCTATCGAAGGAATGCCCATTATGTGTACTGTCTCATTTATATATAGTGCATTAACTGTATGATATACCATTCTTATTCCATAGATCTTCGTTTAAAATGCTAACATCAGATAGGGTTTTCCCATTCCCATACTAGGGGCTGAAACCGAAGCACTTGCTGATAATTTCTTCAACATAGCCCAACATTTAGTTGTCTTAAAGCTCTTCTTAGTTTCTTTTTTACTCCAAATTATTGGAACAATTTTTGTTACTATTGCTACATTTCAGTTGAATCATGTTGAGAAACTGGTGTTCAAGGACTATATTGATAAGAAGATTGTCTACATTGATGTAACTCGTCAAGTGAAGATATTTACGGCGATTCGTCTTGTTGTAGCTGCAACAATGCTGTACGTATTGATCAAACTCTCAATTGTTATCAGTCTCAAAGAAATAACTAACCTAAATATTCAGAATTGTGATCGCTCTAAATATTGCTTTCATATGGAGAAAATTGTACAGAGCGTTGAACCATTTAGTCAAAGGTTCCCGTGCTAACGTTTCAACCGGACTTTCTACAAGAGATTGTAGATTTGGAGACGTAGATACTTATTTTGACGCAATTTGAATATAGCCCCCATCTATGTATAATTAATTTAAACTTATTGTAATTTATTAACACAAAATATAATAGTGATAGAATTAACGTATATATAGATATAGTAGCTAAAAAATAATGATAAAAGATGAATATAAGAGAAAGCAAAAAAAAGAATAGTAAAGTAATACCGCTTCATCAGAAATAAGCCATCCATAAAGTATCGGTACTTGCAAGATTACGGGGATTAACCGCATTGGATATGAGATTTAAAACGTGTTGTGATGCAACAGCTTGTCCGTTTTCAATACGACCAAGTTGAGCAACTCTCTTGATAATAAAGTCAACATTGACACGAACAATTTCACGTAAGTAAGTATCGGGTGTTGTAATCTTATGTTGTTGTTGGAACCATGCAATAACTTCATCTCTAACGAACAAACTGAGGAAATGTTCAATTTCATATTCAGGATCAGACAAACATTGAGCGATAACAACAATATGCATCGATAAGATACCTTCCAAACCAGCTTCACCAATAAGTTTTTGTATATTAGGAGTAAGACGGAATGGAACAAGTTCGGGACAAAAGAATAACGGAGCAGTTCTTTGGGTAGATACGTCAAAGTTGAAGTTGGCAAATGCATTACTATGAGTCTTACCATTAGCAATTTTATATGGCAACATCTCAGACGTCCAAACTCTACCAGAATGTTGGTTCACATTGATCTTTTGAGGTTGACGACTGTTAACACAAAGCATATATGTCATGAAAACAAAGGCTGCATACTGAGATGAGAATTGTTTTCTGAATAGCCAGAAATCTTCAAATTTTTGGTAACGGTTTGCAAAGAAATCTCTCAAAACAGTAGTTGGAACAAATAAGGATTGAATAGCCGCCAAAATTTCAGTCTTAACACTAAGTAAATCTGGCTTAGGTAAACGTGGATCATAAGCAGCATGCAATTTATTGATTGTATAAGCCAATGGTTCGTCCCTATTTTGACCTTTCTTACGACAGTAATCTTCATAAATTGAAAGCATGTCAATGTATCCATCTTCATCTGACATAATTCTAATATGTGGAGAAAGAGGAACTGCAACAGGTAACGTGAGGTCAATATTACGGTGACGTGATTGAACATTTTTAGATAGCTGGTCGTTGAAAATTCTGAACATTTGGAAAATACGTTCTTCACGACGACAATGACGAGCAGCGGGGTATTGAACTGCAAATGGATGTAAACTACCATCATGACCACGAATAGTGATTCTCTTGTAACAAGCAGTAGAGCCACGAATGACTTCCAAAGTAGGTAAGAATCTTTCAATCTTGATAAAATGACTATTGCTTTCTTTATTCAACAAATATTGACCCGGAATTTCAATGTCTTCAAACTTTTGATGATGGAACTGACTCAAATGAGGACAAACCTTCTCTAAGTTAACTTTGCCGAAGCTTCTATCCAATTTCTCTTCCAAACAATCACGCCACTTACGTAGTTTAGAAATATAAGTCTCTAAATTAGGCTTGCTTTGAATTATATCAGCTTCAAATTCAGATCTGATATGCCTTGGAAGAACAGTATCAGCGAATCTAATGATGTTAGCCTCTGTAGCAGGAGGCAATCTAGCATCCTCTCTAGGGTTAGGAAGACGGTTGAAAAATTGAACACCATCGTTATATAAAGCTACAACCAATCTGTAGGCATCCATATCGGCATCACACTTGAATCTTTGACTAATTTGATCAACTAATGATTCAAGTGACAAAGCTAACAATGGATAAGCTGTTTTCAAGATCCCCATAATTTCATCAACGTATTGCCATGGTTGGCGTTGAGCCATTGCCGGATTAGCACCTCCGCTAGGAAGAGAACTTGCCTGAGGAGTTGGTGTACCAGCAGCACCAGCAGTACCAGTTGTACCAGAAGAAGAAGCAGCAGCGCCAGTGGCAGCAGCACCAGGGACAGCGCCAGCAGATGGTGGACTGCCGGCATTACTTGTTGTATTGTTTGGTGTGTTAACATCAGCTGGTGTACCGTTTGCTGGAGCAGATGCCGGCTTTTGTTGACGTTGTAAACCAGCTAAATCTTCCTTTGTAGTTCTCAATTGGAAGTGCAATGCTTGTGGGTAAGACTTTGCAATACGAATCAATACTTGACGAATAAGTCTAGCTTCTCTGTGAGACAAAGAAGATAATAATTGAGGAATGAATGTAACCCAGTGCCATACCGGCATTTCACCTTGGTGAGAATCAAATGCTTCTGCCAATGATGAAGTGGAATCATCCAAACTGATAAGCCACAAAATTCTACACAACAGTCTTCTAGCCTTGTTATTCTTGTAGAGACCAGCAGCTTGCAAGTAACAACTGATAGCATGGATAGCATATGAAATGTCGCCGCTATCTTTAAATCTTTGATCATTGAAGAAACCCCATTCAGCCCAAGCCTTAGGTAAGTTAAGGTCCAATTGAACGGCAGTGGCGAATGCTTGATTAGCTTCATCTGGAGCATTAAGTTTGGCCAAAAACATACCCTTCAAAGTGATGAATTCAGCCTTTTGTTGACCAGCAAAGTAAACCAAGTTTGTATTACTTATAACATCAAGTCCAGTGTTCAACTCATTTGGATTTTGGTAGTGACATTTAGCTTGTTCACGTAATTTGAGGAAAGCTTCTTGAATTTCAATATTAGGAAGTGTGTATATCTTTGTCAATTGGTTAATACAAACTTCTGCCATGTTATGCTTTCTTGCCACATGTGCAAAACGGTTGATAACCCAAGCAATTTCGTGATAGCCTCTGAAAGCGTACGAGTTATTGGTACTATTCGTTTGCTGAAGTGATGGTATCAACGGCATATAAACTTTATTGATAACATTGAAAGCATGTTGACGCCATGTAACCAAATCATTCCAGATGTTGATATCATCCCAGACATTAGGCAAACGTTCACGCCAAGCTTGTAATACTCTCTTCAACTCTTGAGACTTAACATCTAAGTTTTGAGCTGTTGTTGTTGCCAAACTTCTGTAAACTTGACTTGCTTCCATAAATTCAACATATTGTTGGAAAGTATGCAACAATGTAACATGGGCAGAAGTAACTCTTGATGGAAGTGAATGCCACTTACGTAAAGCAAGTTGAATACCCTCATCACAGTATCTTGTAACATTTTGAATGGTTTCTCTGTTGTGAGCATAACCTTGTAAGCACAAGAATGTTTGGTACATTTGCCTTCTTGGAGTTGGAACATCCATAATCGTTTTGACAGACTGTTCTAGAGGTTCTCTATCAGAAATCCAATCAGCAACTCTCCAACCACACTCAAGAAGCAAGTCTGTAAACCCTTCGTGTTTAGCCAACTCTGTTAAAATATCCCAGTGTTGCAATTTTTCAGCACAAAGGATCCAGTTATCTTCCCATAAAGAATATTCAGATTCGCTATAAGGTAAGACACCACTTCTAGCTTTAATCTGAGCAGTTTCATATAGCTCTATGGCCTTATCCCATAATCCAATTTGTTCATAAGATAAAGCAGCATTAGTCTCAAAATACTTTGCTCTTCTTCTCCACAAACCATAAAACAGGTCATCTTCTTGAAGATTTGCATACATTTCTACCAGTGCATCTCTATTTGTCTCACGAACTCTAGCACTTTCAGAAGCAGGATTCGACTCGATTTGCTCTAATATTCTTACACCAGAGTACCATGCATTATAGTTCAAACTTAAGTATTTAACCAGATGAGGTGGCAACTTGAGCTCTTCACATTTACCAGCGGCTTCCAGCATTGTGTAGATGACATTCGGTCTGGTGTCTTGCTGACGAACATGATAATCCTTTGATAGTAATGTAACAAACAAATGGAAAAAGTCAGAAGTGTCTCTGTAATCAATAGCCTCATAAGCAACAGGAAAAAGAGCAACCCAAGAGTTGTGAATAATTTCTGGACTTTGATATGACAAGTCTAACAATGGAGTGATGATCTCTTTTGCTTTAACTGACATTTTAGATTTCAAAAATTGAACGTGTTTACTGACAAATTCTGTGACTTTATCGGTGGCTTTGACGTCATCTTCTTTTTTGGAAGGTAAAGCTTCAGTGATTCTAGATAAGGAAGCAACTCTGTACTCATTTGGACTGATCTTTAGCTCATGTTCACTGTCAAATGACCCATACAATATCTGAACTGCTTGATTTAACCAAGGATAATCCGCCAGGAACTCCCAGTTTTGTTCTCTGATGATGTAGAATAATCTCTTGCTAATATCCTTTTCTAAACTATTATCCAAGATTGTCATAAGTTCTTGTCTGATGGATGTTTCAGATGATTTGGTTCCAACTAAGAATGGTTGTTCCATACGAACAGTAAGCTCAGTGGAAGCCAATGATTCATCTTTGAAAATGTCCACAATGATGCTATAATATGCCTTTGATAATGCAGCATCACCCTTCAATTCATAAACCATCATCTTGGATAAGATACCAGCTTTTTCTTTGGTGGTTGGGAAGAGTTCATTGTTCTTCGAAAGAACCCAACCTCTGACAATCTCCACTATCTTCCACAACAACTCTTTATCTACACATCTCTCAATAAGTTGAACAAGTAAAGATAGGAATATTCTTCTTTGATCGCCGAGTGCACTGATCCTCATGGCAGAGAAACTAAGAATTTTGTATAATAGTTTGCTAGTCATTTTAGATTCATAGTCATTAGAACCAGATCCATCCGCAGGATGAGTACGGCTTTGAGTTGAGATAGCAATATGATCTTTTACTAACTTACTCAAAGTACGCATCAAAATTGGAATCTGAGCATTGAGAGCATCCGGTCTATGATTAGCCAAAGCCCATGATAATGTAACACCAGCAGCAACTGAGTTAGGACTGTTCAAGTCATCGTTAACGGCAGTAACCAAGAAATTGATGAAGTTCTTGACATCTTCTGGTTGATCTTCCTCTGGACCTGGACAGTTCTCCTTTATAGCTTTGAGAATCAAAACTAACACATTTTGAAGAACTTCTTGGATATCATGATTATCAGAACGAATACATTTCTCCAATAGCTTCTGCAAGTAACTCAAATTGGAAACAATCCAATCAGAGGATTTCCATTCTAATGCAACGCCTAATACTTCCAAAGCATTTAAACAATAGCCTAAAACATTGTTTGCAGTAAAATCAGCAGTAACCAGGAAACGTTCAAAGAAAGCAAGCTTGATTTGAACTTCCGGCCAGTATTTAGGAGATAGCAAAATGTGCAGAATATGTAATGCACGTTGACCCAACTCATGTTCTGAAGCTCTATGCTGACAGATACATACGTATCTGATCAAAAAGGTGATGCATGTTTCTCTTTGACCGAATGGAACTGTGTATGGTTCAGCGGTCTTGGCATCTTCACTTTCAGCTGGAGCATCTGCCATTTCGGAATCGCCGTCCTTATCTTTAGCCTCTTTCAGTTTATTCTCTTCTTGAGCTCTTGTTTCCCATTTGAGAATTAACTCGACCATATCAATTGCGAGAGTTTGATTTTCCAGAGAGCTGTTGTTCAAAATGGTCAACTTACCCATGGCAGTGATGATGTTGGGAATAAAGTGATCTCTGGCAACATAGAATAAGTCAGAGTGGTAAACAATAAACTGATAAACATTGAGAACCTGAGTTACATTGAAACCATCTTCAGTCAAGACACGACGAGGCCATTTCAACCAGCCCATTGATGAACCAGTTGGTTTCATACGAGTCTCCATAACTGGTGCGAGTAAGTCAAGGGCTTGCCTTACCAAGAATCTGATATCATTCTGATTAGCTTTCAGCAAAGCAACTAAGATCTGAGTAACAAGTTTAGGTGGAGTATCAAATGCTGCAATAAAGTAAGAAGTTGAGACATAAACAGCTTGCTTAGCAATCATGTCATCCAAAGTGATTAGATTCCAGTTGAATTTGATGATATCCTTTCTATAATCACTAACTTGGTCTGGAGCAACTTTGACTAATAATGATGTCAATTGGAGCAATTCAAGTCTGTATACATCAATCAGTCCAGTCTTTTTAATTGTATCAGATGTCGCTCTCCAAATATTCTCGTTGACAATATCCAACCAATTAACTGAGCCTTCACCAACTTCTGTCAACTTTGACAAATTACCATTCTTATGAACCTCAAATAAACAAATAGACATGAAGAGATGTTTGATAATGAAAGCTTTTGTCTTGATATTGACCGTGTCACGAGAACAATACTCAATCGATTTTTGAAGATATGATTGTCTCAAAGATACATTTGGAGACTTAACAATTTCCTGGAAGATGTAATCATAAATGATATCATTAACTTGGATGTCCTTTGAGAACAAGTAATCAATGAAGTCAATTGTATCCGATGGTTCATTCAATTGTTTCAGAGCCTTGATGTAGATATTTTCCAACTTCATAATTGATTGATCAATTTGGAAATGAATTGGAGAAGTCAATGGAGTTGATTTTTTGCGGGTCAAACATTCTGAAGAAATTGTAAGCAACTTTTTCAGCAGTGGCATCTGTCCCTTGAACCATTCATCATCTTGCGAAGCTAATGCAGCAACTAAATCAATCAAATTAGCAAACTTAACACACTTAGCATCCAAATTGGTTTCTTCGGTTAACATAGAGACAAACGTAGACTCAAAGTTATGACTGACTGCTTTACGTAAATTCTTGGAGTTCGGTAAACCAACAAAATAAGCAAATCTAGTACCATATACTCTCAATGAAAATTTACTCTTGAAGTAATTAGCAGAGCTTTCATCAAAACGATCCAGGAACTTTGCAATTGAATCTCTGAATGGTGAGATTTCATGACGACGTAAGTGAGATTCTAAGTATAAGAGTGTACTCAAAAGCTCCTCAACAAATGTAAAAGCTTGTGATGGCAACAGATGGAATATATTCAAGATGGCAACAACAATTTGTATAATTGGATTATTATCTAACTCCTGTAAAGCAATCTTTTGTAGTGTCTGAGGTTGTGCCCAAGCCATCAAATGATCCAACAGCTTTCTACCAATTTCAACCTTGAAGTATGAAATCAAAAGTTCAAGCAGGCGAGATAATGCTTCTAAACCTGAAACAGTAAGCTTCTTATGATCTGATAAGTTCATCAACATTGGACGCAAACCATTTTGAAGAAGTTCTTTTGGTAACTTACTGTTTTGAGATAAAACTTGCTTCAAACCAGCATGAGCAGCATTGATAATCTTGGAAGATTTAGCACTCAAGGTTTTGAAGAAAACGCTCAATATCTTGATTCTTATTTGTGGATTGTTGTTTGAGAATTCTGGTTTAGTTAATGCCAACGACAATAAACCAATACTTACCACACGAAGCTGAATTAATTGTTCTGATGTTCTGTGTTCAGAAACACGATGAGCGCTAATCAAAGATTCATCCTCAGCGTCAACCAAGGCCAAAGCCTCAAGCAAAAGCCTATTCAACTCGTCATTGAATTCCAAAAATGTATTTTCAAGACCGAGACAGAAAATGATAGCATCAATGTTACCGATTTGCATATGGAATGGCAAAGCTCTCAAAGGTTTACCAAATATAGGAGCCAAAAGAATGCCCTTACTTGGCGAAATCATAACAGCAATCGGAACCTGAGTAACTTCTGATAAAACTTCAAGTGCTTTTTGAGCAGTTGCTCTAACTGGAGCATTGGAGTTACTCAAATCAAAAACAATTTGACTAACAACGGCCTGGAATGGTGGTTGGAATACGACTTCCTTTGAAACTTCTTTGTTACACTCTTTCAACAAATACAACACAAGTCCCTTAGCAATAGTACATACTTCGGAAGGAACATCGGGTGGAGTATCACGTAGCACAAAGAACAAAGCCCTAGATATTTCAAGTTGTCTAGCAGCAAAATAACTTATAGGAATGTTCAACTCATAAACCATAGTTTGTAAACCAAGACAGCCACCCAATTTCTCAAAGTATGCTTCTTCAAAACAACAATGAACAAACTTTGCCAACATTCTTCTTATTGGCAAAAACTTGATTGCGATATCAACATCACCGAATAAGGTGACACATGAGTTGAATATGGTCTTGACAGCAGTAACACCAGACTCACGAACAGCAGAAATATGGGAGCTCAAAGCGTATGAAATTGCATCAAAAATGATTGTTTCGGGTAATGAAATTGAACCTTCGTGGTTGTTGATGGAAAATGGGCGATTCAATTTGTGGGCTTCAACCATGGTCTTACTGAAATATAGTAAAACAAAATGCTCGCAAATACCATTTAAAAGGGATTCTGCTTCATTTCTAACCTCATCAATTGATACTGAAAAGAAAAGAGCCTCCAAAAGTTTCACTAGTAATTCCTCCTGTCTATTATATCTAGCAATATCTTTGATTTCACCACGTTCAAGTTTGACATCAGTTGATACGGCTGTAGAATTGACATCAGTCGGAGGATAATCGGTTTTCATGAACTCAATAACCCTTTGAATATTATCTGCTAAATCATCAGGAATACTATCAACATCAATGAACATTTTCAAGACGGCTGTAAGATATTGGAAGGCGCTTACTCTATAATGGACTTTGTAACGAATATTGGAAAGAAATGTTAGAGCAGTTGAAATACCTGTGGTCATGGAAATGGGTACCTCGCGTGGTACACCTTCAATTTTGAAAATGGCATCAACTTCTTGATTGGTAACATCTTGGAGCAACAAATCATGGTGTAAACCTATAAAGTTTCTATTACGACCACCTAATTTACCCAAAATACGTAAGGTGGTATGTGAATGTTGGTGATAGTATGGTAATGGTCTCAAATGTTTCCATAATGCCTTCATGACATCTTCAATAACTGGTTCAATTATTGGATCAAAATATTCTGCTGTTAAGTTATCAACACAAAGCTCTAATGTTCTCAAACCTTGACTTATAAGCTCCTGTGAACCATTCAAAGCGTACACTAAAGGTCTCATCAGATAACTTAGATGTGGTACTAAAACACTCAATCTAACTGGAACTGTCAAACATAATTCAACATAAATATCTCTTTCTTGAGGACGTCTTGCAGTTTGAATTAACCTATTCAGGGACTCTAAAAGAACTTGTAATAATGGTAAAATCTCTTTGTACAATGCTTCAAATCTTCCACCACCAATACTTCTGAACAAAGTTCTTATAAGGTAAAAGTATACAATTGGTTCCTTAGCTGTTGTTGTATATTCTAAGGAGTTCAAAATCATCTTATTCAAATGAGGTAAGATAACATTTTCATTTGCAGTTGGGAAAAGATTGACAGACATAAAACATAATTTGAAAAGTCTTATCAAAATATTGGATTTTATTATATCCATTTCTCCTAACTCGTTGAGTTTGGACATCACAAAGATTATCAACACACCAGAAAAATTGGAAGAGGTAATTTCACTAGCTAAGAAAAATTGAGGAATATGGAGAAGAGCAGCATTCTTCAACATTGCTTCAAACATATAAGAAAGTTCAGATTGTAGAATTTCATTGAAAGCAGCTGGCTCAACGTAAATGAACATGGCTGCAAATATTTCCATCAAATCTTTTTCTTCTTTGGAGGAAGTGATTGGAAGATTTGGACCACTTATATCAAATGATTGTCTTAAAGCGGAACCTATAATAGCTGGTTTGGAACTTTGAAAGAACTTAAGGCCAGCAATACATTCTCTAAACAAGTTTTTCAAGATGTTCAACTCTTCAATAGATGCGATTCTTGCAAACTCGTTCCATACTTGGACTGTATATTCCTTTGGTGGGGGTAAGTTGGAAGTTTTGAAGCCATAGAAAATGGACTTTAAAAATGTCATTAATGTTCTGAAAAGGTAACGTGCTGTATCCAATGGATCTTGAGATGATGCTTGATGAACGGTGATTGGCATATCTTTTTGGAAATCGTAAGAATCAATATCATCAGATTCTGTTTCGATGGATTTGTCTTCACTTTTGACAGTTACATTATCATTTTTGGTTGATTCATCAGATGGCTTATCTTCGGAAGTATCCATACTGTCAACATCTACTTGTGCAATGATTGTGTTACTCGAAGATTCACTTTTAACGACAGTCTCGCTGTCAGTCTCTTCTTTGGTATCGGAGATGCCTTTGTCAAATTCCTTTTGCCATTTAGCTCTTTGTTCTTTGACTTCCTTTTTCTTGTTGACAAAATCTTCATGTTGACGCATGATAATGCTATATTCACGGTTAAGTGATTTGAATCTCTTACTGAAAGCATCAATCATGATAAGGAACAATTGTCTAGCTTCAACTTTATTTTCTATCTTTGCAATTCTGTCAACCAAGTTTAATAATAATTTAGCACTCATAATGTGAACTGTCTGGGCAAGACTGTTATCTTGAAGATGTTGACAGTAAATTTCCACACTCTTCCAAATTTGTTTGGGAGTTAAATTGGCATTAACGTGAACGAAATCTGCAACAATTGAATAAGCAAGAGGTCTCAATGTCTCGTGAGCTGTTAAACCTTCTCCTATAATCACACGGTCATCAAATAGTAAGTCAATACTTGGTAAGAATAATGCGCCTGATTCTGTAGATAAAACATGTTTTGTTGCGTGTAGTAACTCTCTTCTTGCTGCAAATAATTCACTTGGACAGTCCTGTAGAAGTCTTATGATTAAGCTTGGAATTTCTTGATGATATGGTTCCAATGCACTAAAAGCTGTCTTACGAATGAAAACATAAGCTAAAAATGAAGCAGCTTTAACTTGACCTAGAACAAAATCACCATACAATGCTCTATTCTTGATCCCTGGAGAGACGCATGTAACGTATTCGCCTTTGGCCTTGGCTGCTTCGTGAGCTTCCTTTTGCTTAGCACTCTGTAAACGTAAAAGGTTGATAATTTGAGGAATGAATACAGGTATTGAAGTGTCTGTTATCTCTTTGTAAGAAGAGTAAAGTGAAACCATTGTAATAGGACACTCTGCTAATATCTTGAAAGAAGCTGTAGCACGAAATAAAGTCTTAGAAGCATTATCATCGTTGGAGAAATTAGGTGACATTGGACGAGTTGGAGAACCTGGGGAAGCATCTTGAGATTCGGAGGAACTCGATTGAGAGGAACCAAAGTGTTCTTCTACAACGGTGTGGATGTTTTGGTAGACACCTTGAATGAGATCAATAAACTCTTGGACCTTATCACTCAAAATTGATTTGTATGCTTTATGAAATGAAGTAATGATTTTCATACATTGGATACCGTTGTCCTCGTTGTCCTCTTTCAAAGTCTTCATCAAGAAGTCTAAGACTTCAACGGCATATGGAAGTAGTGTATCATTTGTTGGTAACCTATGAATGATATCTAAAATGAGACTTCTTAGTTTTTGTTCTGGGGAATTGGAAACAAAGCTGATTGGGGTTTCCTCTAACTGTTTTAGAAAGATTGGAATCAAATTCTTGAGGAAATATTCGTATTCTTGAGCACCATTATAAGTCTCCAAAGTATCGCATACTTCTGAAAAAATGGCATGTTTGTCCAAATAGCTAAGTGATTCACCATTTAACCTGGACACAAATGTGTCCAAATGGGAGCTGTAAGTAGTCATTTGTTTGTTAGATAAATTTCACAACAATGGAGTAACAAACGATAGCGATAGTCAATCGAAATAACTCAATGAAGTGCAATCAATGGCAAACTAGACTCCCTGTAATGTAGACAGTATATAACAGTACTACAATAGTTAGATCTATTTGGATTTGATGATTGTAATAGTTCAAAGGAGCCAAAAAATGAGTTCAAACTACCACTTTGTGTGTTTGTTTCCCTTACTTAACAAAGTCTCGAAGCGAAAGTCTATCGTCACGATAATTTTTTTTCACCAGAACGAAAAAAGTGGGAATCGCTGAATACTTGAAGAGAATAAAATCACGTGCAGAGCTGCCGTATGCGGAAAGAGGTTCCTCTTAATCACGGGACTTCTGTTATTTCTAGTCTTTTTTACAATTACCTTGATCATTATAGATAAGTATATGTGTATTAAAACTCTATATACAAAATAAGTTATATGCATTAAAAATCGTATCGTCGTCAATTAAGCAGTATCAAAATTGACTGCGTAAGTATCATTATTCTATTTAGGCTTGTTCTTTTTGTTCTTGTGGTTCTTCAACTAAAGCCTTTTTATGCCAGTTCATGAAAGCAAGACCTGGAGTATAAGCAGCATAGATTTCATCAACTTCTTCTAAAGTCAAACCCTTAGTTTCTGGAACAAAGGCAAAAACAAAGAAGAATGAAAAGACAACACAACCAAAGAAGACAAAACCATAAGCGAAGTGAATAGCAGCGGAAATAAATGGAGTGAAAAAGGCAATTAAGAAACCCCAAATCCAGTTAGAAGCGGTAGCAACGGCCATACCCTTTTGCCTAATTCTTAATGGGTAGGTTTCAGAAATGACGACATAAACACCTGGAGCCCATGTAGTAGCAAAACAGAAAATAAACAAACATGCTAAGAAAATCATGGCAGAACCAACTGGTTGACTAGCATCTACACCCCATGGACCTGAGTATAAACTCTTGGTACCTAAAGCAGCGAAAATAAGTAAACATACGGCCATAGCAGCAGAACCAATTAATAAAGTCATTCTTCTACCCCATCTATCAATGACGTATAAACCGACAAATGTAGAAGCAAAATTGATGACACCTAAGACAATGGAAGTTTCAAAAGAATCACTCAAACCAACTGCCTTGAAAATTGTAGTACCATAATAGAAGAAATAGTTATCACCAGTTAATTGTTGTAATGCTTGTAACATAACACCGACAAATAATCTGTAAAAAATCTTTGGTTTACCAGTAAATAATTCACCCCAACTTGCATTACCTGCGAGTCTTTCAGTTTCAATACCATTAGCAATAAGTTCAATTTCATGAGCAACAAATGGAGAGTCAATATCGACTTTGTTAACTCTAGCAATGGAATTTTTGGCTTCCTCGAATCTATCCTTTTCAATTAAGAAACGTGGGGATTCTGGCATAAATGTCATACCAACAATCATTAAAATGGCCCAAGCAAAGGATAAACCTAACGGAATTCTCCAAGATCTTGAATCATCATAAGCATGGTAACAACCGTAAGTTGTACAGTAACCAAGGAATATACCTAAAGTAATCATTAATTGATAACATGAGACCAAAGTACCTCTAATTTGTTTTGGAGAAGTCTCAGAAATAAACATTGGAGATAAGACGGAAACAGCACCTACAGCCAAACCAGCAATAATTCTACCAATGAAATATTGAACCCAAGAAGAAACTGATGCGATTTGGATAACAATACCAACAATGTAGACAACCATAACAAAACTTAAACCGTTCTTTCTACCGTACATATCACCTAATCTACCAAGAGTAACACCACCAATAGCACAACCAATGTTAAAGATAGAAACAACTAAACCTGTTCTAACATTGGAAAGATAGTAGTGTGAACCAGAACCACTAAGTTGACCAAATCTTTGTTTGAAATCTGGCATATTGACGAAACCTGAAATGGTACCTGTATCCCAACCGAAAACAAAACCACCAAAAGCTACTAATAAACATAAAATAGCAGAAGTTAAGTAATTTGATGTTGGTTGCACAATAGTTGGTGGTAAATCAGCTGTTGCGCTTTTATCTAAATGTGTTCCATCTTCATATATATTTGATGGAGAAACAGCCGAAGGAACTTGATCCTCGACTTTTGAAGACTGACTATGAATTTCAGAATCAGACATTTTTAAAAATCTTTGTTCGTTTGTAATTTATAATAATTTAGAACTCTATAAAGTTTATAAAGATATTAAAGTTATATTGATATCGAGTGAAAACAATCTGAATATAATTGAACAAAGAGTTATAAGAGTAGGATATACCCTCCTTATATACAGTTTTCATCTGCAGGAAGATGTATTGAAATCACTCAAATTGAATACTCAGGAGATGGAGCACTAAAGGCCACTGAGTAACGTTTCTTTTTTTTAGAACGCTCTGCATAATTTTAAGCCCGCTTTGTCGGCCCCCATGAAATTTAACCGTTCCCTATTCACGGTCTTGATTTTTTCTTTATTTTCTTGGTGATAGTAGTTCAGTGGTCTACGATAGATATCCTCAGTCTATTCATGGTTTTTTCCAGCAAAGTAAACATACTGATTAGTAAGAAAATTTAATAACTCATCTCAATTGTAGAGAATTTCAAGGGGTTAAATGGAGCCATTAAAGCTCACAGCCGCACAATTTTATTTTAAAGTTCCCGACGTGCTCCGGCACAAGGTGAAAAAAACAGCCCACCTGCAGTGCTAACAGCTTATTTCTCCAAGTTTTTCCGTGACACCCCTCTAGCTTATGCAGTACTATAATAGTTTTTCCGGATTGTTAATGCGTCATTTTCATCCGGAGAGAGTTTGAGCTTTGAAAACTCAGCTTATTTCCCCAATATATCGTCTGATTATGACACTCTCCGGATGTTTTTTCCAATTCTCAGCTTTTTTCTTCTTGTTCGCTCCACAAAATATCTCAATTTTTACGGAGTGGATGTCTGGAGATGCATAAGCTTCCAGTCTCGCGGATGTTTTTACTAATCACCTCGTGGTATTCACGGAACTGCAATTCTTTAGTTAGCTATATACTATTTATTAGTGGAATATATGTGATTATCGGATCAATCAGTCGGCTATATATGGAATGTTATATCCTTTCTGTCATATCTTTTCAAAAATCATGAAGCTTAGCGTCTGCATATAAACTGATCTTTTTTTTTATTTACATTTGCAAGGTTTTGATACCTTGTAACTCCTCCCAAATCATGGTATATTGCTGCAATAACATCTCATATTTCATTTCCGATACACCTGACTTTGTTAGCATTTGAAATTGATCTGGAGATATATATTCATGACTTTCATCAACTTCTACAAATTGATCTTTGCTATTCATGTACCTGTTATTCTTGAAAGGATAACACGATGGACCTCGGTATTTATTTTCGATATCTGCTAACTCCTTTTCAGATGATTCAATCAAGTGATTAGCTATGTTGACAACTTCCGGATTATTTCTTATATGGCAGTGAAATGAATCATCTTCTATGGAATCATGAGATTTTGTTCTCGGTGGGAGGCTTTGCTTAGAATCTTCCACTGTTTTATTCCTTTCATCTATCATTGGCTCTGTTGTCTTGTATGTTAATCTGTTATCAACATCATTATTATCATCATCATCATCAAAGAGACTTCCAATAGCAATCTTTGACTCGTTATACCCTGAACTTCTCTGAAAAAATCCAAGTACTGACCTGGACGACTTACTTTTGTTTTGTCTATTCCCTTTTATCGTTGGAAAATAACTTGAAAATCTTGTAGTACGAGTGCTACGTTTGGTTTCCCCGTCTTGATAGATATTTTCAGAGTTGAAACTATTTTCAACCGACTTACGACTTGATAATGGTTTAAAAAATGATGCCGATAAAGATCCTTTAGGCTTTGTATCAGTGACATTTGAGGAAATATTCGTATTCCTAATAGAGAAGAAGTGTGACATCTTCTGTAATCTTGTAAACTTTGATCTACCAAAAAGATACCCGTTATTCCTGTTCAAACGTGAACTTGATATCCAACTGTGTAGTTCGTTGTACAATAAATTACAATCGCAACTTGAGTGAAGTTGATAGAAAATCAATCTACTCAATACTAAAATCCTTGCTAAAAAACATCTCGCAACGTTTTGAGATGTTGTGTTTTAGTAGTATGAGGTGCAAGGTGTCTCGATTTTTAGAAATTTTTCTCTTCATTTCTTTTTTAGTATAATAAATTTTTCTATTGATAAGCAGAATGAAATATTGTAATAAGTAAAGACTTTTCTTCGGAACATTAGAACACACAACACAAAATGGGAAAAGCCAAGAAGACAAGAAAGTTTGCCGCTGTCAAACGTACGCTTGCATCCAAGGATGCCAGATTACAAAAACCTGAACAAAAGAAAAAAGAAGAAGATAAAGAATTAGTTAAATCTGTTCCTCAAGTATCTTCAGCTCTCTTTTTCCAATTTAATGAGTCTATCAGACCTCCATATCAAGTTATAGTGGATACCAATTTCTTCAATTTCAGTATACAAAAGAAAATCGATATAGTACGAGGAATGATGGATGCTCTTTATGCCAAATGTATCCCAATGGTAACTGATTGTGTTTTGGCAGAATTAGAAAAATTAGGACATAGATACCGTATTGCTTTAACACTAGCAAAGGATCCAAGAATTCAAAGATTACATTGTACTCATAAAGGTACCTATGCGGATGATTGTATAGTGCATAGAATTATGCAACATAAGTGTTACATTGTCGCTACAAATGATGCTGATTTGAAAAGAAGAATCAGAAAAGTGCCTGGTGTTCCTATCATGAGTGTTGGATCTCACTCATATGTTATTGAAAGATTACCAGATGTATTCTAAATCATTTTCATTATTCACTATAATCGCATTTAATCGCATTCAGAGAGCTCTGTTCATTTTGAAGGGTGTGTCTTGCTATCTACAGGATCAAAGCTGAGAGATTTACCCACCGAGAAAGGCTTTCGTGCTTTGTTCGGACTTTGTTGGGGCCAACTTTATTTATTGTATATAAGTTCTGTATTTAATGATCAAAACAACACAAACTGTTATTTTACATGTCATATATATTAGATGTTTTGAAGTCGTAAATTTAAATTTGAATCTCAATTCTGAGCCATAAAAGGCTACAAAATTGAATCGACTTCTCGCGCCGCGGTCCTTTTGCTAAATCTGTAAACGGTTTCACTTCAGTTTAACAAAATCAGTATTTAACAGTGGGGTTACACAGTTTATCATTTGACAGTACCATAGAGAGAGAGGTAATACAGTATCAATAACGATGGAGGATAATTTGCAGAGTCTCATTGATATGGGATTTGGTCGTGCTGAAGCAGAAGAAGCACTGAAGAGATGTGACAATAATGTTAACGATGCAATTAATCTCTTGTTTCCAGCCGATTCAGCCTCTTCATTTCCTCAAGAAGAATATGATGATACAGAACGAAAACTTCAAAATCTAGCAAGATACCGTAATGAATGTGAATATGAGATGTCAGATTCTGGGTACCCATACTCTCAATCGATGAATATAGACGAATCCCTAAATAACACAACACCAATTGATGTTCCTGAAGAGCTGAAAATGAAACTCGAAAGCTACCAAGATAACGGTACTGATAGAACCAATTCAATAGATTACGAGAGGAAAATTGCAGATTATGGATACCACACACAAAATAATGAATCAATTGACTCAATGAATGATGTTATTCAAATTCCTCCTGTATATGATGTTTATACAGATCTTAGAAGAACAAAGAGGAGTGACGACATACCTCCTGTTTTACTTCCCAACAAATCTGCATTCTTTGAATCAAATTATGCTCCTTTATTGATGATCTTGTCTGAAATACCAGAATTCAACAGGATTATTCTGGGTCTTGAATTTGATGATTATGGATACGTCGCTAATTGGTGGAGAACAGAAAGATGTAGTACGAAAACAGATTTTGTTCAAGAGATTCAACGATTACTCGTATTTTTAAAACCCATCTCTTTACGAGCTTTTGCCTCGATAAAAAATCTGACAGAGGCTGCTCATAGAGACCGTCAACTAGTGCAGTTGATTGAAAACTGTGAATCAGTGAATGAAATTATAGCCGTTATATTCTCCTCTTTGGAAACCAAGATTAAAAAGCTCAAGCCTAGCCTTGCAGCAGATATTATTCGCCTGCTTACATCTAACATTACACAAGTGAAAGCTGATGGTTATGATAGTGATGATGAAGATGAAGAGGTATTTCAAGATTCTATTTACACTTTTCCAATAGAGTCTGAATTTTTCTTTTCTAATATATACCAAACTTTTCATACTCTGCTTTGGGGCGAAGATTTATCTAAATTAGGGAAACTTAACCTCAAACAGGTCAGTGGTATTATTACTATTTGTTTTGAAAATACTGGAGAGGTAGTTCCTGGTGGCCTAGATTTGCTTCCTGAATTTTACCCTCAAGTCTATTTGCAGGAATACTCAAGCAAAGTTAAGAGAAAACATGATGAAATGAGAGTTGTTGATAGAAGAATACAAAAGGTCTCATCTCAAATCTTTCAATTGCGCTCATTCAAAGGGAGACCTATTCCTTCATTTCTAGAAACGGTTCAAAATCATCTCTCCAGTTTGAAGATTGACAGTTCGGAAGAACAAGAACCAATAGCTAATGCTATCCACAATTTGGTTGAGATTACAGAAAACATTACCGAGACAAAAGAAAGTTTAGCGGAACAATTGACCGCACTTCAGGCTCAGAAGAGTGAAGCAGACATATATGACATTGACTATATAACTCAAGACTTTGAAGAGAAATTGGAACCTTGGATCCTAACAGGTGTCATAGTCACGGACAGTCAGTTCTGCTTTTTGAAAAAAATTGGATCAGATTTGAAGTGGTTTCTTGTATCTATAGATACTGAACGAAATAAGACTTATGAGATCAAAGAACAGACTTTTGAATACGTTAAACAAAGCGTTCAAATGTACTCGAAAACCGACTTTTCTGAAGGTTTGATTTTATTTTACGTTAAGGAGTCACTTTTCATGTCCAACGACCATGTTTCCTTACCACCCAAATTAATAGACTTCATTAACAAAGATAACGCACAGTTGATGGAGGATTTAGAGCAGCTAGGACGAGCAACAATTGCATCTAGCGATGATGAAAATGGAAGTGTTGGTATGGAAGATGAGATCAGCAGTGAGGAGTCTGATGAGCAAACTACCGAATCAGGAGAGTCAGATGATGAAACACATGGTCAGATTAGTATATAGTTGATTTGAATACTGCAGAAGACCATATATAACACAATTGCACCAATATAACTAAAACCATAGCAATAGTCTTTTTTAACCTACACTGCACAAGTCCCGCGCACATGTGCATGCTTTATACATTCTCGAAAGTGGCACGATTTCTGTCAATTTCCAGAATTTCAACATTCGCTGAAAAATTCAAAAGCGCTTGAAAAGTTGCCGATTAAAGAGGTTGAAATAATACATTGATTTGTATCAAGATCCGTACATCCGTCTTCAGGTTGACTCTATATAACACTTCAAACATGTCTGTTCGTGTCTTATCTAACGTATTACGTGCCGCTGGTCGTCAAACTTGTATGTTTTCATGATATTCAGTCACACCCTCCGTTCTGTGGCAAGTTTATTCAATTGCTAGAAGGAAGGGAAATGAAGTTCTTAATTCCATGATTTGATCAAAAATTTACTAACATTTATTTTTTTCTCTTACAGTTGCTACCAAGACCATTGGTCAACGTTTCTACGCTAACGCCTTCATCCGTACCAAGCCACATGTCAACATTGGTACCATTGGTCACGTCGATCATGGTAAAACTACTTTGACTGCTGCTATCACCAAAGTTTTATCCGAAGCTGGTGGTGCTGAATTCTTAGACTACTCCTCTATTGATAAAGCTCCAGAAGAAAGAGCTAGAGGTATTACCATTTCTACCGCTCACGTTGAATATGAAACTGACAACCGTCATTACTCCCATGTCGACTGTCCAGGTCACAGAGATTATATTAAGAATATGATTACTGGTGCCGCCCAAATGGATGGTGCTATTATTGTTGTTGCTGCTACTGATGGTCAAATGCCTCAAACCAGAGAACATTTATTATTAGCTAGACAAGTTGGTGTTCAAAAATTAGTTGTTTTCGTTAACAAGGTTGATACCATTGATGATCCAGAAATGTTAGAATTAGTTGAAATGGAAATGAGAGATTTATTATCTACCTATGATTTCGATGGTGATAACACTCCAGTTATCATGGGTTCTGCTTTATGTGCTTTAGAAGGTAAACAACCAGAAATTGGTGCCGATGCCATCAAGAAGTTAATGGCTGCTGTTGATGAATACATTCCAACCCCAGAAAGAGACTTAGACTTACCATTCTTATTACCAGTTGATGATGTTTTCTCTATTTCCGGTAGAGGTACCGTTGTTACCGGTACTGTTGAAAGAGGTGTCTTAAAGAAGGGTGAAGAAATTGAACTTGTTGGTGGTCCAGCTCCAATCAAGACTATTGTTACCGATATTGAAATGTACCACAAGGAATTAGACCAAGCCATGGCTGGTGATACTCCAGGTATCTTATTAAGAGGTGTCAGAAGAGATCAAATCTCAAGAGGTATGGTTGCTGTTAAGCCAGGTTCCGTTAAGGCCCACAAGAAATTCTTAGCTTCCATCTATGTCTTATCTAAGGAAGAAGGTGGTAGACACACTCCATTCCACGAAAATTTCTCTCCACAAATTTTCATCCGTACTTCTAACGTTTCCGTTACCCTTAAATTCCCAGATGAAGTTGAAGATCACTCCCAAGCTATCATGCCAGGTGACAATGTCGAATTAGTCTGTGAATTACAACGTACCATTCCTCTTGAACTTAACCAACGTTTCAACATCAGAGAAGGTAACCTTACCATCGGTACCGGTATGATTACTCGTCTTTACGATTAGAGGTATAACTAAGAAATTGTCGAAATTTCATTAGTTATCAAAAAAGTCCTAAGAAATATTCATACGTATATGTACTCGGCTTAGGTATTCACTTGATTATATTACTGATCCTTTGTATATAAATTAATATAATATAATAAAAATTCACTACGGAAGCTGACTACCACCACATTTAGTAATTCCCCGCGCCACTTGCGCAAGACTCGCGCGGGGGCTATTTGCTTACAATTGATAAGAAAAGTCCGTTCTGTAGTTATTACTCAGCTGCTTTATACGTATTCTTGGTTTCAACCGATCAAATATCTGAACAGAGATTACCACGTACTTCTGGTTTAACACGATGGAGAAGAACTGCAAGGGGGCATCATGCTATAAGAGATGGAGACGACTCGTTCCCGTTTGTTTGAGTCTTTCTCTCTGTGTCTGCTTCTATCAACTTGACCTTATCTGCGTTCAGAGCGGTGATTTGAATCTCACATCAAAGAACATATATGACAACGAATTTACATTTTGTCACACAGACTCAGAATCACTAGACCTCAAACTTGAAGGTCCTACTTGGAATCCCGACAAAAATGAACTAATTACAGCCAAACATGGAGCTGTCGCATCAGATGTTGAGGTTTGTTCCGACATGGGTGTCGAAATACTGAAAAGAGGAGGTTATGCCGCAGATGCTGCAGTTACAGTTGGTTTATGTATCGGTGTTGTGAATTTTTTCAGCTCCGGAATAGGAGGAGGTGGTTTCGCCACTTCAAAGAAGTTTGACGAGGAGGATGCTATTTCTATTGATGCAAGAGAAATGGCACCACAACTCGCATTTAAAGACATGTATAAAAACTACCCGAATGCTTCAAAATTTGATGGTCTTGCCGTTGGCATTCCAGGTGAATTGAAAGGTCTGTATACTTTACATGAAATGCATGGTTCAGGAGAACTGTCTTGGAAAGATTTAGTCATGCCTGTTGCGAATTTAGCTACCAAAGGCTGGACTGTAAACAATCTTTTGGCAACGGCCCTAGATGTAGCATCACCATATATCTTGACTCATCAAGATGATTGGTCATTTGTAATGAGGCCAGATGGAAAAATACTTGAAGAAGGTGATCATATCAGAAGACCACAGCTAGGTGAAACTTTGAAAAGGATAGCATTAAATGGTAGTGATGCTATTTTCTATGATCCTGAAGAATACTTGGTCAAATCCATGGTCGACATCACTCAGAAAAGAGGTGGAATCCTTCAAGAATCAGATTTCCCCAAGTATCATGTTGTTGTTGAACCGGCTTTGAAAATGGAAAACTTTACACATAAGAACTTAACAGTTTATTCATCAGCTGGAGCATCTGCGGGTCTCGCTTTGATCTCTGGACTGAGTATACTGAACCAGTTCCCCAACATTAATGATCTTGATTCACAGGCTGATGATTTTACCCCAGTTGAAACTCATAGGCTCATCGAAGTGATGAAATGGATGGCAAGCGTCAGAAGTAACTTGGGTGATGCTAATATATATTGCGGCCAGGATGCAACATCCAATTATCATGAAAAAAAATGCGTTGAACACCAGAAAAGGTATGGCAAATTTCTTAACCCTGAATGGATCAATGCAACATATCATGAAATCAATGATAATAGCACACTTCCTTCTTGGAAGGATTATCACCCTGCTTATCAAGATAACGATTCCCATGGAACATCACATTTCAGTATTTTGGATGTGCATGGAAATGCTGTTTCATTCACAACAACTGTTAATTTACTCTTTGGTTCCCTTGTCCATGATCCTGTAACTGGTATTGTGATGAACGATGAAATGGATGATTTTTCAATTCCAGACAATCCCAATGCATTCGGTTTACAACCTTCTATCTACAATTTTGTTGAACCTTATAAGAGACCACTCTCTTCTACTGCCCCTACTATTATTGTCAACCCAGAGACGAATATGCCTGACTATGTTATAGGATGTGCAGGTGGCTCAAGAATCACCACAGCCATCTTAGAAGCGATCGTGAGATCTTACCATTATGGTTTACCATTATTGGAGACAATGGCATACCCTAGATTGCACCACCAATTATTACCGAACGTTGTTAACATCGAGGAACCGAAAGTACAAAGTTTGATTACTGCACTTGAGGAAAGAGGACATGAAATCCATTTAATTGATCATCAAACAGCCATGTCTGCTATTCAGCGTGTCGGAGATGAGATACACGCACAGAGTGATTTCTGGAGAAAGGCTGCAAGGGCTGCTGGCTATTGATACTGAATACTTACCGCTGGGAGGGACATAAATAACACACAGAACATGGATACTTAATTATATACAGACACCCATAAATATACCAAACACTATATTCTCAAATGACCCCTGAAAGATCACGTGTGCGACAAACAATAAAAGTGAATGCTTTGATTAACTTTATGGTTTATTTACCTTTTCAGCCATGTCTTAAATCGGCTTAGCGAATTTTTACTTTGACATTGAAATTCCATAAATAAACTAGTAAATATGTAATCATAACTGTTGTTTTTGACATATATAAGCAGAAAGCCTAGGTAAGTTAGCAAGATGGCAAAATCAGACAAACCTCTGCCAACACTCCCAGCTTTTAAGCCGCTTCAGAAAGAAGTAATAGCTTCTGATGTGAAGAGATCATCTGTCCCTGATCTTGACGCATTTGTTTACTGCTCGGATTATGGAAAGGAGAATTATGAACAATACAAACAGACTTATAAACGTAAGACAGACTACAAATATGGGAATATCAACGACGAACATGATGTAGAATTCCAAAGGAAAGACGTCAAAGACGCCATTCATATTATTACCATGGAGATCAAAGCAAAGGGTAAGTATCGTTCTTTTAATGAAATCTTTGTTTACACGTCTCAATAAGTACTAACTTTATGACTTTTGATAATTGCAGGTGCCAAATCTCCTTTCTTTTTGTTGCCTTTTAGACCACAACAGCACGATATCAAGTTGAAGAATTTCCTAAACAACATTTTTATCAATGGCAGAATAGCTTCAAATGAAAGAATTGAAGATGTCGTTAAGGAAACTGATGAATATACTCTGGCAAGCGCTTTGAAGTTCTTTTGGTGTAGATTACCAGGCAATTGTGTTGTTGGCTGGAGTACATATACCAAATTTACTACATTGGAGGAAGATTCTAACTTTCCAGAAACTGCATTCTTAGACTACATGCCATCTTGTCTTTCATCTGGTGCACATGCATCTATTGTATACGATTTCTTTGATCTCTTAGTGGCTATAGCCATGAACTCAAAGGAGAATTTACTCAATGGAAAGAAAATTAGTAAGATGTGTGGTCTTTGGGCTTTCCATGCTAATAGAACCAAACAATCCGGGCTACCTTCTTTTGAAAGAGGTATGTATGAATGGATCCCAGCTGCTGACGCTATGTTCCATTTACTTTTGGCGTTTTTGAGGGCTATGCCACCAAAGGGTAAATCAAATAAATTACCAAAGGTGTTGCAGTCATTTTTGAAGAGCACTTCTTATCCACCTCAATCCAGTACAATTTCCGGTGCGAAATATTTACAAGAAGTGCCTATGGTTACACTAAGGGCAAATCATCCTTCCAAGAGTCCTGCTGAACTGCTTGCCCGTGTTGGTAAGACCTTGCATTTTGAAGACCCAACTGTATTCTATACAAGGGAAGATTATTTACTTTTGAAAAGATTGTTCAAAGATGTCACTGGTCTGATACCCAAACTTTCATCAGAAGGTAGTAGACTTTTGGACAGCATGTGTATGTATGAAGATGACATGATCTCTGACGGCGTTTCCGGTAAAAATCAACTCAAATTCAAACTGATCTCTGGTTGGTCTTCAGATATGGTTGCTGACAGAGATGCCAAGAAACGTCCTGGTGATTTCTTTTCTGCCAGTGTTTCAAGAGCAAGTATCGATGATTATTTCATCTGGACATGGCTCGCATCCTTAGGTAGTGAAGAAACGAGTGTCAAAAAGAAGACTTTTGGTAAGACATATATCTTAGAAGTTGAGTTAGCAGAAGGTTTCAAGAAGTGGGTCATAATTGAAGAACAAGATATTACCAAGGATGGATATGATATTGAGATCGAGATCAAACAGGAGAAATTGCGTGAATTAGAAGAAAGAATCAGCGCAGCAGAGCTCGAAGCATCTAAATTACAGCGTGCTGTTTCTGCAAGAGTTATCTCTGAATCACAAGGTAAGAAGTACCAACCGGAGTCACCGATAAATGAATCAGTCGCTAGAGATCAAAGCGATGAAGCGGAACTTGTGGAACGTATGAGAAATATCGAATTGCCAACTCCACCTTTGCCTTCCAAGGATTATTACAAACCACAACCAACTGTTCCATCTCCAGTTGCCAACAACAATAAAAATAACAACAGAAATAGTTACACTAGTCCTAAACGTGTTAATAATCCAACGTTTTCTCCTCAACCTTTGCCAAAAGACACAAATTATCAAGCAAATACTGCAATCCATCGTAACTCTTACCAGCCACCAATACAAAACAGTAATACCAACAATAATATCGATGGTTCTAATTACAATAATGCACCCGATGGAATGAGAGGTGTCAAGACTCAATCAACATCATCAGTGAGATCTAATAATCAAATCGATCCTAACTCGAAGAAGAACTCTTATACTTCTATTGATAGTTATCATACTGCACATTCATCAACACCATCTCCTCAAAGAAGAAGACCCCCATTAGCTAATTCCAATATACAAAACAATAATGGTTCTTACTATACTTCTCCCAATAGACAGCAATATGAGCAAGAACCTCAATATCATTTACAACCTCAGTATAAGTCTCCATCACACCCTCATCCTCAACTGACATCTGTTAATGAAGATACTTCAGCAAATTTTTCACCTGTTGTCTCTCCAACTCCTCAATCTAAAGGTCAAGATACTGAGACACCTCTTCTTAGAAAACAACCTCCCGCTATCGGAGGTGATGCGGCAAAGACCACAAACAAGAGAACCTCTAGAATCTTGGAATCTTTTGATGATCTTGAAGAACAATTATTGGGATACTTGGATCAAGATACCACTGACGATGGTACTGACGTGGCCACTCCATCTGGAAATAAAGTGCAGCAAAGAGGAGCATCACCGGAAGTTACAACACCTCATTCTGGATCAGATTCAGTTAGATCAAATGAAAAGGTAAAGCCCCTCAATATGCAACAGTTTTCCACACCGCAATCAAATGCAACTCCGAGAATGTTACATCCTGATAGTATTCCTCAAATGACTTCGCCATCACCACAACAAGACTTTTACCAGGTTAGATCAACAAGGAACTCACCATCTCCTGGATTTAAAACTGGTCGTCCAGATCAGTTGTCTCCAAGTCAAGGCAGAGGGGCTCCACAGGGACCATATCCTTCCCAACAAGGACAATACCCTGTTCAAAGACTTCCACAGCAGCAGCAACAACCACAACAACAACTATCACCACAACAATTCCAACAACAACCGCCACAACAGCACATGCCAAATCATTCTCCACATTCAAATAGAGGTGCTTTCCCTCCTTCTGGTACTAGTCCTAATCCAGGTCAACGTGGAAGAAATCAAGGACCTCCACAAGGTTGGTCACCAGGTGCACCATATGCTGCCCGTCCAGGATCTAGATCCCCAGCAAGAAGTTCCTACAGTTCCAACAGTTATGGAGGAAGTTCTCATACTGGCGGTTACCCACCATATGCAGGTCAACCAGTGTATGGAGGTTATCAGCAAGGCCCACCACCTCCAGGTGCATACCAAGGTGTACCAGCTCAGCCATACTATGGTGGATACCCTCCACAAAATGCACCATATGGATATCCACCACAAGCACAACCACCATATGGAATTCCTCCACAACCACAGCATACTATCAGCGACTTGGCTATTAATCAAATGCCAGTTGGTGGTAAGACTAACAAATTGCATGGTCATTCAGCTGGTCCTAATAAATCAAAAGCTAGAAATGCCCTGATGAACGGTGATTTTGGTATTTAGGTTGATTTCAATATGTCCTCAAATTCATTTTTCTCTTTGTAATAGTTCATATATTCTGTTTCATTTCTTATTAACGGTTAACATTCATATACCCAATTTATATACACTTTGATGTGATGTGATCTCCCATCATGTTATGTCTTTTTCATATACAATTTTATACAATAAACTATATCATATCATTATATTCCCGAAAAGTATACATAAGGTCTCAAAAATCGTGTATGGATGTAAAGTCCAATCACGTGCCTACTTTCTTCCTATTGAGATTTGAGGTTTTCCCTTGATGATTTGAGAGCATATCTAGCTCATTATTTCAACACCCAGTTTTCGAATGAAGTAAGTGTAGATTGAATAAGTTTCAAGTGGAATCAATCAATAATGCCAAAGCTCGTGAAATTGAAGTTGTCGTCTTCGGCACTTTCTCTGTTCCCAGAATTACCTACAGAGTTTAAAAAAGAAGCTACACGTAAATCAGATTCAGTCAAACAGAAATATGCACCCAATGAATCAAGTCCTTTATCACAACCTAAACCACAGAAGCGAACAACTGTTAAACTAGAGACATCACCCGAGCCTTCGGCAACACAAGAAAAGTCCAAAGAGAACGAGAAGAAAGATTCAAAGGCATCAAGTGGGTTCATTCTTTCCATTCCAAAGGTTTCTGATACTGCATCTTCACCACAACCAGACGTTCCAAGTCGTGCAGAGACACCTGTAAGTAGACCAACAGGACCAACTAGAGTTGGATTGACTATGAATGCCACCACAGTAGTGGAGTTGGATAAATCAGGCGCACAAGCAAGAAAATGGGTTAGAGGCAAGAGTCAAATCAAGAGTTTTAGTGGATACCTTATACCGATCGTAGATTGGAAATCACCAGAGAAACCAAAGACACCAGCTGATGCAGATTCTAAGAAATCAAGTGATGATAATACAAACGGCAAGGAATCGAAAGTAAGGACAGGTAAATCAGATCAAAAGACAGGTGAAGATGTGAAATCAGAAGAATCGGTGCCACCTGCTACTCCATTAAGTGCGTGATTGGGGAACTAAAAATTTATTGTATATTATTTATGTACGCTTATATTGAATCATAGTGAATATAACGACTACCTGAAACTTAAGAACCTATATACACGAGTAAAATTATACAGTAACACCGACTGCCCAACCATAAGATCCAAATAGAAGTAATATAATCACAAAACAACTGAGAATACTGATTGTGAAATAAGAGTAACTCAAGACGGTTTTTCCTTGACCATCCAAAGTATATATCTCCATTATAAAAGTTGAAATCGTACTCAGGCAGCCACAGAATCCACTTTGAAAACCTTTAAGCACAAGAATTTGTAAATTATTGGAAATCAAGTGCCCCGTACCTGTTTCGTTCTTTCCATGGATTAATATCGAAAGGATACCAATTACAGTACATGCGATGATATTTGCCAGAAGAGTACCCAAGGGAAAACTTCTACCAAGGTTATACCTTCCAAGCCATAATCTTAGCCAACCCCCAAATGGTGCGAAACATAGTGAAAGGGAATAAAATTTCCAAACATTGTCATTATGCAAGACACATGATAAGACTATCATGGCTACAAGCAAACAAATACCCACAAGCGATAACAATTGTGTAATGATATGAATCTTTCTGAATGTAAACGTATTCTTGTATCTTAGTAGGTGATCACTTATCAATACATTCAGATCTTTCCCCAATTTCACACCCAAGAAACATATACCTATTTGAACAAAAATAACAGAAAAAAATTCCATTACTCCATAACCGTGATTTGGAAGATATTCACCATCAGAATTCAAGAAGTCTACAGTCTTGACAAACAGTTCCAGTATTAAAGAAGAGAAAGTGGACAGTCCACCGCAAAATCCAGTGGATAAACCAACATAAATACTAAGATGTTTCTTTGTTAAAAGAGTTTCGTCTTTTTCAAGACCAGCTGCTTTCTGATAATCATCTAATATGAACTCCCATGGATTTGTGGAATGGGTTAAAAATGAAAGAATAAAACACGCCGTAAAGTTTGACCATATACATGAACCATTCAAACCCGCATTTGTATGGATGTATGAATTATTATAATTTGTTAAAGATGTTAGGCCTATTCTAGCCAAACAGGACAACAAAGTCCAGAATATTATAAGAACATAAGTATCTATAATTGAAGACACGGAGGTTAAAATTGTCATTGAATAGTTTTGGTCATATTATATTCTTAGGCGACAGAGTTATTTTATAATGTAATACTAAGATTTAATGTTACGCTATACACACACTTATTGAGTCATAAAGTTACCATACCAAAAAACGTTTATTTTTATTTACCATACCGATTGGGAAAAAACGGGGCTCTGCCCTTCTGGGGCGCCACGTGAGCTAAATTTTGTGGTTATGTGATTGAAAAAGAGGATACGTGTATATAAACTTATTAATATCATATAAAAAGAGTATCATTCACCGGCATGTCTATTGAATAGCAACCGAACGGATATAAAAAACGTACCGGCACATCCTTTACCCTTGGAAAGCGACACAAGAAACGAAACAGCAAGCAAAACACAGAGATAAAACCAGGGGAGAAAATAGAACAAGGCGGAGCATAAAAAAAAACAAGGGAGGGGACTTGTATCGCATCACATCATAAAAGGCACTATAGGAAATAGATAAACACATTCATACTCGTGTTTCAGTTACTGTGAATTAGCTAGATCTATTTAACCAGTGTGTGATATCAGTTACAATAGACAGTGATTGTATTTAGAAGCGATCGTGGTTTGAATATCTTTCTTTTTGATTGAATCAAATGTTACAAGCTCCACGGTATTTGATTACCCCGGATAACGATAATTTCACAAATACTAAAAGGAAGTTTTCAACTTCTTTTTCTTCTTTGGTTACTTCGAATTTGGATTCGAAAGTAACGACAGTAAGAAGTGACTCATTATCACCATCTTCGTCACCGGGAAATAAGGTACATAGCATCAAATCAAAGAATCAGGATGCGTCGGTTTGTTATCCCCCTTATCGGTCTTTATTGTCACCCGACATTAAATTTGATTATAATTCCAAGGCAAATATCAAAAATTTGAACCACCATCAGGATTTGAACCAGATTTTAGTGAAAGGATCCCCTACGAAAGGCAGATATGGGAAGGAGTATAGATCTCTACTGTCTATGGATGCGTCAGCTGAAACGTCATCTATTAAATCTCTTAAATCTCAAAGATCAATTTTCTCATTATCAAAAAGGGGTCCTCCAACATTTTTGTCATTGCCCGATGAGGTTTTACTGATGATATTTGAAAACGCTTTGGAACAAGATCCCAAATCAATAATTTATCTATTATACGTATCTAAAAGAATCAGTGTGTTGGCTAAAAGAGTATTATACTCTTTTCCAATGCTTACATCGACCTATAGATTAGGTCAATTTGTTCATTCAATAAATATGAACAGTTCATTAGCTTTGATGGTCAAATCTTTAGATTTGTCACAGTTGTATCCTGGAATAGACTGTGATAAATATCAGGAATATTTGTCAGCTCCATTTTATGTAACTGATCTCAATTCTGAAGACTCAACATGGGAAGATGAGGATACACTTGCTGGTTGGAGAGATTGGAAATACAGAAATCATGCTTTATATGGTAAAGTTGATTTGAACCCAACTACTGCCACTACTACTAGAAATCGTTCTAAATCCATTGATGAGCTATCTGCTTTTGTCAGCAAGGCTTCAAAAATTGAAAGAAGAAAAAACTCATTGTCTTCTAGTTCTGCATATAACTCAAATGAATTACCTATGAAAACCCCATATTATGAACGTCGCGCTAAGAAATTACGGGACGCAAAAAATGCAAAAAATTCCAAATCTTTAGGTAATGTTAGCAGTAAGGGAAGTAGTGGATCGAGGTCTGAAAGTCAAGCAAATTCTCATAGCTCTGCTAATTCACGCGAGATAACTAAAGAAACTCGTTTTCCATTTGCTACTCCTCATCCTCTACAGAACAAGTTTTTGAAGAGGTTCTCACTGACAAAAGATGTTCCAATTGGTTATATCTTGCATCTTTTGAGAGAATGTAAGAATTTGAAGAATGTAAATCTCAAGGGCCTTTCAATCTCAAGTGATTATAGAATCACAGATTATGAAACTTTCGATTATGAAACCATGCTTGGTAAAATCAAAGTTAAAAAGCCGGTTTATCCCGATGGGCTTCCATTTGAGTCTTTATTAATTGACGAGACTACAGATGAGCAAAAAGAATCTGAAAGGATTTATTATGAGAAGTATAAAGTTACCAAACCAATATATTTGTCAGAGACAAATAGGGATATCGAATGGAAAAATCTTGGCGTTAATTTCATTAAAATGGATTTCACCGATGTTTTGAAAGAATTAACTAATTTGAAGTATTTGAAGACCTTGTCATTGACTTCATTGGTTTGGATTAAGAAAAACAATATCCAAGAGCTTTTAGAACAAGCTGAAAGTGTTAAATCGAAAGAGTTGATCTGGATGGATTTTACTGATTCTGGAATGAGAAAATCTTCTGAATGGGCAACTAAAAAAACCGCTAAAGAATGGAAGAAGTTTTTCAAGGATTCAGATAATTGAATTCCTGGATGAAATGTTTAGTTGCATTTTGTTTTATGTTTTTGTTTTTGGTGGGTTGGTTTATTTTAATGGATATATATATGCCCAGTTTATTTTGACTAGAAAAATAGTCTTCCCCTTTTTTTATCAAAACTGTTTTACTTGTTTTCAATTTTTTTTTACTTTTTTTTCTCCGTCTCAGGCAAACATCCCCCGTTTATACATGTTTTGGACTATTATCGTAGGTTCCAAAACCCAAAAGAATTGCCCTTTGTTGACTTTCTTATTTATGGCTGGCTACACACCATTGTTTTTGGAGTTTCTTTTAATTATTTGTTTTGCTTTACTACACATTAGGCATTTGCTTTCCTTTAACATATTTAAATTATCTATGGTGTATCTAGATATATGTATTCATTCATAGGTCTTATTTTTTCAAGGTTGAAATTATTATTTTACAACTGCTTCATTTAAAAAAGAGTAATGGAACCCGTATTAAATCCTCTAAAAGCATCACTAGTGTAACGGGAATATATTGACAGTGCGTGCGGCAAATCGAGATCGACACCGATTTAGGCTCACAAGGTCACGTGCCCAACTAGATGACTCCTAATTAGGTCCTCAATTTAGACTTTGTAATTAAGGGATATCCTTGAAAAAGAGGAGATAAGCTAAATATAGCTTGTTTATTAATAGTTCCAAGGTCTGTAAAAACTACGGTTTGAGGAAACAAAATCCAGGCGATCAATACAAGCAGTGAATGTTTATGACACATTCTGTTGTTATGTTATTATGTGTTGGAAAGGACAATCCAAAATTAAAAACAATAAGAATTTTTTTATAATGTACTTTCTCTTGATGTATAAGTTAGTCAAGATGATCTACAAAACTGTATTTGAAACTTGAACCACACTAGAAAAACACAAAAAGCCACATAGTCAGAACTAATCTACTAATTATACGAGCTGCAGTTTTGTGCCCTTTTTTGCGCTTAAATTATAGGGGGAAAAAACCACTTGAAACGTATAGTAACAATCCGTTCGTGCAAAACCAAATATAGATAACGCCAGTAAGATGTTGGAACTAGTAATTGACAGTTCAATTAGTCAAACTTATCTCAAATGTACTGATTTGTTGTCTCAGTGTATGCAAAATTCACTCATTGGTAAAATGAATACCATATATACATATACATACTATATAATTCAATTGTATATAGTACCTATGAGAGGATTATTGCAAATAGTCACTCCCCGAACCGGGTTTAGTGAGTGTCAGTTTAAGGACTTTTGGCAAGGATCCTTGCCATAATTGTAAATTGAGATTTTTACTAACATTTTTTCTTTTTCCATATTTGTACTTTATGAGTGCACGTATACACACACATATACATAATGACACATATACATCCATAAATACTGTCATTCTGCCTAGACTTGTAAGAAGCGGAAAATATAGCTGCATGTTGTTAAAATCAGAGAGTAAAGGCGCCTACTTCCTAATTTCCCGCACACAGAATGCTGCCGCAGATTTTCGAGGGAACGAATAGAAGTGCACTTAATAAAACGCAGATCTGGCGTGAGAAGAGTGTCTTTATAACCTTTTTTAGCTGCATTTTACGAAGCATTCCAGCTGTAAAGGGGGGTGCACTTGAAGCGGAGCAGAATATCGTACAACTACTCTATAAAATGATTTCATAAAAAAGAAAAAATGAAAAAAAAAAAAAAATTACTATACATATATAAGACAAAGGCAATAGCGCACAATCACCAAGCAGAGAAGTCTCATTTTCAGTCGGGCCATGCTCATATGTATACTCCTCCCTTTCGGATGCAGGGTTTAATCTGCAAGCAGATTTCTTGCTTCTAAAATTATACGTATACGTATATGTCTTTTCAAAGCAAGGAGACAATTGCATCCTATTGTTGAAATACATGTATCCATGTTCTTGTAACCCTCTGTGCCCTTCCCCACAGAGATAAAAACAGTATACACATATATATATATTTATACAAAGCCTAAACGAAGCACAACTTCCTTTTTTGCTCTTACCACAGAGCCCCATTGAGGCAAATAGAGGCCACGCAAGTAGAAAACGCACAGGTAATTTTTTTTATTTTTTAGCTACTGATGTACAAGCAAAATTAAGAAAAAAAAAGCGAGCGCATTGCAGGGCGCACTAAGGGAAAAGTGGTGAGTGGATCTGATCTTCCTGAGGAAATGCTTTTGTTTTGTTGTGTTATGTTTTCACTCACCAGTAAGTACAGGGGTAGAGCTTTGATTCATTTCTTCTTCATTTTTCTATCTTGAAGGAACGCATAACACTCTGATATACACTCCAAGTGGAAAGAGTACTCTTAGCTGTTATATAACGCGCTTTCCAACGCCCATCCCTTTACAAATCTAACTTTCATTTGTCTGCGTACTTTGATCATCCTTTCATTGTTCTGTGATCGCATACTTCCCTTCGGGATCAGAGCTATATACATACACAAATATACAAAGGAAAACAAATCATAAAAACTTTACACACCTATCATTAAACGTATTTAGATCATTTTTGGGACATATAATACGGTATTTTTGAAGCAAACATGATCCATCAGAGAGAGTCTCCCTCTAGAAGTAGTTCCGATTACTCCCATGTTTCTGATTCCATCGGAACACCTAAACCCAATATTTCACTTAACCAAACTACTGTTCCTGGATTAAATACTTCAATTGCGGGCCCAAAGAAGATAGAAGACTATTTCAATCCAAGATCTAACGGTGCAAACCTACCTCCTTTTAAACAAAACTCTGTTGCAAGTGTTCTAGCTCATCCAATAGGTCAAGCACAACCTCAACTCCCACAACTCCCACAACAACGACCACCACCACCACCGGCATTACGTACTCAAGATGAGTTGTTAGCAAGAAGTCATAGAAGTGTGATCACTCAATTACCACCTATTCCACAATCTGTTTTGAATTCAAAATTAGAAGAAGATCAAAGAAATAGACACCCAAATGTTCCACACGTTATGTTAAGATCTAAATTATCTGGATTCATTTCACCTCCTTCATCACCACCCAATCCTCATTTACTGTCTCGTTCTCTTTCTCATCCACATATACACACACAATCACAATCACAGTCACAGTCACAGTCACAGTCACAGTCACAGTCACAGTCACATCCCCAAATACAACAACAAACATACCCACAGAGACATCCACAAACACATCAACAACCGCATCCACAAACACCCCAACAAACACACCAACAAACATATCAACAACCAAATAGTCAACAACCACATCACCAAGCCCGCCGTCAAACACATTCACAAACACTTCCACAAGTACCTCAACAAACACATACACCGGGAAGAAAAAGGGGAAGACCTGCGGGTAAGAAGAACAATAAATATGCAAATCAGCCTATACCAATACAACATACGGTCAAGAACTTACCTCCTGTTACTGTTACACATCATTCAATGAAAATACGGAATAGGTTGACTCCAGTTTCAATGATTGAACTTCCAGCTGTTGTTCCTTCTTCAGAAAAGATCAAGAAGGAAAAACCAGATTCTCGTTCTATATCTCCTTCTACAGAATTTGATAATGTCATTGCCGCTAGTAAATCTAGAAAAAGACGTACTTCTGTTTCAAATGTTGGTAAACAAACCTCTCCTCAATTGAGTGAAGAAGAGAAACATGTTGATGTCAATTCAAGATATTCATCACCATCTTCATCGTCAATATCCTTTTCATCCTCGTCATCTTTTTCATCTTCTCCTGAGCCTTCAATTGAACCAGCAATACAATCAAGATCTAGAAGATTACGCCCAAATAGAAACAATCCTGTGTCTGATAGTGAAGAACATGAAGATCATAGTGAGGATAATGTATCAGCTAATAGTTCAAATAGAAGTTCAGTTGATCTGAGTTCAAATGCAGTTAAAAGTACCAATATAAACACAAGTACGAACACAAAACCTGACACTAGAGCAAACTTGACTACCAAAATCAATTCGAATACGAAAACCAATTCAAATGCCAAAACAAATTCAACTACCAAAACTACCAAGACAAATTCGAGTGCCAAAACCAACTCGAATACTAATACCTTCACTATTATCAATACCAATTTCGACACTATATCCAAGGCCATGGCAAAAGGTAATAAATCCAATATCAAGAATGCTACCAATTCCAAAACCAAAACCAGTAGTAATGTCAACACGAATACCAAAACTAGTAGCAATATCAATTCTGATACCAATGGCAATAGTAACATCAATACCATAAATCATACCACTACTGTACCGATATTGAAAAATCAAACCGAACCAAATCTAAATATGACTCCTAATCCAATTGCAAGCCCAAATCTTAATTTCCATCAGAGCTTTGCAAATTCTCCTTCGGTTAAGAACAGTCCATTTTCATTTCCATATCCAAATCCAAACTCAAACCCAAATCCAAATACTAATGCAAATCGAAATGCAAATCCTAATGCCAATCCAAACCCAAATGCAAATCCTAATAATCGTATGCCAGTTCATGTACCTGTACGCTCTCAATTACCATATGGTGTACCCGGTAATGGACCTGTTTCAATGCCTGTTGGAGCTCCTGTACATACATCACCTCAAATGATGGGATCTGAACTCGTCCCTTCATCAATTCCTCACAATTTATTCCGTCCTTCACCAGGGTTTGGTGAAAATCCTCAAATCAATAACATTACAATTATTCATCACCATCACCATCATATTGTTTGTCCTCCTGTGAATGGCCCTCGTCCACCTTTTATGAGTCCAGGGGGAACTTTGATCGATTCATTTGACTTTTCTGGACCTAATTCACCTAGAACTCCATCTAAATCATCGATTCAGAATCTTATATTAAATTCATCAAGAAAGAGAAAATTCAAGACATTGGCAAATATCGAATCAGGAACATCGTCACCTAAGAAGATAAAGATAGTTGAAGAAATTGGAGCTTCTGCTTTGTGCAAATTATCGAAAGATGCATTTGATCAAAAGGCAAGAAGACTGTATGACAGATTTAGATTTGAACAAGATCTTGAACCTGGATATAAACCAGTTGCTTTAAAATATGATGAAGATGACGAAACAAATAAAAAGATTAAAGATGTTTCAGATGACGTTCTTCTTGCAAAGAGAAATGTTAAAGTTAGAAAGAATTTGACTAAACTTGAAAAATATCAAAATTCAAATAGTTATTACATTTACAGAACTTTAAGAGATCGTTATATTGAGCAATTGCAACTTTTGGACGAATTAGATGCTAGAGATGAACAATATCAAGATAAGACTTTGGCTGATGACTCTGAAGAAGAAGAGGAAGAGGAAGAGGAAGAAGAAGAAGAGGAACAGCAAGTAGAAGAAGTAGGAGAAGAAGAAGATGACGGAGAAGTAGAAATTGTCAAAGAAGTGCAAAAAGAACCTCAATTAGTTGAACTAATTGAACCTGAAAGCAAATCTGATGCAGAGGATCATTCAGACGTAGAAGTGCATGCCGAGGGTGTTACTAATAATACTTTCAGTGCTAACGAAAATGATATTGATAATATTGCATTCATAGATGAAACAGATGAAAGTGAAACTGGACGTGCTATTGAAGAAGAACTTGAAGAAATGCCTGAAATCAAAAGATTATTGGAACATGAAAATGATTTAAGAGAAAAGGAATTATATGAGATTGTACTTAATAAATCTGCTAATAGGTATAGAAAGAATAACATCATTAAAGATTTCTTGATCGATTCTTTGAAAAACAATAATAATTATACATTGAGAGTGATTAATAGGTTATTGAAGTTCAAGAAGTTTTTACTTGATCAAAGTGAACTTTTAAAGAATCCTAAAACCATTGACATTGCAACTAAGAAACAAAGTGAAGATATTTGGAAATATTTCATTGAAAATTCATTACAAGATGGTGAAAATGTGGAAAAGAAGAGAAATCAAAGACTCAATTTGTATTCACCAATGCTTTCTTCTGATGAATTTGGTAAGTTGCTCAATTCTAATTATGAAATGTATAATGAAAATGATACTAGTGTAGCAGCAAAGGATTTCAGAAAACAATTGAAAGAAGTTGCAGAAGTGTTTGATTTAAGTGATATTGAAGAGGTTATCAATAATGATTTATTCAATTATACTCAAATGAAGTATCAAGAGGGTAAGAATACCGTGGGTACACATACCACCAATGATAACCATAACAATAATAATAACAAAAATTCGAATTCAAATAATACATCTAAATCAGTTCTGGTACTTAGTGATGATGATACGAATGAAGTTAGAGAAGTTATAGTTGAAAATACACCACAATCTAACACGTCACCAGCTGCCTCAGTACCAGCACCACCAGTATCAGCGCCAGTGCCACCTAAGAAAGGAGTCAAAGGATCTAAGATCTTAAGAGAGATTCAATGTGGCGATAATTTCAGTATTGATCTTAGAGAGATCAAGAGAAGATCTAATAAATTACAAAGTTCCAAAGATTTTGATAATAGTAGTACAGGTATTGCTATGAGAGAGATCTATGAAACTCTTGATAAAGAAAGAGATGTTAGGGAGAAAAGGTCAACTAATAATAACGTTCATGGTAACGGATCAAATGCCAATCACTCAAATGAACGCGATGGTGATATGCACGATTTAAGTTACAGCAGTGGAGATAATAGTAGCAGTGGCAACAATGGTAACAGTCACGGTAATACCAATAACTCAAATGGTCATGGTAAAATGCGTAATGGAAGATTAGCCGTTCCTAAATATTTTGCACCAAGAGGATTGAGTGTTACAGAGATCAATGATGATTTGAAATTGTTGAAGAGTGTTTTAATTCAGAAATAAGTGTATTTATAGTTCTATATAATGTATTTTGGAAATAATATCAATAATAATTAACATAAACTTAGTAGTTGTAATCTTATTATACCAGTACAATCCAAACAACACTCGCCAGGCCGCCGTACGGAAGAAAAAGAACCCGCCCTGCTGGTATTCGCCTCACATCTGTACCCCACACAGCCACACCAAAGTTAAAAGTTAAAAACTAAGAAGTCACGTGGTATCCGCTTACTCAACACACAGCCACACACACCAGCCACATACCACATAACATGGCTGGTGCCATTACCCTGTCCCAACTTTTTTTAGTTCGCGCACGTCCCAAACGGAACCGCCGTTCATTTTTCTCTCTTTCTTTCCATGGCTTAAAAATTTCATCCAAAAATCTGAGAAGGGAAAAAAATTTCTCTCACTAAGATTTCAAAGTAATCTCAACAGTTCATTTATCAACAATTTTTCTTTCTTCCTTCTTTTTGGTTTCTTTTCTACTTTTTTTTTCCTTTTCGTTTCATATATCATTATTATTTAACGTATTCTAACATGTCTGCTGAAGAAGAAGTATGTATTACCTCTTATTGCATCTTACCAATTGTCCTATCGTTTCCCATTTGATTACAATCCCAATAAACAGTTTCTTTCCATCGAGATTGAGATTTACTTGCACTGACTCATTGGACAGGTGGTGTTTTTGTTGATCTTGAATATTTCCTATGATTCAATGGGTGAAAAATATTGATAACTGTTATTCATACACCATACAATACCAATAATCCAATCCCATTTCGTATTTACTTCGATTACTATAATTATTATCTCCTTTGACTCTCGTTCTGTTTTCAGAAATAACCTCCTTCGTTGCTGAAAAATTTCTTTTTTCTTGATATTCACAACGAATCACTAATCAAAATGGAAGATAGGACAAGTAATTACCAAAAAAGATGATCAAATTACTAACTAATCTCCCCTTCTTTTCAATAGCATACTTTCGAAACAGCTGATGCTGGTTCCTCCACCACCTACCCAATGCAATGTTCTGCCTTAAGAAAAAATGGTTTCGTTGTCATCAAAGGTAGACCATGTAAGATTGTTGATATGTCAACTTCTAAAACTGGTAAGCACGGTCACGCTAAGGTCCATTTAGTTGCCATTGATATCTTCACATCAAAGAAATTAGAAGATTTATCTCCATCTACCCATAATATGGAAGTCCCATTCGTTACCAGAACCGAATACCAATTATTAGATATCGATGATGGTTACTTAAACTTAATGACTACCGACGGTGAAACCAAGGATGATGTCAAGGCCCCAGAAGGTGAATTAGGTGACAAATTACAATCCGATTTCGATGAAGGTAAGGATTTATTAGTTACTATCATCTCCTCTATGGGTGAAGAAGCTTGTATTTCTTACAAGGAAGCTCCAAAGGGTAACTAAGTTTTTGGTTTTTGATAAATATATTCTTTCATTTTATTTATTAATTAATTAAACAACTATCCTTTTATCCCTCTAATTTAATTTATAATTTTTGATTTATTTTAGATACTCTATTCGTTTAAAGCACCTATTAAATTCAAATTTTATATCTATATATTTTATTTATATTTAATACATTACAATATAAAATCAACGTAACCTCGTTTTATCATTCAAATATTTCATCTTATATAAACTATTCTAAACCATTCAATACATCCATACGATCTATTATCTTTTGCCTATTACTCTCACATAACTCCCCATTCAAAAACATTTCATCTAATATATAATAAATCGAATAAAAATTGAAAACCATATCTAATTCACATACTTCATTAAAATATTCGTCTAATACCTCTACGAATAACTGTATCAATTCAAGATAATATAGCTCATTATCGTTTAATTCAATACAAAAAATGAAAAATAATCCATTATACCTCCTATAAACCAATTTTTTGGTATTATTATCGAATAAAACAAAATTAGAACTTCCTGTACTAACACTCTTACTCACACCATTGCTACCATTCTGCTGCTGTTGTAAATGAGCTTGTTGTTGTCCCTTTCCCAAGTAATCTCTGGAAGAGATCAGTCTATGTACTTTCTTGATAGTTAATTGCCGGGATTGACTATTCGCTTGTGCTGCATTCGCATACCATTTGGATAACCTTACTTTCCCCTGTCTGTTCAATGCCAATATAAACTGCACGGCCATTCTCGTATGTGTCAACCACCCTTTTGATATACCTGTAACAAGCCCAATCACACACAGTATATCCCATCACTATCCATCTCTTTTCAAATCAACCCCATTTGATGTCTAGCTTCACGTAAAATCAAAGTTTCCGGCGCAGAAGCTCACACCTCAAGCCCACGGCTATCTGTTCCACTTTGAGAAGTTCTAGTTACACTTTTCTTCTCCAACTTTTTGATCTCTTTCAACTGACAGAAATACAGAATTGTAACTTAATTTCTCCTCTTCTAACCTTGCTACGACTCCTGATTTCTGAGTTACAGGTGTGTTGTTACTCATATCAACAGAACAAGAGTACTTTCTGTATCTGTTATTCCCTCTTTTGTCTGCAATTCCTTACTCGAATCACACCGCTGCTGAGCAGATTAAATTAAGATATCACATATCCATAGGTTCTTTGAAAATTTAACTCGGTTATACTCCTCTTTATCGATTTGATTGCAACATGAACACAACAGCAGAAGTTGTATACAAACAATTGAATAACTGTTTGGTTAATCTACCCCATGCATTAGTCAATCCTTTACTACAGAGTAATATCTTACTTCAGAGTATATGCATCGAATTATCTTGGACTGATAAAACAAAAGGTTTGAAACAAAACCATACTTGTTACTCTGGTTGGTCAGGTCACTTGTCTGCTCAGAGTAATAGCTCCAATGGTCCAACTGTAGAGATTGACTCCAATTTCGCTATCTCATTGAACCTCCGGGAAAAGACCAAGGTTAATGTCAAGGTGATTTTAGATTTACCAAGGATTATATCGGTGGAGTTAGAACCACAGACGGTAAGCGATTGGGAAATCACAGAAATACACGCACAATTCATAGAAGATAGACTGTTGAACCAAGTCAGATGTGCATCTAAAAATCAACTCGTACTTGCGTTTCCAAACTCGAATAATATCGTGAAATTCATCGTTAAATCAATAAAATCAGAATCAGGTGATTTGGAAAAAGGTATATTAGGTAACGATTCGGAACTTCATATTGCCCCAAAAGTACACAGAAGAGAGACAGTACAGGATTCTAATAACCAGAATAGAAGAAGAAGATCTGTAAGTACTAGGAGATCTTCAAGATCGCTCTTATTACCTGCTGTCATACTAAGAGGCATCTCCTTACCTCATCAACTTTACCCCAGTTTACCACAGACTTCAGCTTATGAGATATTTATCAATTTCCATCAACCTTCTGTATATACTCAATTGAAGAATGCTAGCCATGTACAGATATCTTTGATTCCTGGACCTGGTACTCCAGCTAGAGCTGTCAATAATACTAGTATAGATAGTCATAGACCATCCCTTAATGGTAACAACGCTGAAAGTAATGGCCATATTGAACATAATGCAGGCAATCATCATAATAACAACAATTCCCGTCATTCATCTTCATCTTCAATCAATGGAACTGCAAACTTAGCTCAACAGAGTAATGTACCAGAAGCCAAGAAAATCACTGCTAAATTGACACATTCTCCTAGTATTCCACCAGGTCAAACTTGTCTCTCTGAGCTTGCTTCTGTTGCCCTGGGAATTGAACAAAGAGTCGGTGATTTGATTTGTATTGAAATTGCTCCTTCAATGATAGAAAAATTGAAATCGAATACTGTTGTCATTCATAAGTACATCACACATACACCTCCAGTAGGTGAAATATCAATCAAAGGTGGTAGTAACACATTTGAGAATAAAATAGAACTTAAATTGAAACACGATAAATTGAGTAAAGAGTTTCAAGAATTTTTTGATTCCAAGCACCTCAATTTATGGAACAGTCCATTGACCAATGGTATAAAATTACCTAAAATCCCAGAATTATTACCAGAAGGTGGATTTCTTGAATTCAAGAAGGAAAACCGATTGAATGAGAGCAATTGGTGCTTGTTCCAAGAATCTGGCGAAATACCAAAAATCGAAATTGGTGAAGACCATTTGAGACCCGAATCATTCATACCAATGAATAAATTAGTCGTTTCGGATAAATTAGATACACAAGAAAACTTAGAAGTAAGAGAAGAAAATGATGAAGAAGAGATCGTTATTGGTCAGAGAGAAATCATTAAAAACGTCGAAAGGTCTCTCAAGAGGGCTTCGGAGAGTGGAGTATTACTATACGGCTCAAGTGGTAGCGGTAAGACTATTATATCAAAGGAAGTATCCAAGATCATGTTTGATAGATCAGGTTATTATATTAAATATGTTCCTTGCGAGAACTTACCTTTGAGTAATTTCACGAACTTGAAGAATCAACTTGTTGAAATTTTGAATGAAATCAGTTGGCATTCTCCGTCCTTGTTAGTCTTGGAAAATTCAGATTCAATCATTCCAGCTGAGATGGAAAATACAGATTCTAGTTTATCCAGACAATTATCAGAATTGCTAGTCACTAAATTATTCAGCCTTATGAGTCAAAGAAAGATTTCGTTGCTATGTACTGCAAAATCCAAAGAATCATTGAATGCCACGGTTTTTCAAACTCATTTATTAGAGGATGATTTCCAATTACGTGCTCCCGATAAGGAGCTACGTAAACAACTCTTCAAACACTACCTTGGAAAGATGAATGTCGATATCAGTGAACACTCTGAATTGTTGAATGATATAGGTGTTGAAACTGAAGGATACTTGCCTTTAGACTTGAAAATATTGGTTGATAGATCGTACCATGATTTGATCTCACAAACAATAGAAGCTGAGAGTGATGAAGAGGATACTAGTTCAAACATAGACTTGAAGCTTTCATGGAATAACGTTGAAAAGGCATTGGAGAATTTCACACCTTCTTCACTACGTGGAGCTAAATTACAGAAATCAAGTGTTTCATGGCAAGATATCGGTGGATTGAAAGAAGCAAAGTCTATTCTCTTAGAGACTTTGGAATGGCCTACCAAATACGCACCTATTTTTGCAAATTGTCCGTTACGTTTGAGATCAGGTATCTTATTATATGGTTACCCAGGGTGTGGTAAAACCCTTTTAGCTTCTGCATTAGCTGCTCAATGTGGTTTGAATTTTATCTCAATCAAAGGTCCTGAAATTTTAAACAAATATATTGGCGCTTCAGAACAATCTGTTCGTGAATTATTCGAAAGAGCTCAAGCTGCTAAACCATGTATTTTGTTCTTTGATGAGTTTGATTCAATTGCTCCAAAGAGAGGTCACGATTCTACTGGTGTCACAGATAGAGTTGTCAATCAAATGTTAACACAAATGGATGGTGCTGAAGGTCTTGATGGTGTTTATGTTTTAGCAGCTACTTCGAGACCTGATCTTATTGATTCTGCTCTTCTTAGACCAGGAAGATTAGACAAAAGTGTCATCTGTGATGTCCCAAATTACGAGGACAGATTGGATATTTTGAAGTGTGTCACTAGAACAATGAAGTTAGCTGATGATGTCTCATTGGAAGATGTAGCTTCTCGTTGTGCTGGATTCTCAGGAGCAGATTTACAAGGTCTTGCATATAATGCCTACTTGAAAGCTGTTCACGATAGATTAGAAAAACTTCAGATTGAGATGTCTAAGAATGACGATGAAACTGATGAAGATAATAACACTACTAACAATATTGATTTCATCCAAGTATCCCAGACAGTTAGTAACACCAAGCAGACAAGAAGTAACATTCATAACGAAAGAATCAAGATGTCAGTCAAGCTAACTCAAATCTTATCCACGTATGAAGAAGCATTATCGGGTGACAAATCTTCCTCCTCAAAAGACAAAGCTAAGAGTAATGGTGATTCAAATGTGAGTGACCAAGTCATGATTACTCCCCTAGATTTCGAACACTCATTGAATGAGACTAAATCCAGTATTTCTCAAAGTGAACTGAAGAAATTACAAAAAATCTACGACCAGTTCTTGAATGGTAGAGATGGAAACATGCCTGATGGGCAACCAAGTAATGAAATAGGTGGTAGAACCACTTTGATGTAATTTTCGTATTCAAATGATGAATAATGTATATAAAAGGAAACATAATATATGATCCAAGTGATTTATGTTCAAGATTAAAAATTATTATTATATATATCTATATAATCACTAATAACATGTTTAATGTCTCTTAACCACACCAGCGGCATCAGCATTCTCCAAAATATACTTCTTATAATCTTGAATAGTACCAGGGAATCTCCTCACAGTACCGTCTTCACTAACCCAAATCTCATTACAAACGTCATTGATCATAGAAACATCATGACTGACCATCAAAACACCACCTTTGAAATTGTTCAAAGCAGTAGTCAAGGCATCTAAACCTGATGTATCAAGATGATTAGAAGGTTCATCAAGAATCAAAACGTGTGGATTATTCAAACATAATGCTGCAAATGCAACTCTCGATTTTTGACCACCAGATAATAATTCCATCTTTTGTAAAGATAATGAACCTGTGATACCAAATGAACCTAAATGACGTCTATATTCTTCATCTGATTTACCTGGGTATTTAGAACTCATCCAAGTTACAGCACTGAGGGTAAGATCCATAGAATCAACGTGATGTTGGGCAAAATATGCGATACGTAATCTCGAATTACGGGAAACTGAACCATCAATTGGTGTATTATCACCCATTAACAATTTCAATAATGTGGTCTTACCACAACCATTAGCACCCACTAATGCGATACGAGAATCCATTTGAACATCAAGATCTACATCACGTAATAATAGTTTTGATGGATCGTAACCAAACGTTACACCTAATAATTGTAAGATTGGTGGAGAAAGTTTCTCAGGATCAGGGAATTTGAAAGTTATCACCTTATCTTCTTGAGGAGCTTCCAACATTGGCAATTTCTCCAATTTCTTAATTCTTGATTGTGCTTCTGAAGATTTGGCTGCATTATATCTGAATTTGTCAATAAACGCTTGTAAATGTTGTCTGTAAGCCATTTGATTTTCGTATTCTCTCTTTTGATTCTTAAGTCTTTCTTCTCTTGTGTTGTAGAAGGAATCAAAGTTAGAACCTCTGTAGTAATCCAATCTTTCAGAGTGTTGATGTATAATATCAGTGGCAACCTCATTCAAGAATGCACGATCATGCGAAACAACCAATACTGTGGATGGATATGTTTGTAAGTAATGAGCCAAGTAAGTAGATGAAGGAACATCCAACATATTGGTAGGTTCATCCAAAAGTAATAAATCAGGTTTACAGAACAAAGCCCTGGCTAATGATAATCTCATTCTCCAACCACCAGAGAATGATTTGGTTGGGTTATGTTGTGTTTCTTGGGTGAAACCTAAACCGAATAAAATGGAAGCAGCTTTACCTTCCGCTTTATCACTTTCCATTTCACTTAACTTCTCGTGAACTTCTTCAAGTCTTAGTACTAAATCGTTTTGTTCGTTTTCTAATTTCTTGACTTCAAGGGATGCTTCATCGAATTCTTTCTTCAAGCCTTCAAGTTCCCCTATTCTTGCATTGATTTGAGATTCTTCCATCAATAATTGTTTTCTCCAGACATCAGCATCTAAGACGGATTGTAAAGCTGTGGTGTCATCACCTCTAAGTTCTTGTTCGACATATAAAATAGTGATGTGTTTTGGAATGTTCAACTCTCTTCTAGATAATGCTCTCAATAATGTGGATTTACCAATACCGTTTTGACCAACAAGACCGTATCTTCTACCAAAAGCTAATGTAAGTTGAGCATCGGTCAAAATACGTTGACCTTGACCAACGTATAAATCAAATGTATCGATCTTGATATCCTTGGACTTACCAGCAGCGGCACCAAACTCTGGTGGATTGATCTTGAGGAAGAATGAGTCGTAGTCTTCAGTTTTACCTTCTTTGATCAATTTAGAAGCTTCATATTCAACGAATTTATTAGCTCTCTTAGCAACCTTCTTTGCAATCTTAGCCTCAGCCTTTTGTAATTTCTTCTTATCGACTCTTGTCTCTATACTCTTACCAGTATGTTGAATATCATTAGTGGATTGCAATAAAGCCAATGAACTGTTGATATCTCTTTGTTGGTTATTCACAAGATCAATATCCAATAATTTTTTGGATGTATCACCAGTGACTGATAACTTAGCCAAGTTGTCACTCAATTTCTTGCTTAATGTTTCTTCAACTTTCTTAGTCAAGGATTCAACCTTACTTTCATCCCCTCCTGCACTGAGCAGAATATCCTTGAGGAAGTTTACTTCATGTGGAATATCAAGTTGTTGGGCTAGCACCGAATCTTCAGTACTCTTGGAGATATGGTTGAAATATCCGACAGTATAGTCTGCAACTATAGGGTCAATTGATGGGACCGCTTGACGCACCTGTAATCCTATATTTGACATGGTTTCAGTGTAAGTTGCGCTGTGTATTTACTACCAACCAAGAATAGTCTCTACCTTAAGTCCACTTATATTCATGATTTTTATTTCACCTTAGAGCCATAGTGACTATTCAGCGAAAAAATTACGGAGGTGCAAAAAAAAAATTATCGTGCTAAAGCTAAAAAATCAAACATATATTACATTACAAATTGTTGTAGTTTCCTATTTTATATATAAACTTTTATCAAGCCAAGAAGAGTTGTGCCTTTCTCTTACCTGTCATTTCATCAAAGTGTGATTTGATAAACACGTCCACTTTATCAAAGACAGAAACCTCTCTCACGACACCGTCGTTATTGGTGAAAGTGAGCTTATACAATTCTTCGTCAAAGACTGCAGAGTTGGCATCACCCAAGGTTTCAAGTTTGATTAAACTTTCAACACCAAACTTTGGAACCAAGACGACAATACCATTAGAAAACACTTTGATAACATAACCTTCTTGTTTACTCTTATTGTTTTTCATAACTTGACCAACATAGTATTCAATACTTGCTCTACCGGCAAATTGAGCATTTCTATGACGTTTATTAATATTCTTAACAACCAAGTCCATTTTGGTTTTATCTCTATGGATTAAATCCAATGGTTCGTAACCGATAGCACCTGCTAACTGTCTGTGAGCAACAATATCACAATATCTACGAATAGGAGAAGTGAAATGTGTATAGATATCAACAGCCAAACCATAATGTCTGAAGTCTTCGTATCCATAATTACCAGAAGCAAAATATTCAGCAGCCATCATACAACGAGTAGCCATAACTCTTAATAAGGTATTGAAGTAAGGATCTTCTGGATCAACACAACGATCTAAAGAATCAGCCAAGGCTTTCGAACTCTCTAACGAAACATTCATTCCTTTTTTTACACGAAGCATGTCATTCAAAATTTCAAAGTTTGTAGCAGGTGGGTTAGCATGACGACGTAACATAGCGACTTGTGGGTAGGCATCAAAAATCTTTCTTGCAACAGAGATATTAGCTAGCAACATGAACTCTTCGACCAATGAGTTGGTATCTAATAATTTCTTGATTTCAACTTCACCTGGATCAGATGTTTCACTGTCCATGTGAACTTTGACTTCAGGGGAGGCCAAGTTCAAGGCACCCGCATCCATTCTTTTTTGCTTCAATTTTTTAGATAACTTCAACAAGATTCTCATACCTTGGGTTAAAGGATCATTTTTGGATTTGTCATCAATTCTTATTTGAGCTTGTTCATAAGCAAAAGCTTCTCTAGATTTTATGATGGATTTGAAGTAATCAACATTCACAATATTTGCGTCACTATCAAGCTCCCAAATAACTGAGAATGCGAATCTTTCCACATAAGGTTTCAATGAACAAAGATCAGTACCCAATAACATAGGTAACATATCAATTCTCTTATCAACCAAATATACTGAAGTACCTCTAGAAGCACCTTCTTGATCTAAAGCTGTTCCAGCTTTAACGAAATGTGTCACATCAGCAATATGGACACCGACTTCATAGTTCCCATTTGGTAAAAGTTCTGCGTGCAAGGCATCATCAATATCAACACATCCAGGAGGATCAATGGAACAAATCAACTTTTCTCTCAAATCTCTTCTCATTTTCAACTGTTGATCACCATTGTCAAGGTTCTCTGGAACTTTCCAATCGTGTCCTTCTTTTGGTAAACAAGCCAATACATTTTTGGAAAATGGTCTGTATTCAACATCATGTTCGATTAATAAAGCTTCTTGTTCAGCATCTTTGTCTTCAATTTCACCAAGAGTTCTAACAAAATGACCTTCTGGGTATTTGGAAGTTGAAGGCCATGAGTCAACGGCAACAACGATTCTTTTGCCGGCTAACTCTGCAGATCTTCTAGTTCTGATTCTGATCTTAGGTAACGATCTGTCCATTAATATAACAAAACAGCTCTTTGAGGCATTACTTGAAGGATTCTTGGTAGCAGAATTAGGAGCAAGCTGACCGACGTATAATCTCCAACTTCTCTTCACTATACCGACAACTCTTGCAGTTGGAACAACTTTTTTCTCGGCATTATCACTAGTTTGTGCAGTAGAAGCTTGTTGTACCAAAAGTCTTCTTTCTTCATCAGAGATAACATATTGATTTTCTTCACCTTCGCCAATTTCATTCTTATTAATAACTTGTTCATCAACAATACTAGTTGAAGGTTTTTTCCATTGTTCTTTTGGTAATAGCTCAACAATAACAGAGTCCCCATTGAATGCTCTGTTCAAATTTTCTCTTCCCAATATCAATAACGGTCTTGGAAGTGATGATACAGAGACGGAACCTTCAAGGAAGTTGTAAGAAGAAACTTCGATGTTACCTTGATACAAGGTACCATTTTTGATACCACCCATGAGTCTGGCAGTAGAATAATACTCTGGATATTTTACTTCATTCACATTTCTAGAGAAGTTTGAATTTGATGGGATTAAATCTTCAAGTTCACTGGAATTTGGTAAGAGCATAACATATTCTTTTAATGTCATGACATGTAAATTCTCTTTATTCGACCTTTCAATGTTCCCCTTATCACTTGTAAGTAAAACAACGGAAATGTTATGTTTCTTCAAGTGATTAGTGTAAAACAATGCAGTTTGTCTGATTAATCTATCGTTATAGTCATTGATTATCTCTCCTTTCTCTCTTCTAACGTAAGTAGAAGCCTTGAATTCATTATGAAAAACGATGAATCTCTTTTCTTCATTCTTACACAGGGTTCTTGTTCTCATATATATTGGGTAACTTCTATTTCTGACTTCGTCCAATACAGTTTGTGGGATAATGACATCGTAAAAGGCTGAACCATTTTCTAATAAATCAATTGAGTTCAATACCACGTTGGTATCAACAATAATATAATGGGCACCTATGGAGTTTTGCTTGATGGAAAGTGGATCAGAGACCAGAATTGCCTTTGGCACTTCACCTTGAGCGTTTGGTTTGTAAAAATCTGTACAGTCCTCACAAGATTGTGACATACAAGGAATATCATCTCTAAGATAATGTTCTCGTACAACTTTTGTGGCCCCACCATTACGGGATCTTACAAACACTTTTTGTGCAACAGCAAGACCCATACTAAGTCTTTTCCTATGAGCTAAATCTGTAGACATTCTGTGGCGTTCTAACTGTCAATCAAAATAACAAGAGCAAATCAATTTCAACTGCTGAAGCTCTTACAAATATCCTCTGATAAAGACTTCACTTAAAAAATTCTTTGGTGTGCGATGCCAAAAAAAAAAAAATTGATGTGCGCTTACTAACAGTTTGCTCTATTGTCTTACTGGTTTAGTCTTTTATCATTGATTTTACTTCTGTTAATTTATGAAGCTACAAAAGGCTGTCATGAATACCAATATTAGGTAACTTGCCTCGGTACCAAGTACAGAATGTCTATTATTAATTTCATGAAATGGAGAAATGTTATATACACAGTTAAATAAGGGGATTAGAGTTTTCTCTTTTCCAAAGCAATATTTTTGTCCCAACTTTTGATCCAGTCAGCGGAGTCTACCTTTGGAACAAACATGATTTTAAGAGCTTTGTCGAAAAGTGGTACTTTCGGTTTCTGTGACATCAATGCACTGTTAATGGCAACGTTCTTACCAACTTTGATTAATCCACCAACATCTGTTTCCATATAGGCTTCCAATTTCTTTGGTCTAAAGTTTTCATGTTTTGGATCTTTGAAAAATGAATCTGGTCTATCTAAAACCAACTCCATAAGTTCATATGGCGTTGTTAATTCACTTATCTCGGCAACAAAATCAAACTCGTCAGTAGTTGGGTATAAAATCATTGCTGGGAATATAAGTTGCGATTCAATATCATCTTTATCTTCCAAATGTAGTTTGTTTTCTCTCAGAAGCTCAGCAGGATGACTGGTATCAATGAGTGTAAGACCTCTCGACTTTATAGCAAGGTCTAAAGTTTTAGCAACTTTTTCTTTCTCCTCTGCAATCTTTCTAGCTTTTTCTTCCGCTTGAGCTATGGTATATTTCTTATTCTCTATACTTTTCACCAAAGCTTTGATAGCAGCATTAGTATCATCAATCTTCAAAGCATAATCCAAAACTTCCTCTGCTTCATCATATCTTTCAACAGCAACATATGCCTTCGCTGAACGGAATAAGGCTTTGACATTTCTTGGTTGTATCTTAAGACATTCTTTGCAATCATTTATACACCTTCTGTAATTCTTCAACTCTAAATTACAAGCTGCTCTATTTAAATAGAGAGATGCATTTATATCTTCAACATCACACTTTACTGCTAAACCTTTGGTATAATATTCAACTGCATTCTTGTACTGCTTCTCTTTGTAACATTCATTACCTTGGTTTTTGAAATTTGTTGCGATCTCATCTGGGTCACCTTCATAAGCTAAAGCTTTCAGAGCTTCAACTTGTTCATTTTCTCCACCATCACCATCAGTCTCATCGAGTTCTGTCATAAACAATGGTAATCTGTTTAAATCTGCTACGACTTCATCGACTGATTTACCTGTGATATCTGCTAATTGAGGTGGTAAATCTGGCTCACCAGGTTTAGGTACATATCTTTTTTTCTCCCAGTCACTGACAGCAGCACGGATGGCTTCTTCTTGTTCCTTCACTTCTTCTATTACTGCCATGATTGAAACACAGATCCTTTGACTTTTTAACTGTGGAAACTAATGTTCTTTCTCCCTTTCTTTTGTCTATATAGATAGAAAAAAAAATTAAGTCAAATATTTTTTTATCTGGTTTTTTATTCACGTGACTTCGTGGTGAAACTTGATTCTCCATAAAGATGGGTAGTAAACAGTTTTCGTTATTATTGAATAATGTACAATATGTAATAAAAAGGTGTATGTATATACATGCTATAAAATATCTACTCTTCCTTCCATTTACCATATTTCTTATAGTCCTCGTAAATATTTCTAAAGATGACTCTACTTTGGGAATCAACAGATTGGTTGATTAGAGTAAGTTCATTGGTGGTTAAAACATCGAAGATCAAAAATATACATCTATTGAAAGCATCTCTCATCGCTGGATTGATTGGATACTTCAAATAGAAGTATATATAGTTGAGAAGTAGATTAGGAAGTGACTTTCTCAAGTGAGCCTTTGCAATTGAGAGAGATGTAGTCAATGCCACTGAATTTGACTCTTGCTTACTGCTGTTAGGAATGAAGTTTGTTCTCGTTGAAGCTTCACACAAGTAACCTAGAAGCTTCTCAAAGGATAATATTGGTAGTGTGAATTCGGTTGACAATCCCAGTCCATTTCTTCTAAACACAAGTTCCATCATTGGGAGAACAGAGGCAATAAGTAAATGTTGACGATTGGAAAATCTGAATCTGTGAACTAAAAGAATATTGGAAAGGATTTTGTTTAATTCAAAATATATTTCTTCAATGTGAATCTTGGAATCAATTGAAGTGAGACCATACGAAACTTTCGAAGTATAGGCAACAATAAGCTCAATCGAATATTGGACAAGTGACCAACTTTTGTTTGTTAGTAACGAGGTAAGAGCATTTGCAAATCTTGCAATGTTATCCAAGTTCTTCAATGCAATTTCATCTTTGACATCCATAACGCTGGAAATAGTCATTATCACAAGCTTGTGAACTGTCGAAAGACGGTCTTCTGATTTTTTGATATTATTCAAGAACGCTGTAAACAAGTCACTGTAGGCAGCAAATGCTTGGGTTTTCTCTTGGCTGTAACTATGAATCAAGTACTTCCAGTTATTGAAGAATGTTGACTCATCTTTGATGTTCTCAAGATAAGCTCCAAAGATTTCCACCAAACGATTTTGCTTGACAGCAGGATGCAACACAATGAATAATGCCATTAGGTAACGACAATCCGTGCTCTTAATAGAGGCTACAAGACCAAACAAACTCTCAGAGATGGCTGAATTGCTACTGTATTGGAAACCAAGCTTTGGAGCAATATCCTTTAAAGATTCCTCTGGAAGGTCAAGAACCAAATTCATTTCAGAAAGTACATCAAGTAAGAAACATGCATCGGATGGTTTCAAAAGTTTTGGTCCATTCAGAGCCTTCAAGCAAGTTGTTGATAAAGATGAATACACTTCAGAATATGCAAAAGCATCTTTTGATAATTGTCTTTCTGCTTTGAATAGACACATGCAACATTTTAACACAGACAAATCAGTGATTGATTTAGCCTTTGAAAAAGAAGATAAACCATCAATCAAAGTTTTTGTAAGCTTTGAAAGAATCTTTGAACTGACTTGATCAGAGGAACCTTGTTTCAAATGTGAGAGCATGATCTCTTGGACAATATCGAGGGAGCTTTCTGAAAGAGTATCCGTCTTTGAGCAAGAAATAAGTTTCAGGCACTTTTGAACATCAGTCTCAATTGCTGACTTGAAAGTTGGTTGCTGTGAAAGATGTCTGATGGTTTTACTTATGAGCTCTTGTAGAACTTCGGATTTAGAGTTTATAAATGCTTCAACCAAGATGTTCAACAATGTTTCCTTTTGAGATCTCTTGAAACAGCAAACAGGAACAGACTGTATAAATGGAAGTACTTTCTCAATTGATTTGGAATCTTGGGTCTTCTTTATGAAACAATCGATAGTGCATTCAATGAGTTTTCTTTGCTCGTGAAGAACATCATTCAATACAAATACCTTCAAGAATTCAGAATTGTTTTTTTCGAACAACTTTTCAACAAATTGAAGAAGCTGTTCATCGATGAGAGAGTAATCAAGAAGGACAAACCATCTTGCAACTAACATCTTTTCTGCGCCATATTTTTTGAGACCAACAGAAACGAATTTACCAAATAGTTTACTCTTCAGCTTTTCAGAAAGCGCTTCAAAGTCTTGCTCCAAAACTCTAAATGCACTGAAATAAAATGAAGGTATCTCATATACAGAACTTTTTGGCTTTCCAAAAAATGGCTCAAAAGATATTTCGTTGATATCTTCAAGATCATAAAGACACAAGATCAAATATACTAGATTCCAATAATAGTGATGATTTCCAATTTCTTTTGTGTCAAGAGCAAATAACTTCAACAGTACTGGCTTCAGGTTTCCGGTGATTGTGATGAGACCTTTAGTGATGGCACTATTTTGGGAGCCTGTCGTACTAGTAAGTAAACCGGTAGCAGTAGCGATAAGAACATACGATGAACCAATGACATCTTCTGAAAATTCATTCACCAAAGTTTCCACTAATCTCACAAGTTGAACATTGGATAGTGTAATTAGTTTCTGTGACACAATGTTGATAAATGCCTCTGATATGACTATATTGTGATCAGACGAGGACTTCGATATATATGATCTCCATAACTTCTCAAACTCCGGAACTTCTCTAGATCTAACATAACAATTAAGTAATGATGTGAGTAACTGTAATTCGTTCGTATCCCATTTGTCTGATTTCTTTAATGCTAATTCAAATACCTCATTTGCGTATTTAATACCAACTGCCGAGTTTCTCTCAAAAGATTCCGTAAGGATTGTATAGTTGGAATTCGTTTGAGATTTTAGTTCTTCTTCCACTAAGGTGGACAAGAACTCAGTAGATAATGTTCTGTTCATAGCCACAATCTTTGACAGGAGGTCTCCTTTGATATCCGGATAGCTTGTAGTGAAAATTGTGAAAAACTCTTCTAATTTTGCGATATCAACTTTTGAGATCAGCAATTGGAAGCAGAATGTTACACTGGAGGAATCCAAACCATCTTCCATTGCTGACTTGATGAATGAAGTAACGTTGGATTCCAAATTGGATATGTTTTCTTTTCTGAAAAGAATATCTGAAGTTATTGATTTCAGTGAGTTCACTAATTCTGGATTATCTACCGTAGCTTGTGAAGAATTAGAGAAATAGAGAATGGAAGGAAGACAAACGGAGCAAAATGACTGGACGTTTTTAGTACCATATCTTGCAACCGTAGTATTTGAGAGTTTGTATATTTTGTTTGCTGTGTTGATAACTTCTTGTATAAGTACTGGTTTACAATTATACTCGTTCAACTTTATCAACTGAAGTAATTTGGATATTATGGTTATGCTTTGATCATCAGAGACTACTAATTTCGAATCTTTCAAGACTAAGGATAAACCCTGGTTTACCCATCCCAAGAGAATTGTATCTGTTTTAAGTGTATCTGACTTCTGTATCTCAGTTAATGTTTGGACAGCTATTTCATTGAATCTTACATGACTACTAAGTTTATTTCTGATAGTTATTAATTCTTCATTTCTCCCTAAAGTAGCCCAACACTTGGAGAAAAGTTCCCATATTTTGCTATTTAACTTGAAATCCTTGAACTTCTGCTGTGAGAGTCTATCTGTGACTAATTCAAAGACAAATTTCTCCTTGTCTGGAAGGTACAATCGTAGATCATATGCTCCATCCAGTAACTCGTTAGAGATCTTGCATATTTCATCTATTGAGATGTCTTTCCCCCTAAGGGTCCTTGTGATCCCACTTGCAGTCACTCGTTCCACTTGGACAGTCATCGAATCACTAGTCAGAAGTGTTTCTTATTCTTGAAACTAGGTATATAGCCGAATAAAGTCCTAGACAAATACCAACTTAACATACAAAAGTATCTTACTATCCTTCCCTATCTATACCACCTTAAAAAAAAAATTTGAAATTGTCGTGCGCTTCTCATTCAATTTTTGAGGTAAACAAATTGTGACTTTGGGAGAGTACTCAAGACGAGTTTGACTGTTACATGTTGCTCTCTTTTAATACAAGTTAAACTCCTTAAAAGCTCTTTTTGTTCCAATTGGTTAACAGAACTGTACACTAATCATATCAGGACGCTGATTATTGCTTTGAATTGACTATGAGCACGTCCACTTTTGGCTCTCTTGGTGTATCTAAATCACCAGCATTTGGCTCCTCCGATTTCCAGTCAAAGGGCACTTTCAACAACGAATCAACTCCATTTGCCACTAGTACTACTAATAACGAACCAACCAATTCAAAACCATCGATAAAGAAACTTCCATACCAAAATGGCGAAAGTAGAAGAAGTGACGGGGAATGGAAGAAGTTTGGCAAACATGTAAACTTCACAATTGATCCATTAAACAATTCAGGCTTACTTTTTGTCTCTGTAGACAAGGACGAAGATATTGAAAAGTCTGCCAAAAAGACTGAAAGTGAATTAGACGATGCAATGGAGGATGACAGTAAAGTATATTTCTTCGATGAACCAACAAAGCTAGACGATTCCAAATATTATACAGATTTTATTGAACAAACATATAAATTGATACAACCACTTTTGGTTGACTCTCAATACCAGGATTACTATGATGATAAAGAAGAGACACAAGTAGGTGTGATTTACCAAATACAAGAAAACATAAAGGCAAGAAAACTTGCGTTAAACAGACTTATGGGAACGTTTAAAGATAATTTACTTCAATTATTGAATGCCAAAAATGACGCTAATGAAATCGACATGAAGGCATATGATTATCAAGAAGTTTTACATGTATTGAGTGTTATACATGCATTGAAGTTTTCCAATGATGAAGAAAAAATCACATTGTTCATTGAATGGGTTAATAGAGCTGATGTAGCACCAGATAACGAGATTATTAACGATACAGACAAATCATATAAGAACATATCATTCTGGACTCAAATAATAAAGAAACTTGTTTCAAGGGGTATTTTCACAGGTGCAATTGAGTTGATTGATTGCAGTGGGTATCAAGAATTACAAGAAGATGAGGCTACCAATGCTGATTTCTTGTTAATAGAAGATTTAAAAAGTCTTTTAAGTGCATATGATGTTATTAATTTCTCCACAGATTTAACAGAATTCTTGAGTTGGAAGAAATCAGCTGTCAGTTTTAGAGAATACATAAGTCAAACCAATTTCCAAAATACTGAGTTAGCAACATGTATATTACAGATTGTTTCTTTACTATCAGGCTATTCACAATCTATCATTGAAAATTCTACATCTTGGTATGAGTGTTTCCTATGTCTTTACCTATATCAAATGCCATCAAGTGAACTAATACAGGAATACTTTGAAACATCAAGAAGGCATTTTTCTAATGAACCACAATACACCTGGGAAACCATCTGTTTAGAATTTTTTGAAGGCAATTACTTAACAGTTATCTCATCATTAGAAAGTTTGGATACACCATCAGCCACATTTACATCTGTATTACTTGAAGCTGCTGGATTATTTCAAGGTTATCTATCATTAGCTGAGGGTGATAGTAATCTTTTGAATGCTACAACGGATAAGAAATTAGAATCACTTGCACTTGAATTTTTCAGCTGTGGTAATAAACAATTATTCCCCGTTGGTGTCGGTATTTTGAAAGCGTTGAATACTCCAGATACAAGAGAAATAATTTCCGAAATTTTACCAAGTTATCGTTGTGAAACAAATGATGATTTTGAATGGTGTCTTGCAATTTGTGCAGAATTAAGATTGGCAAAGACATCTACCAATTTGTACAAATCTCAAGGTCATTATTTATTAAACCAAGGGTTATTGATGGAATCATTACAGTGTTTTGCAGAAGCTAAAGAATATGGAGTAATTTCCAAGATAATTTGGTCGATTTTTGAGATAAGTTTGATTGAAAACAAACCAATTAATGATGATGTATTGTTGGATACAATTCAATCATTGAATGAAAAGAATCCATCTCAAATATTAGAATTCTTACCTGCTTTAAGACAAGCCTTATCACCATATGCAGTACTGGTGAGTTATTATGAGTTTGTTGAACAAGGAAAGATAGTCAGTGCAACAGATTGCCTTTTGAGATTACTCAGTTTCAATTATTTACCTGTATATCAAAAGATTATTTTATTTGCACAATTTTTCTATCTTTTGAGTGATGAAAGATCAGAAGGTACAATTAGAATAGGACAATTGTATTCTAGTATTCAAGAGTTGAATACATTTGCCAAACAATTGAAAGAAAACCAAGATAATGATGAAGATACTTCAAAGAAAGCCGAGTATTTATATTCGTTTGTTGTTTCTGAAAAGATATTTAAAGATAACAAAAGTGAACTTCCAGCTTATGATTGGAGGTTACAATTTGACGAGCTTCCCAAAGACGTATCTGAATTGATCGTTTCATTAAGGACAAAACTTGGTGGTGCTGTAGGTAAAAGATTTGTTGGTAATCATGTATATGTTTAAGTATGTATATTGTATCTATATATATTTATGATAGAAATAATAATTTTTTTTAAAAATTTATAATATATTTTTTTGAAATTTTATTTAGAATGAGTTGAAGGGTAAAATACAACAGAGGGGTTTTTATTTATTTATATGAAATGACAAAATTGTATATGTATGTTCCTTTGGATAGGAGGGATGTATGTAATTGTGATGAGGTAAGGTAGTAATGATTAATTTTCTTCTATTAGATTGGTTAAACAGTGAATTTTTTTTTTCGTATCTTGGATGAATTTTATGAATGTTGATAGTTTTGATTATTGGATAAATCAATGCGTTTAACCAACGGTAAGAGTTTCACCATCTTCTGAGAAAGTATATTCTGGAATTTCCAAGTTTAATGGAGCTGGACCTCTTCTAATTCTACCGGAGATATCATAATGGGAACCGTGACAAGGACAGAACCAACCACCGAAATCACCAGATTCACCAATTGGGACACAACCTAAATGTGTACAGATACCCAACATGATTAACCATTCTGGGTTCTTGACTCTATCGGCATCATTTTGTGGATCTCTTAAAGTAGAGATATCGACTTGGTTAGCTTCTTCAATTTCAGAGGCAGTTCTGTGTCTGATGAAAACTGGTTTACCTTGCCATTTGACAATGACGTTCTTACCTTCTGGGATAGCAGCTAAGTTAACTTCAACTTTAGCCATAGCTAAGACATCAGCGGAAGCAGACATAGTGGCTAAAAAGGCTTCAACGGTAGATTTAGCAGCAGCGGCACCTAATAAACCGTATGAACCAACCATGAAGTAAGCATATGATCTTGATTTGTCATCGGTACCTTTGGATTTGTTTAAGTAATGACTGAAGTCTGGAGAATCATATGAGGATTTTAAAGCGGTTGAAGTGGAAGATAATAATCTTGATTGAGAAGCTATATTAAAAGTAATAAAGAGTTAGTATAATGATTGCGGTGAAAAGTGGAAAACCCGATTTAATACCACGCAATTGTATTCATTGGTCATTCACTGATGAGTTCCCTGTGTGATTGAGTGGGATACTAGGTAACTAATAAGATATAATGGCAGAATATTGACAATCCATTTGATGTTGCTATAGTGCGGTAATTTCAATTTGAAAGTGAACTATAATCAATCTAGTGGTGGGATAGTAAACAAAGTGTTGCTTTAAAAGTACAGAATATAGGATATGTAATAACATGATTGAAACCTTTGATTATTTCAGATTTGAAGACCAATTACTCAATTGTGTATATAGTTTAAAATCGATTGAAAGATGATTTAACTAGAAAGGAAAACATACCTAAAGCGAAGTTTCTTCTAGCAATGTTTCTAACAGCTAATCTTGACAACATTATTGATATATGAGTTATGATGCGAGAGATGGACGAACTATTGGAAAAGGGATAGATGATAACAAGACCTCTTTTTAAGAATCACTAATTTTATAAACAAGAATAAACTGGTAATTATTTTTACTCAAGGTTGGATGTTGTTTCCCTTGGTGTAATTTTTTCCTCAAACCTCTGGTTAGAGCTGGTTAATTGAAGAGAAATCGAGTAGATTTTGGCACACGCACAACTCACAAGCTGAGAATTTCGCTGCTTTCTGTTGGCTGGAAATGTAATGGGAATGCGCGCGTGCTGATTGGCTGGAAACGTGCAGATAAATTTGAGACTTCGCGCACGACTTTTATTTCCGTTTAGTAAGAAGGATTTTAGTGGTGCACGGGTGCATTTTGTGTCTGGTTGGTACGGTGAACCACGCATTTTTTCGACACAAGATAGCCTGGATAGCGTAATGGTTAACGCGTTTGACTTCTAATCAAAAGATTCTGGGTTCGACTCCCAGTTCGGGTGCTTTCTTTTTTTTACTGCTATTAATCAGTAAGAACTTTTATTTTTATTTTTATTGTATATATTAGAAATATACCCTTATACATCCCATATAAATATATATACTCTTTTTCCCCCTTTATTTCAACCCAAATCCTTCACTACAAGTAATAGCCAGTTCCATTTTTTGGAAAAAAACATCCTTGGAAGGATAATCATAAAGACACAATTCATTGAAACAAGTATGTGAAATAGGTAACCTGTTTCTTGAATCGTTTTCATCACTTGATAATCTCGTTATCTTCAAATTCAATGAAGTTAGACCTGTTGCTGGAATCCTATCTGTTCCGGTAATAAACGACAATAACTTTCTTTGATTCTTGATTGTCAAATTTTGGAAATATTCCCAAAACCAATTGATCAAAGGACAAGTTGCAAGTACAGGTTTTTCCTTTTCCTTTCCAAATCCACTGTATTTAGTGATTGACTTCAAGATTTCAACATCTATTCTTTGATTGTTGTCATCACCAGCTACTAATAATTCAATTTCTTCAGGAGTAAATAACGATAATGCATTGCCACCAATGACATTCTGGAACCCTTTAGCAAATGAGTTATAAGAGGGTTCAATTACTTCATTGAGATAAAATGAAGTATACCTCTCAACGTAATCATATTTATTGTTGATATCAACTTTGATATCTTTACCATTTGGAATCAATTCTTTTTGATTGACTTCTCCAAAGATATTCGTATAACTAATCTCAAAATACAACTCAAGTAAGTCAATTTCTTCTTGTGAATTCAATTTCAATAATTTTTTCAAGTTGTTGCCCGTTTCCGGCTTCCATTGTATGAAGTCATCCAAATTTGTCTTGACACCCATTAATTTCTTGTAAAGCACAAGTGGGAATTTCAGATCCAAGATAGTTGAATTGTATATTGCTAAACCAACAACAACTCCAACTAAATAGTACAATTCTACATTTTCGAAAGGTGATATTGTAAACCAGGATAAATGAGATTCATCATCATAACCGAACAATCCTTTATCGGGATGAAACAATTCTTTTGTTAATAACAAAAACCATTCTTTTTTCAATCCACCAGCATCTATACCTGGTTCTCCTACAAATTCAATCTTTAATGACTTTTTGAAGTCATTTTGATGGAACTTGATAGACCTTAATGAATCAGCAGTGATATGATCTCTTCTAACTCTGATCTTAAATTGAATATCAACTGGAACTTTCTTATTCAAAGATTGGATGAATGCTTCTTCTGCTTTTCTTTCCATCATTCTTTTAGCTTCATGCTCTAATATAGAGATCTTAGCAGCCAGTGAAATCAAAAAGGGGAATTGACAGAAAGTTACAGGTGATTTCTTTGATAAAGTACCATCAGCTGATGATAATCCCAGATATGACCCTCTATTCTCTGCCTGTAAGTACTCAATAACCAGTTGCATAGAGTTGATATTATCAACATTAGGCACGGACCCAATATTATCTTCTCTTTTCACCCCAAGTGAATCACCTCTCTTCTGACAATAACTAAATTGCCAAGCATCAAAATCTTGTCTAACATTAACATAATCAACCAAATTGTTATAAAAGATTGCATCTGGAAGTTTCTTTTGTTTTGTAGTTTGATTGGCATTGAATAACATATAAGCCAATTTACCTGCTATTCTTAATCTCCAATCATCTCCATATTGTGATAGTTTGATTTTAACCATATGATCATTCTTTTTATTCTTCTGAATGCTATTTCTATCAACACTCGATGAAATATACAAAGGTATACCAATATCCAAACCGAAATCTTTAGAGTCGGCTGTAGGTCTCATGAAATGCATATTAAATGACTCTTTATAATTGATATCATCTTCGGCATTATACATATTCATATTAACTCCTGGCTTAATAATTGAATTGTACAATTCATAATTGATGCATCTTGTTAATAAGAAGGTAATTGATAGATTAGCAAGCTCGATTTTCTTGATGAGTTCTTCTCTTGGTAATCTTGACCACCAATGAGTAATATATTGAATATTCCTTTTATCAGAATTGGTAATCAATCCGGATACTCTCTTAAGTAGATCATAGGTTATTGTCTTCAAATCAGAAGTTAGAAACGTATTGGGTTGATTAGATGAAGTATTACTAGATACCAAGCATTCTTTGAAAGTAGGAACTTCAAAAATGATCAATAACCATATTACTTCATCATACTTAGCCATATTTGGAGGATGCTTTAGAGCACTCAAACTACCCAAAACCAATTTATAAAAAGGTCTCTTTGTCGGTAGTTGTAAGATTAAAGAGTAGAACTTTTGCAGATCATGAAAGTCCAAGTTGGGAGAATGATAACTTGGTTTTTTATTCGGATCAAGAATGAATGATTTATTTAAAGCCTCATATGATGAAAATGTCTTGAATAATAGATCTTCTAATGGTTTGAAAATATCATGGGAATTATGATCTTCTTCAGGGTGTAACTCTAGATACTTGTGACATTCAGTTACCATTTGTTTAACAATCTTGTAGTTCAATGGAACAGCAGTATCTGTCTTTGGTAATGGTGTACCATTTCCTGTATTTTTATGCTGACTACTTGTAGCTATTTTCAAAGTTGTCTGGCATATCATACATCTAATCTTCGTTACATTTGCAGGATATTTGATAACTGTACCACAACATTTGCATGAATCAAGTATAATACCTCTTTCAGAACCATGAGATGAAATATGTGACAAATTTGGAGAAGAATGCGAAGCAGCCGAACCTGGATTCGTATGTGTACTTGATTCTGTACCTGTACGAAAAAGATCTGTTGATGTTACAGGTATCGTTGGAGGGATATGACCAGAGAAGCCAACATTGGATGATACTGATCTCTTTGTCTTAATCTGTCTAGTTGGAGTATTGCTGATTATGTTTGGGACTGATGATTGTCTGGGATTTATTGGAATTGGATTTGGTTGTGCTGCTACGATGGGTATACCATTGTTATTAATTATAGCGGAGTCGAGATCTTCTCTTGATAAGAAATCGATAGCAGAGGTAGAAGAAGATCTAATGATTCCACTGTCTTGTTGCTCATTTGAGTAGGAAGAGCCTCTTCTCATAAATTTTTGAAAAAACCAAGGGGTAGTAGGAGAACCAATAGGACTTTGGTTGTGATTGTGATTTTGGGTGAAGCTTATTGGTTGCGGCAAGTCTCTAGGTGTATTACTAAATTCAGATCTTGGTATATCTTGATTAGATCCATTGGAGACCATAAATTGATTCGAATTCCCCATAAAGTGAGAATCTTGTAAACGTGAAGGGTGATTATTCTGATTCATCATACGACTGGAATTATCGCTCTTTGTTGTTATATTTCTAATATTCGGGAGAGATTCAGTAAACTCTGAAGATCCATCGAGTGGCAATAGTGGTGATGAAAAAGGAGAGCTCATACTCTGGACTTGAACATGTGGCTTCAACTTAAACCAGCTACTGAATCGATGAAATGGTGTATGGGCTCAATGGTTGGTGAATTTATTTATAGAGATTCAGCCAAAAATGATCCTATGATGTAATCACAGTATTCAAAAAGGAAACCAGAGTAGAGATTGGAATGTATTTGCGACTTTTCACGTATACCAGATTAAATAAGAGTAACTTGATATGCCTCCCGTGTGAATCTTAGAACCAATTGAGTATTCAAACTGGTAATTTGACATATATAGGTATGTGTCTAATTATAAAACAAGGAAGAAGGTTAGAAATGACACATAACGCTTATCATTTACAATCGGACCACACTGGAGACCCCCATATGCCTAAACGCGAGGTGTTGAATAATTTTTTCTGCTTATTATCTGAAAAATTCGGTTTTTTACTAGTTTTTTACATGTAAGGATCTTTTATACGATGATGTTATATTAGATTAAGATATATATTATACTTGACTATGAATACAAGGGTAACAAAAGTTAAAAGGAAATAATATCAAAACTAAACAATACTTTATATTTTATCAAAAGATGTACTTTTTTTTATTTAAAGAAAGAAACGTTTTGAAATTAGATTAATAAAGTTTCGATTTTATCCTTAATAGCGTAAATTTGGTTTTTGATAGCAGAAGCATCGTTAGTGGTGACAGAAGCAGCAATAACTGGTCTTGAAACACCACAAGCTCTACCTAAAGCGGTCTTAGATGGAACAAAAACGTATGGAACGTTTTTATCTTCACATAATAAAGGTAAATGTAATAAGATTTCAATTGGTTCGGTATCAGCAGCCATGATGATGAATTCAGAGATACCTCTGTTTAAATTCTTGGTAGCTTCGTTAGCACCTTTCTTCAATTGTCTTAAGTTTTGAGCTTGTTGAACAACATCTAAAATTTGTTGAGTTAAAGCTGAATCAGCTAATGGGAAAGCCTTTGGGTTTGGAGCAGATGACATTTTTAGTTAATATTTGTGAATAAGTACAGGTTCCTTGCTTGAGCTCGCCTTATGGATATACTATAAAGATAAAAGTATCAAGTCAATGATAAAGGTTTATACTAGGTAGATAAAAAAAATTAATTAAAAAAATTTGAATCAGTGTATGAAGAGAAAAGAAAAAAAAAAACCTCGCGCCCGCAAAGAAAATGACAGCAACACAACATTATTGTTGTGAATAAAAACTACAGTAGACGCGTCTTTGTAGGTCTATCGACGCTATCGACGCTCAGACAGAACAGAACTGAAAGTGGCTGCTTTGCCAAACAGGCGAGGAAGGAAAATGTTGATGCTGGTTTTACATATTAATACACTGATAGTGATAAAGATGAATAAGTCTTCCTCTTTTCTTTACATCAATCATATCTTTTCTTTATCTTAGCTCCTTGTTTATCTATCAATATCTATCCATACTGAAACATGTCTGATCTTTGGTATGTATTCCATTGTATTTATCTCCATTGATCGTGTTACCAATGATCACTTTCTATCCCTGCCCATCATGTTGATGATGTTTGATAAATTGATCAATAAAATGAATTGAATGATCGGGATGGCAATCAAATCAATGGTTTTCTGAAAATCATCGCCACAAAGAGCTTATTTCTCCAACAAGTAGAAACACTTCTGATTTGGATATCAATTCTATCGAAATGGCCCATGCTAATGAAGCTTATTCCTCTCTAGGGGCGGTAGGCAATCTGATGCACTTTGTTTGATACATCGATATCAATCATTTAGTTTGATTTCTCGTAGTTCATCATCCCAATCAAAATCAATACATCCAATTAATTGATCTGTTTATCATTCGAACGATGTATGTGTTTTGATATGGTTACTAACTCCTTCATAATTTAGTCCTGTTTACGCTCCATTCTTTGGTTCAATTGGTTGTGCTGCAGCTATTATCTTCACCTGTTTCGGTGCCTCTTATGGTACTGCTAAATCTGGTGTTGGTATCTGTGCCACCTGTGTCTTAAGACCAGATTTATTAATTAAGAACACTGTCCCAGTTATTATGGCTGGTATTATTGCCATTTATGGTTTAGTTGTTTCTGTTTTGATTTCATCTTCTTTAAAACAACAACAAGCTTTATATACCGGTTTCATCCAATTAGGTGCCGGTTTATCCGTCGGTTTATCAGGTTTAGCCGCTGGTTTTGCCATTGGTATCGTTGGTGATGCTGGTGTCCGTGGTTCCGCTCAACAACCAAGATTATTCGTCGGTATGATTTTAATCTTAATTTTCGCTGAAGTCTTAGGTTTATATGGTTTAATTGTTGCCTTATTATTGAACTCAAGAGCCAATCAAGATGTTATCTGTTAAATTTAAGAAATCTTAAAGTTTAGCATATAATTATCATTAGGAAAGAATAAAATAAAAATCCAATAATATAAGACAGTCATAGTACACAATATTAATCTGTTCAATCATACCTCACATTTATAGTGGAAAATGGATTTATTTCCTTATTCTTAAGTGAATAAAATCATTTTGTTGCTAGAAATCAAAAGAAAAAAAACACTTCTCTTCACATTGTTAAATCAATCATCCCTTCAAATAAATATATAAATAAAGAAATCAAAAATACACGTATATGTGTATGTTTAATTTTAATCATATATATGCACTAATTTGTTGTAATTATGTTGAGTAAACTCTACACTGTTAGTTGCACTGTACTATCAAATTACATTATGCGGTGTTCTACCATTGGCAATCAAGTCAAGTTACATTTTGATGAAAACCCCACCCCATATACAATTCCCCCACGTAAAAATGCGCGTCTTTCTACCCCGTAGATGAAGAAGGCACTTCTTACACTTCTTGTCTATTCTCTCTATAGTCTTCACTCAAACTAAAGATAATTGTTCAAGTCCAATTGTTAAAGACCATCAGTGGTACCTGAAGATGCTTGGACGCTCTTTTGATGATCTAACTGCACTTTGTTCAACACTGGCAACTTACAACAATCTCAATGGGAAATCCCGTCATTCCAAAAACCTTATATTATGCTTTGATGGAACTGGGAACAACTTTCAAAACACTCCATTTACTAATGTTTTAAAACTGTTCAAAATGTTGGAAAAGAGTTCAAACAATCAATCTTGTTACTATCAACGTTTGTGATTCACCAATTTTCCTACCTCTCTCTGTTACATCTTTTATGTTGTATACTAATTTTGAGTTCAATTATTACATGCAGCTGGTATTGGTTCTATTATGACCGCACAGGACAGTAGGATAAGTAATACTGAGATGTTGAAAAGATTAGCATCTGATACATTAGCGGCAGTAGATACAATGGTCGCATACACTATGGATGAACATGTCATTGAAGCGTATACTTATTTGATAAAATACTATAGAGATGGAGACAGGATCTATTTATTTGGGTTCTCGAGAGGAGCATTCACTGCACGTATATTAGCTGGTATGCTTGAGTCTGTGGGTTTATTGAATAAAGGTTTGGAAGCTATGGCACCAACAGCCTGGCAAATTCATAAGAATTGGGAATTTGATGGGCAACCTTCTAACGATAGGTACAACAAGGAATCAAATCGTGTTGCTTCGGAGTTCAAAAGAGTATTTTCACGTGGAGATGTGATGATTGAGTTCTTGGGTCTGTGGGATTCTGTCAACTCAATTGGTCTACTGAGGGATAGAATGTTTCCATTCACTGCAAAGTCGAATGTTGTCAAACATATTAGACATGCTGTTAGTCTTGATGAAAGAAGAGGTAAATTTAAACAGAACTTATTCACCCCAAATAGTTACTATCCCTCTTTATTCAGTCTTAACTGTTACTTTCCTTTCAATCAACCTACCAACGAGACACGTTTCCCTTGTGACGCTAATGGAGTAGATAATGATCAAGAAACTCTAGGTGATAACATGTCTAGAGATCAAGAGTCTAATCCGCTGTTAACACCAGCAGATTCGGAAGAAGATAAGACAGATTTGCTAGAAGCTTGGTTTCCTGGCGCTCACGGAGATATTGGAGGAGGGTATAGTGATGATTTGAACGGTCAAAACCTTGCCAATCTTCCATTCAAATGGATTCTTGCCTCTGCACTTGAATTTGGGATTATACTCAAAGAAAAAGCCCTCTTGGAATACTGTACCAAATATACTCCCAGGGATAGTCTGATGTCATGTCATCATGACCCACTTTGTATTTTTCGTAGTCATCCCATGAACCATCCCAGTTTGACCAGACGTCATATTCTTACTAGGGAAAGTGAAAGTGATTTATTTCCTAAACTGCCTATCCCTTTGATGGACCCCAGTGTTGAATTGCAACCAATTGAGAGAGGGAATGATTGTAGAGGTGATGATCCATTATGGAAACCCATTGTTTGGACCATTGGTGAGTTGTTACCTCTTGGTATCTTCATTGAAAATTCCAACGGAAGATGGAGGTCAATTTATGTACCTAATTTGGGAAGATATAGAAAACTCCCAAAAGACTGTTATAATCTACACTGGTCAATCTTTTGGAGAATGCATTTCGTCGAGGACTACAAACCTCGTAATCTTCCAGATAAAGTCAAAGTCTTATGGGACTTACTAAACGCCAGAAATCAAGTTGATCCCCCTGATGATATTGAATCTAATGTTATTATCGAAAATCAGGATCTGGTCGATTATAGAACTGGTATGTTAAATTTGAAAATAATTGACGAGTATCCACATGAATCAATCTGGTTCAATGTTAACTGGAACGATGTTCCCGATGATTTAATGAATTGTTTGTCCAAGTTATCCGCTGCAACTGGTACAACTACAGCCACTACTGACTCTTACTGAGTTACATTCAAACGTTATCGTATAGAGTGTCATTTTTTTTCTAGTTCTAGAAGTACATACGTATGTTGATATTATATATTAGTGTATAGTAGACCAATCCATCACCAGGCATCTTTGCTGATCCTTCCTTTTTCATCTTCTATCCATTATTTTATCTACTTTCAAATTTCAAACTCTTGATCAACTTCATCATCTATAGTCAAGGGGATATACCTATCCAATCCTGTTTTTTTCAGTAAAATATTTTTATACTTTGTTGTTGTCCTTTTTGTCACATTACCAACAAGACAAAAGTATCCCCATATCTTTGCTTCTAATTCACCATCTGTTGCATAGATACTACTACCACCACCATGCTGATTATGTAAATATATCTCATATTTGATAAGGTCTTTTCTAGTCAAGATACCTACCAATTTTCCCTCATCTTCGGCAATGACAAATTTTGCTCCTATCTTCAAGAACATGTCGTAAATTGGATCTAAAGTCGATGAAGGTGTGTATGTCAAGTACTCAAATCTTATAAACTTATCCAACCCCAGTGAATCATCAACCTGTTGTGTTTCTGTTATATCCATACCCTGGTTGTAAGCATTTTCATCGTCTTGTTTACCTGTCAATTTTATCAATTTCTTTGGACTCAGGAACTGAATGTCATAATTTTCAGTCTTTTTGTGCTTTTTCAATAAATCCACAATCTTCAATATGTCCTCACGATTAAGATACCCAATAACGATCGGATCCGCCTGGGATTTAATCAATGGGAAACTTTTGAATTTTGTATCTGATAATAATACTTCTAAATCAGCTAATTTCAAACCTTGATTACTGATCGCAACAACGGTATCAGTCATAGCATCAGCTACTCTATGATCATGGAAATCATGTTCCTCCTTTGGATCAATAAATGGCATTCCATTGACTACAATCATCTGATCGGCTATACCTCCATGGCCCCATTTATCATTGATACTCTTTGTGACAGCAACTACAATCATAGTTGGTATCATGTATTTGATAGCACCTGTGAGTTCAAACATGATCAATACAACGGTAACCATAAGATGTGTAATACCCGATAGTGCAGCTGCAGCCCCCAAGAATGCGTAAGAACCAGGGATGATATTAACTGACTCGGAAGATTTGAAAATATGTTCGGCAAATATACCTATTGCTCTACCAAAAGTTGCACCTGCAGCCATTGATGGAACAAAGATACCACATGGGACTTTACAACCATATGAGATAATCACAAATACCATTCTTAAAATAGTAGCTATGATTAAACTGACAAATAATTTCAAACCACTAACGTTAGATCCACATAAATCAATCTCAGTTGGTGCACTTCCACATTCACGGAACAACGTATCCATAGCTTCTGTCATATCGACTTTCATGAAGTCATTGAAATAACCAACCATGGAACTTATGATACAAAGTATAACCACTTCACGCACAGCATGATTTGCCAAGTATTTTTGTCTGAATTGGACTACTCTGATGTTATACTTGGAGACAAGGATACCGTATACACCACCAAAGATACCTAGTATTATAAAAAATGGAATCTCTAAGAATTTCCAATCGTTATCATATTTAACCTCAAAAAGCACTATTTGTCCAGTTCTGAATGGATTGAAAAAAGCTAAAGTAGCTGTGGCAACAAGTGAACAGAAATATGATTTCCAAAGAGTACTTAATCTGAAATTATTTGATATTTCCTCAATTGAAAACAACACTCCACCGATGGGAGATCCAAATGCCACAGCTACACCAGCAGCTGAAGCTGCAATCAAAAATTGACTTCTATTGATAAATGAGTTTCGTAAACCTTTGAATAATTTAGGTATGACATTACCTGCACATGCAGCATAATGAACACTTGGACCTTCTTTACCAACTGATAAACCAGATGCAATGGTCAAAGGCAAAGCAATACTCTTAATCAATAGAGTCCACCAGCCCAGAAAGCCTTTCAATTTGAAACCCGATGCGTTACATTTAACTTCAGATATTCCAGAACCCGTTGCAGTTGGTGCATAATTCTTACAGAGGATGGCAGCGATATACCCAAATGTTGCGGAAAATGCAATGAAAATAAAATATTTCAAAATCGAATGTTCAGACCACGGCTGCCATGCTGAGCATTTTTCTTCTTCACCCCAACAACAGAAGGCTTTGTTCAGATAGAAATCAGTTCTGCATCTTCCAGATTTGATACTTGCGAGAAAACTGACCACTACATCCATTATACCAGCTATGAGTCCTACCAATATACCAATCAGTATCAATGCTATCCAAGTCTCACCTGCGGTTATCAATCTACCGACAAGAGTATTGACATTTGATGTCTTCTCTAAAAAGCTTTGTAGAGCATTTCTAGATAATGAGGATGATGAATTGTCATTGGAAGCCACAGACTCAGTGGCACTTAAATCCCCACTTGATCTACTACTCTCTTGTCTTCCTCTTTGAATCACTTCAGACCCGCTTTCTGATACATAGCGATAGTGTGCTTTATTCTCCTTCACTGTTTCGTTCAGCCAATCTACACTCTTGAAATCATCGAATCTTTTGATTGGTTTCTTAGATTCAGTTGAGACATGGAAACTCTCCTGCCATGTTGTCGGCTCTAAAGACAGGTCTACCCGTGAGTAATCCATCGTACAACTATCAAACGTAATCAATTGAGTGAATTGTCAACGGTTTATCAAAACATTTATATTGTAGACACATTACATATCCAAGTAAATCTTCAATTTAATCTTCAATTTCAAGGAACCTCCGACGCGTCTGTATTTATCACACAGCCCCAAATGATTATCAGATTTATTCATCTACTTGATCACTTACTGATAAGACATATTCATTTCTATTTTGTGTTTCTTGATTCAAAGAGGTCTGGAGTACATAAGTGTTAGACTTTACCAGTTGTGATTTTATTGTTGACTTTTCTTTTTTTTAGTACCCAAAACTTACCAAAATCAAGTACATTGTTTTCATGAAAATCTAAAATTAGACTTCTTGTAAATAAAAAAATGTAACTAGGATTTTAGTTTTATAACGTCAGATAAAAGGTCTAGAAATTGACATTTTAAGCTGGGTTTACATAATATTTCCAATATCATGATATCTATTTCAATAGTATGATAACTAAGGTATGTAATAATAAGGAATGCACGATAACTAGAAGGCACAGACAGGATAACCCCGTTCAAAGCTTTTGAATTTATGTAAGTGCCCCCCACAAGTGAACTTTTCTCCCTTTCTATCAAAATAGCGGTTTCGCGAGTTGATTTTGAACTGTATCCGGGGAATGAAATATCACTGGATTTACAGCCTAGCCTGTTCATCATTCTTACGGTATTTCTAAGGGAAAAAAGAGTATATATCAGATTAGCCATTGAGTGGAAGTACAATGTCCAGAGTTACAGTGGTAGGGTATGTTAGTACTTATTATTATTTTGTCTGAGACATGTCGAAAAAGAAGGTATACTAATTTTCTTCCAATTGAGGTAGAGCCGGTGTTATTGGTTTAACGACTTCATTATTATTAGCACAAAAGGGATATGACGTGAGTATAGTAGCCAGTCATATTCCCACAGATTTTCAATTCGGATTGAAATATGCATCTCCTATGGCAGGAGCCGATTGGCATTCATTTGCTTCTCATGTTGAGATCGAAATTCAAGAATTTGATAAACCTGCTTATAAAGTTTTCAAAAGACTAGCTAATGTTGTCAATTCGGGTGTTGTGCATCGTAAAAGCTGTACTTTGGTGACCAAGGGAAAATTTGAAGCAGATAGTAAGAAATATGATATACCGTGGTTTAAAGATTTTGTCACAGGGTTTGAAATAATTCCTAAAAATGAATTAGGATCTGATTATGAATATGGATATAGATTTGATGGATTTGTTATATCAACTACAGTTTATCTTAGTTACCTATTACAAGAATGTTATAAGCTGGGCGTCACTTTGCAAAGAAAGACATTGAACAATTTGGAAGAGGCCTATGACTTACACCATTCTGGTAAGAGAGCTCAATCTATAGTTAACTGTTCCGGGATGTTAGCTAAATACTTAGTTCCCGATGATCAGATGATTGGAATCAAGGGGCAAACCATACTGGTTGAGAACAATGCACCAGATGATTTTGCTGTACATTACAATGATCCTGAGCATCAAGATGAGTTATTATACATCATGCCACGTAAAGAAGGTGGATGTGTTATTGGAGGGTATATGAAATCGGGAGTTGAGATAGAGGATGAATCAGTTGATATTGAATTCTTTGCCAGAATCAAAGGAATAGCTAAGAGATGTTGTCCAATTTTAGTCGATAAGAATTATAAGAACAATCCAAGTGATCTAAAAGTCGTTAGATATCAAGTTGGGTTAAGACCAGGTAGGAAAGGTGGATATAGAATTGAAAAAGATCCTAAAGATGAAACCACAGTACATTGTTATGGACATGGTGGAGCAGGGTATCAAAGTAGTTATGGAACATGTTACAAAGCTGTTGAGTTAGTAGATTCAATTATGTTGAAAGCGAAGTTATAATTCGGTAATCGGTGTATTATTAAGTATGAATTCTTATTATATATAAAGAAAATTAAAGTAATTGGGTCTAGTGAATTGAATAAATAAAATCAATTATAATAAACTTTTAAATGCGCAAAAAAGTTGATGTATCGTGTGTATCGTAGCAAATGAATAATGTATGTAATAGATGGAAAAGTGTGTATGACTTTCAGTATAATAGCGGGTGTCACATAAGGTTGACAACTCTGATATCAATATTCCCATCATCATCATTATTATACTGTATGATTTTTTTCTCATCATGGTCTAATAGAATTTTTTGACTATATGAAGAGTCTAATTTTAGTCTTTTCAATGTCAACTTCTTACCACTTTGAGTCATTAAAGTTGGTGTTGAATCAGAGTCAGAATCCGAAGGATTGTTTATATCCGAAGAACTTTCATCTTTAACCTCGTCAGACTTGTTATTATTATTATTATTGTTATTATTATCGTTGTCATCATTTGTTTCTAAATTAAAACCATTTTCATCTTTTGAATCTTGTGCTCTTTCAGTCTCCGAAATATCTTGTCCTCCGATGATGGGTTTCGGTTCCCGTATTATTGGAGTCATTGCGCTCTTTTGGGATGTCGTTACTGCCGATTTGGAGGACGAAGAAACCTTTATCATCACTATTATGACTACGAGGGATAGTAGAATATATCCGTATGACTTTTTCATTGTAATTTTGTTTCCGCCCTTTGATTTGATGTGATTTGGTACAGATAAAGACAGATAACTTCAAAGAATTATAGAAAATATGTGTAGCTCAAATACTGAACTAACGGGCTTATATGAGAACAAGAACACACATAAGTTGATCAACGGATAGACTAGGAGAAAATCTGTGAAATTATAGCATAAACGAAGATTCGGAAAATCCCAAATAAAAAAAAAACAGACAAGATTCGACTTAGGTAAGCCGATTTGCTCATGCAACAACAATAGAACTAATTTTCTGCTGTGAGGAGAGATTCATTTTGGTCTGGGATCAGCACTGTTAGTTAGCGTTTATGTGTGTTTATGGGTGGTACCACTAACGGAGTTGGTGGTGCGAGTGTGCATTAACTCATTTGTTTATTCAAATATATATATATACATATATATACATATATGTATTAAATGGTACCCACACAACACACACACCACTCAATTTGCTCAAATCTGTGGATGAGTCTATTATGCAGCGTGAGTATATTTAGAACAAAATCTCACATAAGAAAAAGCAGCTGTGGGAACAATTGACACTATAATTTTATTTTGTTCGCTCTCTTTTCACTTGATTTAAATTAATTTTCTTTTTTCCGCCGCTGCAAGAGAGAGACAAAGCTTTGAACTTTTCTTCTCTGCTGGGAGATTTTCTTGGCCAGGAGCGGCTTTAATCTTGTTTGTTTATGAGCCACACTGCTTTGGGGTCGTGGGTGACGTGTGGCTGGTGTGGCTGGTGTATTTTATTGCTCTTCAAATTTCTTGGTGTAAAGGTGTATATTAAAAGTAGATGCGACGACTTTTCAAGTCGATTCTGAAATTTTCAGCTCGCACACTTTTTCTGACGAGCTCAGGGAGGGAGAGCCATAGAAAATGGTGAACATGTAAAATATTTAAGTATATATCTGATCTTCGTATACATACATATCTACAGTTTTAATACTGATCCATCTTATCCACTACACATAATGAGAGCTTCACAGATACTCTCTTTCCAAGAGACCACAATCTCTTTATTACGTAGACCTTGGAAACCAGAAAGAGATGGTACTTTATTCTATGGTCAAGAAAAGACAGGTAATAAAAGATTACCATTAAGTACAAAGCAAGGTAACAAGAATTTCTACAAAGGTACTAGATCTTCAGGTATTGGTTATTCTGATTCCCGTGGTAAATATCATATCAGATATGATAAAGTTAGAACATTTGTTGCTCCTCCATTAGACGTTTTAAGATCTTGTCCTTTAAAACCTTTAGTTTCTTCAAATGTTGCTGCTCCAAAGAATTCATATGCAGGTTATACCGATGCCACTGATGGTAAATTGATGTTTGATAAAGTTAAAGAATTCATCTTGACTGGTACCGTTGAGTATCCAAAATTAGAGGATAATATTGAAAGAGGTTAGATCTCTTATATATGTTCTTCTTCATGTATATATAAACTGTATATAACTTCCATATAACATCCATATGAAATGAATACAAAATTTACGCTAATCATTACAAGCAAACTTGTTGAAAACCACTAAGATCTATTGTACTAACGCTATATATATATATATCTATATATCACTATATTCAAATAATTCAATCAATCATAACGACATCATCTTTTGGATCCTCATCATCATTAGATAATAGACTATCAACACCAACTTTCTTAGGTTCTGCTGGCTTTTCAGTCACTACAGGTGTTGGGGTAGGAGATGGACTGGAAGATGAATCGTTTATAATATTGACAACATTAGCCTTTTTAGATGGATGGTCAGTTTTTTTAGTAAATGGTAATGTTCTTTGTCCCTTAGGTAAGGCGGTTGAAGCAACAGCTTTAGATTTTCTCTTCTTGCCACCTGATGTTCCATTTTTACTTGCTTCTTCTTCAGCTGCAGCGGCTGCTATTCTAGATTTAGCATTCTTTGGTGTATTATTACTATATCCTACCATTGAATCATCTTCATCAATTGTTCTTTCATCTATGGTATTTTCGTTACTATTAGCATCATCGTCATCTGCTGCATCTTTCATGTCCACATCTTCCGTGGCAATTCCTTCATCACCTTCTTCTTTATCTCCATCTTCTTCACCTTCTTCTGTAGTTTTCGATCCTTCTTTTCCTGCTCTACCCAATTTAACTTTATTCTTTTGAATCAATTCCCTCAATGGAACAGTCTGTGGAACTAAATCAGAGAGAAATGCTAAGTTATCATTATTAGCTACTGCAGAACTAAAATCTTTATATATGATTTTCTTTTTATTATTTGTCTTTGCTACAAATGATGCTCTTTCAGTTAACGACACTATAAACAACTCAGTAGCTTTGGCAATCAAGTAATTTGCACTTTCAGTACTTGTGACATGTTCTGGGTCTAGTTTAACAATCTTCTTCACACGAGAAAGTGGTAAAGTCAACGTTGATTCAGGTATATTATTGAAGGTAGTAGTAGTAGTGGTATTGTTGTTATTAACTGATGCAGGAGTGCTTGGAATCTCAGTTATCTCCATAACATCAGAAGAAACTTGCGGAGGAGGGGTATCAACACTATCAGCCATGCTTAATCTCAGATATTTCCTACTGTATTAGTGTATATATTGTAAACTAATTCAAACGATACAGGAAGATCAATTTATTAACCCAGTGATAAATATTCCAATGAGTACTTAGAGATTTCGTGATTTTTGATTTCGTCTCGCGTCCTTCTTTCTCTGAAGCTCTCACAGACATCTGGAAAGTTTGTACGCGTTTTGCTGAAACCGCAGTATAAGGTACTTCTTTGAATTGCATATATTTACTGCTTGGACAGAGTGATATAGGTCATATCTCCTCAATTATATACTCACTATTACCAATACCAGGATCACATATCTCATTTTCACAATATGTCAGCAGCTGAGTTATTGATGGGTAGAGCCCAACCGAAATCGGGCAAATCAAAAGAAGAAGAGCATTTGGAAAGATTGGAAAGAATGCCATGGGTTGAAAAATATCGTCCAAAGAACCTTGATGAAGTTTCCTCTCAAAGTCATACTGTTCAAGTCTTACAGAAGAACTTACAATCTGCTAATTTACCACATATGTTATTCTATGGACCTCCAGGTACAGGTAAAACTTCAACAATCTTAGCCTTGGCTAAGCAATTATATGGTCCATCTTTGATGAAATCTCGTGTCTTGGAATTGAATGCTTCCGATGAAAGAGGTATATCAATTGTTCGTGAAAAGATCAAGAATTTCGCTAGATTATCAGTATCTAATCCTACAACAGAAGATAAGGCTAAATATCCATGTCCACCTTATAAATTAATCATCTTAGATGAAGCAGATTCGATGACTTCAGATGCTCAATCTGCTTTGAGAAGAACTATGGAAAACTACTCAGGTATCACAAGATTTTGTTTGATCTGTAATTATATCACTAGAATAATAGATCCATTAGCTTCTCGTTGTTCTAAATTCAGATTCAAATCTTTGGATTCAGATTCAGCTTTAGATCGTCTTAGATTTATCTGTGATTCAGAAGGAATTGAAATGGAGAAATCCAAAAGAGACGAAGTACTTAATGAAATCTTGAAGATTTCAGAAGGTGATTTAAGAAAGGCAATTACTTTCTTACAAAGTTCATACAAATTATTCTCATTCTCTGGGAATACCGATACAGATGGTGATATTGAAATGACCGATGAAAACAGTAGTATACAAGGACAAGGAACCGGCCAGATAACAGTTAGCGAAGTACAAGAGTTAGCCGGAAAGCTACCCACAGATAAAGTCACACAGCTTCTCAAGGTGATGACTGCACCAAATCAAGACAATGATAAATTAAACAAAATCTTCAACTTTTTAGATTCTCAAATTTTCAAAAATGGATACAATGCTACATCTGTATTAAATGCTCTTCATGACGAGTTATTACTTGTGAATGAAGAGACTAGATCTAAGTCAACTATTGATTTGTCATTGAGTTTGACTAATATACAGAAAAATCAAATCTCTGGGTTCTTATTCAAAGCTGATTCAAGGTTGAGTAATGGATCAGATGAATCAATTCAAGTATTGAATTGTGTTATGCAAATATCGCACATCTTATAGATTCATTCATTTACTGATGTTCTTCATTTTCTTTAATGCACTATTATAGTTATACATAGTTATATAAATGCTATAAATATGACGAAAGAGATATAGAAAAAAAAAAACAAAAAAGCCAAAAAAAAGTAAAAAACCTCACACAAGCAAGAAAATAAAGCAATGAATCATAAACTAGCAAAGTTTTCCACTAAAGCTATTGCTTCTTTTGTGTCATGTTTTGTTGTTGTCTGACAGCTTCAAAAAGAGCATTGGCTGACATAGCCTGACCTTGTTGTGGTTGACCTTGCTGTTGTTGTTGTTGTTGTTGACGTTGTTGCTGTTGTTGTGGTGGAGGTTGCATATGTGGTGGGAATGGACCATTTGGTGGGAAACCAACTGGCATTCCTTGGAACATAGGATTAGGTAATTGACCATTAGGTAATTGACCATTAGGAGGTGGTGGGAAATTACCCATATTCATTGGAGGCATTGGCATACCATTCATACCTGGAGGAATTGGGAAATTCATACCCATTGGTGGCATGAATTGTGGTAATGGCATACCATTTGGTCCAATACCTGGAGGTCCATTCATCATACCTGGTGGGAAAAATTGACCTGGCATTTTTTGTAAATCTTTCAAGAAAGCAGCAGCTTGTTCGTCTGTTGAAAGTTTTGAATTTTGTTTGTCATTATTGTTATTCTTCTGATTAGGTCTTTGTTGTTGTTGTTGACGTCCTTGTTGTTGAGGCTGTTGTGGTGGTTGAGACTGTTGTGGACGAGGTTGGTATTGTTGGTATTGATGAGGAGAGCGTTGGACGTTTGGTTGGTGTTGCTGCTGCTGCTGTTGATGTTGTTGATGTTGTTGAGGTTGCTGAGGTTGCTGAGGTTGTTGTGGTTGTGGTTGTGGAGCGCTTGATCTGTTCAATAACTGTTGAAGGAACATATCATTTGATTGTGGAGAAGCAGCAGCTGTTGAGTTATTAGCCATTGGTGCAGGAGGAACAAGTCCAGGTGGAAGTGAAGTTGCAGGTCTTGGAGCATTTGAGTTTTGTAATGGAGAGTTTGCAGCACGTTTGGCTTCTCCAAAAAGATCAGCCAATGGGTTCGCTAGCGGATTAACGCCAGGAGGGAATGGTAAAGGAGTACTTCTAACAGCAGTCGCATCATTGTTGTTTGGAGGTGTAGCAGTAGTGGCAGTTGCAATGGAAGGACTATTAGTATTGGAAGGCGTGTTACTTTTCTTCTCTTCTTTTGGCTCTGTGTGGAAAAAGGAACTAAATCTAGAACTTGTTCCAGAATTATGTGCTCCATTTGATGATGCACCTAAGGCACTAGATGAGTCATTTTGTATAGAGTTTTTGGCAATAGATAAAGTTGAAGCAGTAGGTTGAGCTGGTGATTGGATTTCAGTTTTTTGAATCTCTGGTGATTGTGAAATAGCGTTAGATTGATTAACAAGAGCTTCATATTTCTTGAGATCTTCTTCCGGTACAGGTTCATTCTTTCTTCTTAAACCTTCAATTTTCATTTTCAACTTCCATTTTTCGAAATCTAACAAGGTATTACCCTTTGGTTCATCATTTTCCAACATCCAATCGGGAGTTTCTTCTTCATGTCTATTCTTAGAACCCTTTTTCTTTTGGGAATTAGGGTTGTTATTGTTATTTTTCTTGTTTCTTGAATTTTTTTCACCATTAGAATTCCAATCTTTCTTATTGTGACCAGTTGAATTAACTTTATCCTTCAAATGCTCTAACCAGAATTGGTTACTGGCTAGATTTAACTCTTCGGCAGTTGGGATTAACGGTGACTCTTTCAAGGAGATAAGAAAATCAGGTGCATAAGTGATTTTTTTACTACTAGAAGAGCTTGTCTCTATATTAACCGGCTTTGTCTCCTTTACTTCAGAGGAGGGCGAAGGAGAAGAAGAAGTGAGAGGGGTTGAATTCAATGCGATAAATCTGGATAAAACATTTTCCCCACTAAACTCTATGGATCCTGTCTCTATTGACATTTTGAGTTCTTTCAGTAGTTATGATTAAATGTTATAAGATCAAAGATGAAATAAAGAAAAAAAAATCAGAGAGAAAGATTCGGATGAATTTGAGTATAAAAAAACGGATAATATGAATGCAGATGCTAAAAACCAATTATGAAAATGCAACAATGGATGTAATGGATGTACAAATAATGCGAAATATGTTAACACGATAAAATTATAACTCAATAAGTGATGTGTCTAGAACCACTCCAAATTATTCATTCATCCTTGAAGCTTGTTCAAGCAGATGATTCATCCATCGACTTCTGAGCATTTCTTCAAGGTTGGAAGGCAAGCGGGTGCACGGGTGCAGAGTGAGCCTCAGCGGCGGCAGCGGACTTACTCTCCGCTTGTCTTATCTAGTACAGTTTACATATACCCCTACTCTTCGATACTAATCAGACTATGTACTATTTCACTGTCAGCATTGGCAATGACAAGCGTTTATGGGAGATATAGATTTCATGGAGTTAGGTTTCATAACACTTCTTCTGGTGGCTACAATATGTGCTATGGCATCGGCAACATATGTGTTTTTCCAAGGGGGCAAGGAAAATGAAGAAGAAGATGGAAATGGACTGAAACCATTGCCGGATTTTGATTGGAGAAAAGCAGAGCCAAAGAGATATAGGCCATATAAGCCCGGAATATACAAGTCTTCTTTGTCGTTGACAAAGGCATCAGTTCAGGATTGGATCGAGATAGACAAAGATTACCTAGAATTGTCAAAGACGAGAGAAGTTTATTTTGATGAATTCACCAAGGAGTTGAGTTACTGTAATAGGAATTATGAGTATGCCTTGAAGAAATTCTATAATGTTGTGATTCAGTACCTTTTTACCAAGTATCCAACTTGCTTTTACTTTGAAGGGAGAGAAGGGTATTGTTATAACTCTATAAGAGAGGAGTATATCCCCATAAATGCAAACAGTTGTAAAAATGCGACTGAAATTTTGCGGATTCTAGCAGTTACAATAAATGAGGATTTTCTAATACTGTTGAAGAAACCAAAGACCACCAATAAGGAAAAGCAAAAGACGTTAAAGACTCAAAATGAGTACGATGATTATTATTTACGATCGTGTTGTGTATGTTTCCCCTCGGGATTCGTTCCAACTACCACCATGTGTAACAAATCACTAGACACTATCCATAAAGTCGTCCCAGAGTACCCTAATAGAATGAAATTTGCAATGAACAAGTTTTTCAATAGATTAAAACCAGGTCAGTATGAAGTACGGGTGAACTGGTTTTTAATGGCTTTCAAGAATCTATTAAATCTAGGAGATGAACGATATTACGAGCCGTTTTGGGGAACAAGCCCGAAAGATGATCCTTATGACGAAACTACAGGAGATCTGGATCACAGCAAAGTTGATTATTCCAAGATTTTTATACGATCAGAGAGACAAATTCTGACAAAGATAGATCTTAGTGATGAAAAGATAGGAGAAGAAGGGGAAGAAGAGAAAGACGATATGGTGATAATGGTAGTGAAAACGTATAAATACCCGCTCTCTGAAATCAAGGCCGAAAAGACCAGTGGCGCCAATTTAGTTGGGGCAATTGAAGGTATCAATGGTGTTTATGCAGACTATAAAGGGAAACATGAATGGTATGACTTAATTGTACCCTATTTAAGAGGAGACGTTTCAGGAAAACTGGTGTAACTAAGCGAATAAAAGCGAAAACGGGCGATGCAGTTCCAGAAGTAGACAAATATACTTAATATTTTCACGTGTTCGTACTTGAGTGTTCTGTATAGATGTTTCTGTACGTGCAAACTCTCTTATATTTGACCAAAAGCCGTTATATCGTACTACTAGTATATAACCTCCAACCGTACATAGACATATACATCAACGCATACACCCACACGCACCCACCTAAACCACTCCCACTCACGAAGCAGCCAGCGAAGCAAATCGCACGAAGAAAGTAAGAATATCGCCCAATTTAGCCATTTCCAGATCTCTTTTCGCCCCGCCGACGCGAAGCGACACACTTTATTTCTGCAATGAGCGAACAGACGAGAGAAAATCAAATTTCTGGCTGGCTTTAAGATCGTTGGTGGTCCTTGTTAAGTAATATACTGGTTTCAGACACCATCCTTACATACTATTCACTTATCAATCATCTCCACACTTCTTGTCAATCCGTCATTACCTGTCCTTCACTCATTTAATAAGACAAGCTGGCCCAGACACCCTTGATCACATATACACTCAACAAATCGCCAACATCTAGATACATTCAAAACTCCACGACGTGTGTTTGAGACTTGTGGATATACACCAAAGAGAAAATTTTCTCAAAACTGATAATCGTCGATCGCTTCTGTGCCATAAACCACTACTCCAGATATGATTAACCTCCCAGAGAGTATGGAGGATAGTGTCAATTCCTTACAGAAGACAGCCAATGATCTATTGAGTCAATCTGTTGACAAGGAAACTAATTCCGAAACACCAAAAAATGATTCAATCCCTGAATCTTCTTCAGAGACTTCAACTATCCTACATGAACACCTCAATTCAAATGAAGCTTTACTAGATAGTGAACCAACATCTGCATTGTTACCCAGAATCCCAGGGACTTTTGATGTTAATGCTTTGACATCAAGTTCCACTACTGAATCATTAGCAGAAACTGCAGGGACCCTCGATGATGTACAACAGTTACCACAACAGCAGCAGCAGCTTGAGCAGCTTGAGCAGCAGGATGTTGGTTCTAAGAATGACTCAGTTGAACCAGAGAGACCTGTTATTGCGAATCACACCGCACAAAGCGAAATATCCAAAGAAGTACACCAAATTGAGCAAGATTCGACAGAAGCGGAAGAGAATTTAGAAGATAAACAGACGGAATTCAAACGTGAAACACCTGAAGTGGTCTCTAATATAGAGCAAGTAAGTAACCACTCAGGATTGGACGTCAGTATTGACGATTTCAAGCATGAAAATGATATTGAACCAGAAGAAACATTTGATACAAACGAACTCGGATACAGTGATGATGGCGACGAAGGTGAAGTCGAAATTGCAAAGGCTGAAATCGCCGAAGCAGGTATTACAAATAGTAGCTATAATGAAATAGAGCATAATGAAAGTTCTCAAATATCACAAAACAGTTCACAAGAAGATTTGAGTCACACTAGTAATGTCTTGAATGATGATGATGAAGAATTGCACGAAACTAGTATCAAGACTTTAGACCCATCGCGTCTTAATGGTAACTCAACAGCTTCTCATGAACAGAATTTACAGATAATTACCAAGATCTTATCATCTCATAAGAGTCTTCAGGAAACTGATGATGAATTCAATTTTGCCCCAAAGAGGTCAACTAATATACCTAACTTATCAAGTTCAAAGGAACCAGGTCATGTATCTCTTTCCAAAGATGAGAATGATGCACTAGAATATTCCCAAAATGGTCAATTCGAAGGAAAGGACTTGCAAATGATTGATCGTGATTTGAAAGTATTAACGATAAATTCTGGCTTAAGTCATAAAAAATCATTGTCATTGGAAAATACCAGAGAGTATGCTACTTCCCAACAAAAGAAGGATACTCTTGAAACTGATACTAAGAATAGCAATAACAATAAGAGCAGTAGAAATTCTGTAGGTACTAGTCAATCAAACATGTCCGTTAATGAGAGAACTATTCATGAAATCATTGATAGTTTTGGAGAAAGTGGGTCCACTGTGGCTTCAAATGTTGAAGCTTCTGATGCAAGAGATGTAGCTAGTTCTGCTTTCCACAGTAGGCAACAATCCGGATCAAGTTATAGAAAGGAAGATTTCATTACACCAAAGCTTCAACAACAATCCAATTTTCAATATTCGAGTACTAAATCAACTCCATCAACAAATAATGTCAACTCGTCAACCACTCGTTCTCGTTCAGTTAGTAATACAATGGGTAATTTTGTAAGTTCATCCCCAAGAGCTAACAAGACACCTTCGAAACCATCAGAGTTGAAACGTAGCAAAACTAAGAAAGTATTCAGTGGGGTCTCCAATTTTATGTCTAATCTATCGAATTTATCTCCATTGACTAATAGCAACAGTAGCTCTGGCTCAAATATAAACTATACAGATAAGAACATAATATCTAGTCCAACGGATTATAAACATTTACAAACTGTTAAATTTGATCATGAAACAAAACAATTCAAAGATTATCCAAGTGAATGGGCAGATGCTATCGCTCAATGGGGTGGTATTTCCAAAGAAGAACAGCGTGAAAATCCAGAAGCAGTTAAAACTGCCGTTGAATTCTTTTCTAAAGAAAATGATGATAGCAATGATAAATTTATCAACGTACCGTATAATAAATCCAGTAGTCACAATAGTTCAACTAGCGATGAGATTTCAGGAATTGCTAATAGAACATCTTCTTCTCAATTTGATGATACAGAAATTACAGATAGTACTGATGGATTTGACTACACTCCTTCAATTTCAGGTTCAAGATTTATTACTCCAAGGCTTTCATCGAAGGAAAATTTCACCCCTGGTTCAGCTTCAAGTAGACAATTCAGTTCAGGTTATGAGCAACAACAGCAGTCAAATGGATTACCAACTGCTCCAAAGCCTTATTTCAACGGTGCTAATAACAATCTTGAAGAAGACAGGAAATTTATACCCAGCAGAGAACCTCCTGCACCACCTCCTGCTACTCCACCTGTAACTCCACAAATAGGACGTAGAGACTCTCATCAAAGAAGTCCCTCAACAAACCCAGTCAAACCTCCAAAGACTCCAAAGTCAAGTGGTATTCATCAATCTCCATCTTCCAAACTTCCAATTTATCAGAAAAATGGTGTCATCACTTCATCTCCTTCATCTTCTTCAGGATCTTTCTTAGGCAGTATTTCACGTAGATTCACCAAATCTTCAAAGAACAGTGAACATCGTGACCATCCTATTGTTGTACAACATACTTCAGCACAAGGTGTCATTGATAGCAGTGCTCCAGTAGTAGATAGAATAGTTGATGAAGAAGTGATCAGACCATTCATGCCTAAACATACTCCAGTTTATCCACAGTCACCTTCATTCTCTCCTCAAACACAATCCGGAGACACTTTAGCTTCACCTTTGAATTACTCTACTCCTGCGTACGAGAATCAGCTACAACAGCAACAACAACATTCACCAAACTTATCCCAAGTACAAGAATCTCCCAGAACTGAAAAGGCTCTACCTCCAGTTGCTGATAAATCCTCGATTTCATCAGTCAAAAATGCACCAAACAATAAGGTTCACGTTCCATCATCCCCTCCTCCACGTAGACCCCCCCCTGTTCCAACAAATGCAAAGCTTCCTAAATCACAATCTCCTAAGTCACCTAAGATACCAGGTCCTCCAGTGCAACAACAACAACAACAACCTGATGCGTATAACAAGAATTTTGCTGCTCTCGTTCCTGCCAATTCTCAAGTAACTGACCAACAACAACCACAACAGCAACAGCAACAGCAGCAGCAAATGGCAGCAGTACCACAAAGACCTCCTATTCCAAAGACATCTGGTAGCCAAAAGGGAAACATTAAACAATTGACTCCTGCTGAACAAGAAAGAAAACGTGAAGAGAGGCGTATCAAACAGAGAAGAATAATGAATAAATTGAATGAAATTTGTTCATCTGAAGACCCACATCATAAGTACCGTGAATTAGTCAAGATTGGTCAAGGTGCATCAGGTGGTGTTTATACCGCTTATGATGTTGATACAAACTTATGTGTTGCTATCAAACAGATGGAATTAGAACGTCAGCCAAAGAAAGAGTTGATTATCAACGAAATCTTAGTCATGAAGGGTTCAAGACATAAGAATATTGTCAACTTTATTGAGAGTTATTTATTGAAAAAAGATTTATGGGTGGTAATGGAATATATGGAAGGTGGTTCTTTAACTGATATTGTTACTCATAATGTTATGACCGAGCAACAAATGGGTGCTGTTTGTCGTGAAACTTTACATGGTTTGAAATTCTTACATTCGAAGGGTATCATTCATCGTGATATTAAATCTGATAATATCTTATTATCATTGAATGGTGATATCAAACTTACTGATTTCGGATTTTGTGCTCAAATTAAAGATTATCATGCGAAGAGAACTACAATGGTTGGTACACCATATTGGATGGCCCCTGAAGTGGTTACTAAGAAAGAATATGGACCTAAAGTCGACATTTGGTCTCTTGGTATTATGACCATTGAAATGATTGAAGGTGAGCCTCCATATTTGAATGAGAACCCATTACGTGCTTTGTTTTTGATTACAACAAATGGTAAACCAAAATTGAATGATCGTGATAGTCTTAGTTCTACATTACAAGAATTCTTAGATTTCTGTCTTGAGGTTGATCCCGAGAAGAGATTAGATTCAATTCAATTGTTGAAGACTCCATTCATCCAGAACGCAGACGATAATTCATCCCTTGCTCCTTTGGTGAAATTGGCTAGAATGCAAAAAATGGCCGAGAACGCAGAGGCAGACGATGACGTTGGAAATTAGTTCATTGATTATATTATAGTTATGTATATGTATGTATAACGCTGTACAAAAAAAATTTACAAATTAGAAAATATGATACATAGATTACTTAGTAAGCTTCCTTCAAAACAAGGAATCAAAATAATATACAGTAATGAAAAACGATTTCACAGTAGAAGGCATGGCTTTGTTTGTGCTCATTATTTTTCATTCCCACTGCCGCTAGCATTGCCATTCTCATAAAATTCGGAATCTTCATAAGCTTCAATGGGGACGTATTTCGATTGTATGAAGAACAATTTGGCTGTTGTTTCACGTTTATTCTCAAGTGAGTAAAAATTACCCATAGGTACTTCGAATGAGCACCCTTGTGTGACTATGAATTGTGTACCTGATATAGTCACTTCAATAAACCCCTCAATGACATAGAATATAAAATAAGTCTCATCGTTTGATTTCAATGATTTGCTCTTTGATCCTGGGATCTCGATAATTCCACCTCCACAGAAATCACAGTCTTGATCAAATAAAGTGCGAATTACGAAATCATCTTGTGCATTTATGACTGTTTGCGAAAATACCTCAGAGTTAGGAGCAAAGGCAACGGTTCTTTCCAATTGTGAACCTGAACCAGGTCCTTCAAATACAGGAATGGCCAATTTCCCAGTCTTGATCCAGCTACTCTCCTCTTCTTCATCTTCATTCTCAGGTTTGTATATGTTTAGGTTGTTTGATGGAGTTGCTTGCTGTGGTTCTGGTTGTTGATTAGTGTCATCGAAGGATGCTCCATCATTAATGTCGATTTGAGGTTCTTCCGCTCCACCTTCTACCAGTTCTGGTATCTCTTCAAGCTCCTCTTTCAGAGTATCAACATAACTATTGACCTTCTTCCTTCCCTTAGAACTTTGCCTACGTCTTTTGGAAGGTCTTTCATCATCTGATTCTGCAATAGAAGGGATTTTACTTACTGATTTTCTTCTGACTGATAATTTAGCTTTTGCTGCAGGGGAGAATGATCTCTTCGGGGTATGAGAGCGACTTGAAGAATGACTTTCGTGTTTGATCTCCTCAATTTCATCATCATCAACTTCAATGATTTGTTTCAGTTCGGGAACAATAGTCTCACCTTCGAGCTTCATCTCATAAATCACCTTTTCGTTTTTCCAATAAGCAATGGGTTTTACTTTGTGCCTAGTGGACCTTCTGGATACACCATCCAATTCTGGTTCTGGGAATAATGGAGATGCTTCAATCTTAGCTTTAGGAGCCGCTTTGGGAGTTTGCGGAGCATCACGAACAGAAGATTTCGACTTCATTTTCTTTTTGTTTAAGGCAATATTTTTGGTAAAAGAAGCAGCCTTTGATTTATCGAGATGTGAACTTTTATTTTTTACTGATGAAGCAGAAGCTGAACTGTTTGCAGATTGTCTACTATCTGGTTGGGTCTCTTTAGAACGTGTCTCTGTAGACCTTGTCTCTTCTGGTGGTGCCTCCTCTAGTTGCTCCACTTCGGGTTGTTCTTCGGGCAGTTTTTCTGATTGTTCTTCCTGTTGTTTTCCCGATTGTTTTGCTGGTTCTATTGTCTTTTTTTCTGGTTGCTTCTTTGTTTGATCTTTTCTTTGATCCTTCGTTCGACCCTTGGATTTCTTAGTTTGGTCCTTAGTAGGAGCTTCAGTTCGATCTCTTTTTTGTCCATTTGGTTGTTCTTTTTCATAATCCTTCGGTGATTTCTCTGCTTCTCGTACCTTTGGTTCTGCAGCCTCCTCTTCTACAGTTTCTGGAGCTACATTCCGTGATTGTTTAGATGGTACTTTTAACATATCATTTTTGTCTTTGAGGGTTGCCTCCTTTCTCTTATCTTGGTTATAAAAGGAGTTTGCCTCAATTGTAGGTACTTTACCCTTGCGAATCTTGAGACCATTTCTCGATTTTGTAAATTCAAAATCAACTGGATTAGGGTTATTTGCTGACAAGAGTAAACCATTGGAGATACTATTAGAGCTTGAAGTTTTCAAATCATTGTGTTTTTCTTTCTTTTCCTCCTCCTTAGATGACTTATTTGACGTGTGGTTTGGTTGCTGCTTTGTTTTATGCGACGTCTGCTCAATAGAAGTAAATTTGGGATGTTGAGGATGCGAAGGGGATCCAGCGAGAGTAGTTTTCGATGACTTGAATGAAACTTTTATCGGGGAGCCGATTTTCGTAGCTGATCGTATTTCCTCATCGATATCATCGGATGAATCTGAGTCTAAGTCACTTGCAAATGAGTCTCTTTCGATATCTTCTCGAAGTTGCTTCAATACATTGGCTTTCATTAATTCATCTTTGGAGACAGTACTGACTTTTCTAGAAGGAGGAGAAAAAGGAGGTGGTGGAAGGGGAGGTTCAGGGGAGACACTTTTCCTTGTAAGTTGAGTTTTACGAATACTCTCCGGAGCTTCGTATTCTTCATCTGATAAGTAATAATCATCTGGGTCCTCAAGACCATCGTCATTCTTTTTTAATGTTTTCGTGATATAGAGCCCAGTCTTTCTTCCTTTGTATCCAGGCTGGTATATCTGACTATCTCTTCTGTCTCTCGTGCTCATTGATTGAACGGCACTATCTTGATTATTGTTTCTAATTTGTTATAAACTATAATCAGTTTGGCGTCTTGGTACGCGAGTCGCTCAAAAATAAGGAATGGGAAGCGATTTGATCAAAAGCAACTAACAAACTAGTCAGTATGTGACTACACTGAAGACTACAACGATTGATTGAGTGGTTATTAGCGATACCAACTGATGAAGTAAGTAAGTAATCCGAAAAGTGATAGGTGTGTCTGGCAAGAACTTGTGATACACACTTCATGCTTACATAAAGGTGCTAATTTTTTGTGTGTGGGATTTGCGAATGTGCACGGATGAAACACAACACTACAGAAAAGTCACCGGAGATCAATATTATAACAGTACACATACATTACTTTATTCGTTTTACAATTTTACTTGCACTTTTAACTTGATTCAGAGAAATGTTTATTTGAAAGCTTTTTGGTATTATACAGAGAGGGAACTAAGACAAAAGGAAAAATTTGCTTTAACAGGAAGCAAGCAAGTGTAAACACTTATATATATATATATATATATACCTTTTCATCCGGCTTAACTTTGTTTCTAACTTTTTTTTGAATGATAGCACATGTGGTCAATACAAATCATTCACTCTTCTTCTTCAACTGAAGCTTCATTGTCATTGAGAGTGTCGAATTTGTTAACTTCACCGGTTTCACCATCGTGGTAGGCGGCTATTTTGACTTTGAATTCACTTGGGGCTACACCGAAAGTCTTCAAGATTAATGCTTGTCTAACGTCTAAAACTTCTCCCTTTTCACAAACTTTGTATGGCTCAGTTAAGGTGATCTTACCGGCAACAATTTTAGTTGGAAGCTTGAATTTATTTCTGAGAGTTGGTTCCATAGAATGAGACATTGGGACATCTTCTTCAACTGCGATTTGTCCACCTCTGGAATATACTATACCTTCTGGAATAACAAACGATATAGGGGTCTTAGATTTGGCTCTACAGAAATCGGACTTGGTATAAGCATCAAAGTAGGCAATGACGGTATCTGGTTTTTCATCAGTTAGTAATAAACCAACTACACCTTCAATGGTGTCAGCTAATTTATGTAAGTTATCTTTGTATTCTTCTTCTGGAGTTTCACCGAGAGCCTTTTGGAGGACGGCTTTCTTGCCCATAATTAACTTGGATCCAACCCAATCACGTCTAATATCTTGGAGAACAGGAGTTCTGACATCTTTCAAACCAAGTACCCATGTGTATTTGTAATTATCTAATGAGGCTCTGATTTCATCGAAAATTCTGACTTTATTTTCTCTTCCCTTCTTGTCAGTTTGGGCAAGGGTAACTAACTTGGATCTCTTTGATCTTGGCATTTCTTTATGTATTTATATGTGTTGTTCAACTACAAATGGTGGACAATACAAAGTATAGGTGAAAAACTGATAAACTAGAAAAATAAAAAAAATAAAAAATAAAATAAAAAAAATTTAAAATTTTTCCTAAAAAAGCGAAAAATTGTAAAAGTCCTGGTTTCACAGGTGAGGCGAGATATCTAGCGGGTGCATTCTCAATTCTGGAACACTTTGCCTTCCAGGGGACAAGGTTGATTCACTATCATCCCCACACAAAACTTTTGATCGGGGTGTTGTGGACAATAGTATTCTCCATTTGATCCGATACAGAGACGCAACGACCAATAATAGATTGTTAACCTACACATAACTAGTATCAATTAACTTTACTTCACAAACCTCACTTTTTACCGGTTATCAAAGAATCTGAATTGATAATATCGATATTCTGTGCATTTATAAATCACTGTCAACATGTCAAGAAGAGGTACTCTTGGAAGTGACCCACAGAGTAAAGTGAAAGAGAAGAAGGCTACCGGACTGGGATTGAGCTCCGGTGTTCACGGGGAGACAAAGGAGGACTCGGATGTGGAAATGAATGATGTAGCAGATCGTCACACTAATCATGGGGAAGATAATGGCCACGATCAAGACGAAGATGATAATGACGACGAAGATGACGAAGATGACGACGAAGACGCTAGGGAAGCATTGCACCGTTTGGCTGCCAATTACAGAAGATATTCAAGCTCCCAGAATCATTTTCAAACTGAACAAGATGATGAAGACAACAATAATCAAGAAGAGAGTGATATCTTAATGAATTCTGTTTACAGCGAGTTCCCCAGATCAACAAGGGAGGGCAGTAACAATGCAAACTCTCACTCGAATAGTAGAACCGGAAATACCCATAACGACTCAGATAGAGACGGACATAACACAGATTCAGACAATTATAACAGTGACGATCATGAAGGAAGGGGAAATCACGATGACCCTGAAATGAGTGCTGCTCAATTACTGAATACTATATTTGGTGGAGCCCGTATGCCTCAAATTTCGGGAGGTGGTAGAGTCTTCGAACAATTACTCAGTAGACTGAGACAAGAAGAAGATCCTTATATGATGATGGAGATTATGAATGATATTTCTGCAAGGGTTTTGATGACTAGTGGCTTCATGGCCGAGAGAGTTATCCCCTCCTATAACATCGCAAAAGCTGCTGTAAATATTCTGAAAAATCCATTATTGGAAGATGATTTCCAGCTTCAAATAGCAGCATGTCGTTGTTTGTATAATATACCCCAAGTTGATCTCAATTTTGTGCATGATTTGGTTGCAGCAGGTGCAATTGATGCCTTGAAGGCAAAACTTCTGGAAATCTCATACATTGATCTTGCTGAACAAGCTCTTCAAACTCTTGAAATTATAGCTAGTGTCAGAAGTAGAGAGATAATTTCGAGAGATTGTTTGCCTGTCTGTTTGTCACATATAGATTTTTTTACAGTTCATACTCAGCGTAAGGCTTTGGTAATTGCTGCAAGTGCATGTGATCACGCTCCTAAATCAAGTTTTGATAGTATAAAAAGTGTTTTCCCAATCATTGAAAATGTTGCATGTGAATATTCTGACTCTGCGTGCTTGGAATCGGCATGGCTTTGTATCTCTAGAATAATCGAGAGTTTTGGTGACGAGCCAAACTATTTAGAGGAGTTGATAGGTTCAAGACTATTAGGAAAGCTGATGGAAATCTTACCAGATAGTTTGAAGAATGGCGAAAAGAATAATTCAGTCTATAATGTCAGTTACAAAGTTTCTTCAAGATTGATAGAAAGTCTAGCAAATATTGCTAATTCCTCTCCTAAATTATCCTTGTTACTTATAAAGGATTGTGATATTGGCAAAATGATTGTTTCTTCTTTGACCAATAGTGCAGAGGTAAAGCCCGGTACAGCTTTCTCAGTCGAATCTTTGATGTTTACACCTAATGAAATAGGTATTGCGTTGTTGAAGTTGGTAAATCAATTGTTACCAGCAGTTTCGTTTTCTTTGCAAAAAGATGAAGATTTGATCGACATTGGTGGGTTCAGAAATTTGAATCTCAATGATAGTAGAGCTTGTGTTGTTGAGCGAAAGACAAAGCTATATCTAGACACCACTGAGAACTGTGAAGCATTTGAGAGATTTGTAGAGCGTATATTTCAAGTGCTATTGATGTATTACTCTGCTTCTGTTAACTATGAAATCAGTAGACTTATTCTGATGGCAATTTTGAGGACAATCAAAGTTTCTAGCCCTTCTCAGATAGAAAAGTATATTTCAAAGTCGTCTTTACCATCAATTTTGGCATCTGTGGTTATTGAAGGTAAAAAGTTGTTTGATTCAGGGGAAGCTCCTGGTTCTGCTGATTCTCTGAAGCCATTCGTTCTGATTTATGGGGCCCTTTTGATATGTGATGCACTTCTTACCAAAAACCCTGGAATTTATGTCACAGAATTTAAAAGAGAAGGTATGATTCATTACATAGGAGGTTTCATCACTTCCTTAGAAAAGACACTCGCAGTGACCAGGGCCATTGCTGAAGACCTCAACAATAATATTGAAGTTGACGTCAAGTCTGATAATGAGGATGACGAAGATGAAGAGGACGATGAAGAAGAAAGTGAAGATGAGGAAGAGATAGAAGAGGTTATCGTTGAAGAGGAGGAGGAAGAGGAGGAGGAAGAGGATGGTAATGAAGACGAGGAGGACGAGGATGAAGAAGAAGACGAATATGAGGATGAGGATGATGATGAGGATGATCAGAGCTCTACTGCTTTCTCCGACTTTAGATCATCATCATCTGCAGTGTTTGGTCAAAGTTTATTAAGAGATGCTAGTCTTAATCAGGATTATACTCATTTATTAAAACCTGAAAATATGTTTGAGTCTCTCTTAAGACTATGTGTCCAGATACGTGAAAAATATGAATCATCAAAAAGTAAGTTCTCATTTGTAGACTCCAAAAATGCGGTCCTGCTGGGAAAAATCAAGAGTGTCATTGATGACGAATCCCAGAGACCCACGACAATGGATGACTGGTTCCAATTATGGAAAACACTTGCTCTGGCTTTGGATAATCCAGGCGAGGAAAATGAAGGGGAATCTGTCTCTATTTTTGATCTTCTTGACTCTGGCATAGTTGATTCATTAGTTACATTCTTTTCTGGTTCTTCAAGTATCTCTACTGAAGTTAAGTCCTTCAAGTATATGTTCTGCTCAAGATATAGCCCACTACACATTGATGAACGTATGCCATTAATGTCACTTGTTGAAAAGCTAGAGGAGGCTTTGGCCAGAACTGAATCTTTCGAGCTTGTTCTTGCAAATTTTGCAAAGACTTCAGGCTCAGGTTCAGTCTCATCATTCTTAAAACAAATAACTCTAAAATTTGTTTCTACTGATCCAACCGTCTCCGAACAGAATTCAGCATTATTATTGAAGGTCCATGCGATTGCATCGTTTACACACGTCGATGCCTTTATCAGATCAAGAATGCAAGGTATGAGAGAACTACTTTCCGTACTCTCCAACTCCTCTATAAGTACCACTGATGAGTATCATATTGAATTTTCAATAAATGGAGAAATAATACCTCATGAAGCTACAATATATGGCGCCATTTATAGATCATTACAAGAAAGTCCCAACAAAAGCGTTTTGCCTAACAGAATATGGGAAAAGGGGCCTCATGTAGTCAACTTCAGAAAAGTCAATGGTCCGGCACCCAAACCTAAATCAAGATTGGAGAATACATATTCACAGGATGTAACTGATGAATCTATAGAAACTTTGGATGATGATGTTTCCATTAAGATCTTGGAGTTGTTGAATATTTTACATGATTTTAACTCCTCCTTTTCAGATGCTGCTGCTGCTTCAGATGCTTTGTTCTTTAATTATAAATTAACTGCTAAGCTGAAGAGACAACTGGAAGAACCATTAGTTGTCGCCAGTGGTGCTCTGCCTAATTGGACTGTTGCGATCACCAAAAACTATCCATTTTTGTTTCCAATTGATACAAGGGTATTTTTTCTTCAATCTACATCTTTCGGCTACTCAAGATTGATTAACTACTGGCAAAGTAGACTTAAAGAAGGGGACTCCAATAGAAATGTCGGTAGATTAGGTAGAACTGTGCGTCATAAGTTGAGATTATCTAGAAAGAGCTTGTTCCAAGGGGCTATAAAGATCCTAGAAGAATATGGTACAGTTCCAGGTCTTATTGATATTGAGTATTTTGATGAAGCTGGTACTGGTTTAGGTCCAACATTGGAATTCTATGCTGAAGTTTCTAAAGAATTCTCACGTTCCAAGCTTGGTATGTGGCGTGATAATGAATCGGGTAAAGAGACCAAATACATCGACTATCCAACAGGTCTTTTCCCACGTCCTTTGAAACATGATTCAAATCACGCTAGTAAAATCATTCATATGTTTTCAATACTCGGTACATTTGTTTCTAGATCCCTTTTCGATTCCAAACTTATTGATTTCAATTTCAATCCAATGTTCTTTGAGCTTGCACATATGATCAATTCACCAAGAAAGAAACAATCAAGAGAAGAGTTGATTGCTAAAGTCTCTTTGATTGACCCAATGCTCTCTAATTCGTTGAAATTCTTGTCGTCATATGTTGAACAATATCCAGAACCTGCAGATTTACCTGTTGAGAAATGTCACTCCATTGAAGTTGAGGATTCAACCTTGAAAGATTTGGCATTGACTTTCATTCTTCCAGGTTATGAAGACATTGATCTAATCCCTGGTGGGTCAGAAGTTGAAGTTGACTCTTCAAATGTTGAACACTATATTGATAAGGTGATTGACATGACTCTATTTTCTGGTGTGGAAAAACAAATAGCTGCATTTGTCGAAGGATTCTCGAAAGTATTCCCTTACTCTTCCATGGAGATTTTTTCTCCAAAAGAACTTGTTAATCTATTAGGTAATAGTCAAGAAGACTGGTCATTTGAGACGGTTATGGATTTCATCAAGGCGGATCACGGTTACACAAAAGAATCAATGAGTGTAATCAGACTCGCAGAAATAATGTCTGAATTTTCTTCAGACCAGAGAAGAAAATTTTTGCAATTTTTGACAGGATCTCCAAAACTACCAATCGGGGGATTCAAATCATTAGTTCCTCAATTGACGATTGTTTTGAAACACGCTGAAAACGGGTTACAAGGAGATGACTATCTACCAAGTGTTATGACTTGTGCCAATTATTTGAAACTCCCAAACTACTCATCAAAGGAAGTCATGAAGAAGAGAATTGAAAAGGCAATGAATGAAGGTGCTGGTGCATTCTTACTTTCATAGTAGTAAATATCTACTTATCTATATACATATTATTTATTGGAGGTTTCATACATACGTGCTTCCCGGATATACTTACTGTGAAACAATGAGCGATATAATAAATGATTGGAAATAAAATTAGGATAAAAATATTATTAAAATTAAGGGAAAGTAGCCCTTTGTAAAAACATCTTTAGTCATTAATTGTTAACAGCAGCACAATAAGTCAATGACCAAGTCAATGACATTCCATCGTCAAGGTAGGCTGTAGAGAAACTAGATCCATTAAAGAAATTATATGCGGTTTTAGGGTCGTAAAGTGCAACATTAAGCATCAAGACACCTTTCCATCCACTCGAAACATTATTGATAATTGGACTAAGAATCTTATCCCATTCTTCCTTGACAAAAGTGGAATCTCTTACGAAAGAGGAGATTGGAGTAATAGGTAACATATGAATACCATGGATATATTCAGTATTGGTACCAAAATAAGTAGTATGATCAATTTTGTTCTCGAATAAAATACCGCTAACTTTGTTACCAATATATTTTGAAGGCATAACGGTGTTGCTATTTTTATACAAGAAATAGGTATTCATTGAACGTTTGGTAATCGCCAACATCAGATTTGCACGATTTTCCATATTTTTATCACCAATGAATTTAGCCCAGATTTTCATACCATAAGTTGCGTTATAATCTTCGGAGGAGGACTCTTCATCTTTACCATCAGAATAAGCTGTAATTCCATGTGCAAATGAGTGACCGTTATAGAAGTCGAAATTTCTCAAGACAGGATAATAGTTATCTTTACTGCTTGGATTACAATAATCTCTTATTAAATTGTTAACCCAGTCTTCATTAGTTGAACCCCATGTACCACCTAATGCGGCATCAACAATTGCAATAATGGCAGCAGCATGAACATGATAACCATAGTGGAAATGATGATCATTGTAGTATGTATTACCAAAATCAACTGATGAATCACCACCCATACCACCGTCAGAAACAATACCACCCCATACAGTATCGTAATCCAACGGATAAGCTTGTTTATTTTGAGAAAATCTATTCATTGCAGTCTTCATGACTTCCAAGAACGCTTTTGTTTTGGTGGTATCTTTCAAAACGTAATGAAGAACGTACAACACATAAGCATATTTATCAAGGATTTTACCACTGTAATACATGGAATTCAAATTACTTGCTGATGAAACGTCGGCTGTACTATCAGTTGCCGCTGCTTTAGCAATAGCGGCAAGTTCAGAAGTTGAATAACTTGGGGCAGAAAATTCAGAAATACTACTCCATGGATCTAATCCAACAGAAGTTGGAAGAGATTCACTCATTTCAAAAACATTTGTAAGATAAGCTTTTGACTTACCATGTACAGTATCATCTAATGTCAGAGAAGTTGCCTTCCCTGAAGTTGGTGAGGTAAAAGATGCAACATGATGCTGCAGAGCGTACATTATGGTTGTACCCCCATTAGAGGATCCAGATGTTGCGTATTGGAGAGCATATTTTCCTGTTGAACCAGACACACTTCCTGACAAAGTTGCAGCGGTAGGATAACAACCAGCTGCTTTATCATAAGCAGAATTTTTCCCGCATCCTATTTGAATGTATGCATCATTCACTGAGTTGGAGGCGATAATGGTATTTGAGTTTTTCAATTTGAATGAGATTGATTGATTGTTTGGAAGAGTAACATACATGACCCAAACTGATCCATCATTCAAGTTAAGAACATACTTTTGAGTTCCAGTTCTTGGTGCTGTATCTCCACTAACTGAAGAAAATCCAACAGCGGAATAAATTTGAGGAATCAAGTCATAGTAAATACCGGTTATGAAACCCATACCTTGAACTAAAGGACACTCTAAATACCCGTCAGAGATGGAATTGGATTGGAATCTGGCATTGACAGAGAATCTCTTCGGCGAATTGATCTTGAATTTAAATCCACTAGAAAAATCCGCCGAACTAAGTACTACACTCTGTATCCCGGCGGCGGAATAAAAATAAGACGCAGCGCCATCTGAATTAGTTGGGCCAAAAACTTTTTGGGCATCAGTTTGATGAGATATGGAAAGTCCCGTGTAACCTGTGTTCGACATCCATACCACATAAGGATGAGTGAAAACGGGAGCTTTCTGATCACCAACTAACATATTTCCAAAAAAGTTATTTGTTTGTAAAGGCCCTGAAGTGGTTACGCCGCTAGGGATAGAAACAGGATTCGACTTTCTGGTAAACATGCTGGGAGGAGCAGAGGTTGAGATTGCCGTGAATAAAGTACCAGATGTTTCAGCGGCTAGTCATTTATAGCGTTAGTGAGAGAAATTAAAAAGAAAGATGGTAGTAAGAACTATTCAATTAGTTAAATTTGGTAATAATTACTTGATGACATTCTTGACAAGATGAAAATATAGATTTTTTTTGTAAGAAATTAATTAATTAGAGGAAAATCTGATAGAAATCCAACCGTTAAATAAGCAAAGTGATTCAATCTCAAACAATCAGAGAGAGATAAAACCGAATAGAATGAAGACATGAAAAGAATAAAGTATACGAGAGAAGAAAGTATAATTACCCCATACTTTTCAATGCCAAACCTTGTCGAGTTACAAAGTCACACGAAAGCGCGACATGGTCTAGGTATTTACAACAAAAGCGATTGGATTTTTAATGAAGATGCGATAAGATGCTATTATGATGCTACGAAAATATGATATATAAGTGAAGCTATGTATGGATTCCACAACTTATGTTAATACGCCTGCGTAAATCAATTCGATTGTGAAATATGGTGTCAATGAAAACACCCCAGTCTATTCCTCGGAGCTCATTATCTTTCTCTTTTTACGATCAGATGAAGATGACGACGATTCGTCACTAAGTGGAGTTCCAATGCACCCAGATCTGGATGGTAGAATAGACGGTTTATTAGACATTAGATTCTGATCACTTGATTTATTAGCAGGTGGTATACCAGGCAAGACTCCTTGTCTTGTGGGTATTACGACAGTGGTTGATTCCCCCGATGTGGTCACAGTTGCTATTGATTCCTTTGGTTTCTTTTTCGGTACTGATCTTTTAAAGGGATTTATTATTGCACTTTGATTATATGGTATAGGGTTGGATGTATCTTTCTTTACAACTTTCACAGTTTCTGGTTGTTCTCTTTCTAGACGTTTATGATTACGAGGTGCCTTGTGAGAACTCTTCTTATCTTGTATAGCACGGGCAGCAGACAAATGCTCCAATGCAAATTTCTCATTCTCCGTTAGTTCTACTTTGGTAAGATATCCACTGTCTATAATCTTTTCTCTTTCTTCTGCTTTCTTACGTTCAACTCTGATCTTCCTCTCAATCAATAATCTTTGATACCTACTTACCATCTCTGGTTCCTTTGAGCATGCTGCGTTCATCAAAGCACGGTTCCTAAGCTTGATGATAGCTGCGCTCTGCTCATCATACTGCTCTTGGGTGAGAGACGGGAACTTTATGGTCGGTTGCTCCATTAGAAATATACTAATACTTACCGATAAGCTAGATTAATCAACGAATGATGTCTACTATATTCAAACATAACCTTCACTAATCAATTCCAATTTTTTGTTTTTGCGAAACCAAATCCGGAAGAAAAAAGCCGCTCGGTAATTATTTTGCAGAAGCCAGACTTGTGAAACCAGCTGGATTTTTAATGATTCCCCAGGATTTCTCTTGTGTATAAAGCAAAATCTGAATTTAGGGATGATAATATGTTTTTATCGTTTGTCATAGGACTTGAAGAAGTGGTTAGTCTGGGAAGATATGTCACTTAACTACGTAAACAATTGAATAGCTAAACCTTTGATAATGAGAAAGCCGATAGTCTCGGATTTTTCACGATAAGCCGTTCCATAAAATTTTCAATGCAGGCTTTGATAAATGATTAAAATCTTTAAATGGTAAGGTACCATAGATTGTCTAGGTGGATTGAAGTGTCAATCATATCTCTATTGAATAGTGACACATGAAGTTTGTTGCATTAGTGTCCGGAGGAAAGGACTCATGTTTCAATATCCTGCATTGTTTGAGTGAAGGCCATGAATTAGAATGTTTAGCCAACCTTTATCCTCCTATAGCTGAATCTGACGAATTGGATTCATTTATGTACCAAACAGTGGGTCACAATGTTTTGAAATATTATGAAGAGTGTATTGGAGTGCCTATGTATAGACAAATGATTTCCGGAGGTTCTAAGAATCAAAAATTAGAGTATAAGAAAACAGCAAATGATGAAACAGAAGATTTATACGAGTTGTTAAAGACAGTCAAACAGAATCAACCAGATGTCCTTGGTGTTAGTGTTGGTGCTATCTTATCCAGTTATCAGAGAACTAGAGTTGAAGATGTATGTGCCAGACTTGGATTGACCGCCTTGAGTTTTCTTTGGCAAAGAGATCAAACTGAACTGATGGGAGAAATGTGTAATTCCGGTATGGATGCAAGATTGATAAAAGTTGCAGCAATTGGATTGAACGATAAGAATTTAGGTATGACTTTACAACAGGCGTATCCAGTACTGTTGAATTTGAATAGTAAATTTGGAGTACATGTTTGTGGAGAAGGAGGAGAATTTGAGACTTTAGTCTTTGACGCACCTTTTTTCAAAAAAGGTAGATTAGTGATAACGGAGCAAGAGATTATAAAACATACAAACGATGAGATATGGTATCTCAAGTTGAAAGTCGAAGTGGAAGTGAAAGACCAGAGTACTGTTGATGAGAATATAGATTATAAACAATTCGTGCGAGTACCTCCTTTGCTAAAAGAGAAATTCGAAGAGATCAAAGAACAATTACCAACAGTAGCAGAATCAAACAAGACTTCAGTAACACCAATAGAAAAACCCTTATGGAAACTGAATTCAAAAGAAATTGGAAGCAAGATATATATTCAAAATATAACATCTAACAAAGATTCATTAGAAGATCAAGTTGTTGAGATATTCGAAATCTTACAAGCAGAATTGAACAAGTTTGGCGTTACTACGCAACATATACAAACGTCTTCCTTCCTCGTTGCATCAATGGCAACATTTGCAGATGTGAACAAAATATATAGTAGTTATTTCACAGAGCCATTGCCACCTTCAAGAGTTTGTGTTGAGACTAATCTTCCAAAAAGTTGTCACGCGCAATTATCAGTTACTGTATTGAAAGAATTATGGATAAAGGCAGGTTTACATGTACAAGGAAGAAGTTACTGGGCACCTTCAAATATTGGTCCATACTCACAGGCAATAATGGATACACAAGATAATGTTCAATGTGTTAGTGGTCAAATACCTTTGATTCCAAGAAATATGGAAGTAATGGAAGATGAAGCTACAGCTTGTTGTCTTTCATTACAACATTTTGATAATGTCAAGGAAGTCACTGGATACGACAAACAATTGCTTATGATCGCATTTGTCAATGATGCCAATGTTGTTCCTCTTGCTAACAAGACTTGGGAAGAGTACATATTTGAAGATGGTACACATGCAAACAATTTCCTTTCAGTTGAAGTCAACACTCTACCTAGAGGATGCTGTGTTGAATGGGGAGGAAAAACATACAGGGAGATAGACAATAGTTATTATGACTCAGACGACCAGGACGATACTACGACAGGGAAGAAACAAAGGGAAGTTAATGTCAAGTTTACAAATGATATCAGTAGTTTGAAATCAGTTATAGACAAGGGAAACACATACAAAATATACGGTAATCCAGAAGTGGCCGGATTATCTGAGTCTTTGCAATTGTTCGAATCGTATGAGTTCATACCTGTGAAGAAAGTATATGACAGAAAGGGAGATAGTTATATGTTTGGTATAATTTCACAGTATATCTAAACAATAACCCTCGCAGCCCTCTCATTGAATCACGTGGAATTAAAGAGCGTCACTTTTACAAGATCTCTAAACATACCACCTCCCACCGCATACCACATCCTCACTCTCACTGCCATTTTCAGCTGCCAAAGTCCCAAATCCCAAAATCCCAAACCAGAAAAACAAAAATCCACCGCCCGCCCAAACCAAATCGGCGCGACGCAGCGACTCGTCTTTGTCTTAAAAAACCTCACGCTTTTTCCTCAATTTTCTATCTTATTCCCTTAGCACACCGCACACCTCTATTTTCTCTCATAGTTAAGGTAGAAGGGAGCTAAGAAAAAAAAATTTAATTCACACTCTCTCTAATCTCTCAGGATTTTGCTTGGAGGATTTTGGTTTTGGTTTTGGTTTTGGTTTTACACTTTTCAAATTTTCAATACAACAATTTATATCAATAATATTATTTTCATATATTTGAATTTTGTTAATTAATCTTAATTTATTCGATTAAATTAATTTCATCAAATCTATATATTCAAAGATGTCTGCTAGATTACCAACTGAAAACATTCCAATTGCTAAGAAGAACAGAAAGTCTCAAAGACCACAAAAATTAAGAGCTTCTCTTGTTCCAGGTACCGTCTTAATCTTATTAGCCGGTCGTTTCAGAGGTAAGAGAGTTGTCTACTTAAAGTCTTTAGAAGATAACACTTTATTAGTCTCTGGTCCATTCAAGGTTAACGGTGTCCCATTAAGAAGAGTTAACTCAAGATATGTTATTGCCACTTCTACTAAAGTTTCAACTGAAGGTTTAGACTTAGCTAAATTCAACGTTGCTTACTTTGCTAGAGAAAAATCCGAAAAGAAAGGTAAATCTGAAGCCGAATTCTTCGGTGAAGGTGCCGTTAAGAAAGAAATCAAATCCGAAAGAATTGAAGATCAAAAAACCGTTGATAAAGCTTTAATCTCTGAAATCAAGAAAACTCCATTATTAAAACAATATTTAGCTTCCACTTTCTCTTTGAAATCTGGTGACAAACCACATGCTATGAAATTTTAAATTTATCTTTATTACAAAAAAAATTGATTATCATTTAGAACAATCGTAATAATAAACAAGAAACTCAATTTATAAAGATAAAAAAATTAAAATAAAAATAAAAATAACAAATCAATAATTTAAAAAATATTAATGTACAAAATACATCATTGCAATAATATAATATCAATAATATAGATATTTGCAAAATAATATTATCCCTTTCCCCTACTATCAGATCCTTTATTTCATATCAAATTCATCTTCACATATTTTACAAAAATTTCACCTTCATCCTGGAACAACTTTTATTACATGGATTTTAACTCAGTTTTTTTGGTTAAATCTACTCATTTAATTGTATAATTTTTACAATATATATCATACGTATATACTTCCGTTTTTAACGATGTTTAATTTTATTACTTTTGGTTAATTTTTATGTGCTTTCTAAGTACTAGTTTTATATGGTAAAAGTTATTATGGATAAATTGAGTCATCTATGAATGACTAAAACACGCGTACTAACCAACACACCATACACCTCTATTTATTGTTTTCCCCGAACATGTTTATTATACAAATGCTAGATAACCAGGAAGCAAGTATATAAAGGTTCACTATGTAACACAATTGTGATCAATAAGCGTTAGTTGCTACGAGATCACAATGCTCCCTAACAAAGGCAAGCCTTATGTTCCCACATATAAAGTAGATCCGGAGATACCGTCAATTTTACCGCATGATTTCACTTACTCAATTCAAGTTGGAGATAAGCTATTCAGATTAAGTGGTGCTTCATTGTCATTTGATGGACCTTCTTATTTCACTTCTCATTTCAACAAAGAGGAAAATAAGGGGAGAGTGCTGTTTATTGATAGATCTTCTAGAGTATTTGAAGATATATATACGCATTTACAAGGATACAGTATCAATATTAGAGATGGATATCATTTCTTATACCTTTATGCAGATGCTTGTTATTATAGTCTAAACAAATTGAAAGCGAAGTTATTGAGAGATGATATCTTTGTTGAAGTTGGAGGTAAACCATTCAAAGTCTCCAAGGAACTTCTTGTCGGCGAGGGAAATTATCCAAATTATTTCAGTGTTACATACAATGCCATTCTAAAAGATCCAACAATGGTAAATGAAAGATTCATAAGGCCTCCTCCAGTTGATCCACCTTTTATATCTACGAGAAGTCCTAAACTATTTGCGGATATTTTAGATTTATTACAAGGAAAGAACATAGTGATACAAAACGAAGATCATAGAAAAGATCTTATTAACGAATGTAAATACTATAGATTTTTGAGACTTGAACAACAGATAATTAAACATAGAATACAGACTAACCCTTACACAAAAGAGGAAGAAATAGTAATGAACCTGAAGGATTTGAAAAGATCAGGAATTAAAAATCCATTCGATAAGTATACGAATGGAGATGCACCATCTGACTTACTTCTGAGATACAGTAGACCTTATGTCGATTCAGACGTGGATAGGGCTTTAGTATTGCAGATTGAATCTACCGAAGTAAGTATATACATTAGTCAAGCTGTGAAATTCATATCTTTGGTTTGTTATGGCAAGACAGCTAGAAAGCTGAATTCTTTACTATCAACTATTGGTGAACATTTGATCTACGAGGAATCAGGTTCTTCAGTCAAATTGACTGCAGTTGTTCACGTTTCGAACTCTAAGACAGTCATCAATGGAAAAGAATTAGAGAAGAACTGGCATGCGATTTTGATGAGCTCTAAGGATGATGATAGTCTAGACGATAGATCTGCTTCAAGTGTTTCTAATCCAAGTGCAGAGCTTCTTGAAAAACTCAAAAAGCCTCATGTTATTGAATTCAAGATTCTGAAATCACTTTGGACGATTTCAATTTCTCCTGATCAAAAATATATTTTCAATGCTCTGTTACTAGAAGGTATCACCGATGAAGGCCAATATAGAGAGCTTTCCTCATTTCTGTAACTAACGTTTCAGTTCAAACATGTAATATATAAATTCTGTAACGAAATACAACTACTGACAGATAACTTACATTTTACAGATTCTATTATTATTATTATTATTATCTATTGGAGTATAAATACAGATTTACATAGGGAAACTTCATCATCATGATCAGTGTTCACTTCTCTTTCTCAAAGCAGAAACGGTAAACAAAGGAACAATATCACTTTCAGATTCAACTTCCAATGTATGTAATGAAGAAAGTTGAGAATTTAACTCAGAACTTTCTGATGAGAGTTGAATCTTATGATCTACAAATTCATAAGATTCAACAAGTGCATCTTCTTTTGTTCCATCAATACTAAGGAAAAGCTTGGAGACATTTGATGCAACAGAGGCGGAAATAATATCGTACTTAGTCTCTACGGTTTGTGAATGTGTAATCTTACCCTCTTCAGAAACGTCAAATACAAAGAAAGCAGTCATACGATCACAGAAGACAATTATTTTCTTTTCACTTTCTACAAGTAAGATTTCAGTCACACATGTTTCTCTTAAATCTTTGGTTTCATTTTGGAATCTTACTGGGGCTAAATGTTTATCGTTAATATATGGTTCAACAATATCTTTGAAGTTGAAAGTATCAACTAACTCATTTGATTCTGAGTCCCATTTCCAAGAACATAAGAAGTCATCACCACCACCTGAGATGATAATACTGTTATTAGTCCATGGTAATGCTACAATTGAGGTTACAAATTGATTGTGTTGGAATAAGAACTTATGAATGACGTATGCTTTTGGGTAGTTTGAAATTCTAATATGTTCATCACGATCACTGGTTATAATATATTCCTTACCGTTTTCACCTTTAAGGTTCAAGACAGAGGTCAACATAGAGACATGACCTAAGATTGGTTCAAGAGATTCTGGTTCAGCAACTTGAGTGGATTCAAGATTCATAACATACACATCACCGAACTTATCACCAATCACTAAATCTTTTTCATCATTAGATGTAGTTAATGCATATGGTCTCTTTGGGAACTCTTGACGTTTTTGTAAGTTCAAGTAAGAGTTGGATGTTGAATCATTTGTGAAAACTGTAATAGCTTTGTCACTATCGGTAATACCAATAAAATAGTCTTCAGCTGGAGTAAGATAGATATCACGAATGTAATTGTAAAGAGGAGGTGCACCAGGTCCTGGGATTGGAAGTTTAGGAATTTTAACAGCGTCGTTGGTCTTTTGGATCTTAGCCGCACTTTCTTCTGTAGTCTCTTGTTGCTGCTGCTCCTCTATAGCTTTCACTTTGATAGCATGTTGTTTCTTAAGTGTGTAAAGAGGATCAAGGCTATCTTTCCAAGATCCAAGTAATGAGGCCTTTGAACCTTCAACATTGAAAATAAATACTGAACTTTTGGAAGCAGCGTAAAGGTTGGTACCGTCCTTATTCACCACTATTTTTTGGAATGGATGCTTCATATTGATTGGTATAGTTTCTGGTGAAGTTAACTGTTCTATTTAATGCGATAGTAGTTCACTAATCTTCAGCTTTAACATAGATATTCCAAATATTTCAGAAGACAATAATAAGGAAAAAAAAAAATTCAAAAAATCTGATCTTGCATTAAGCGTCGCTAGACCTACATCGACTTTTTCCAATAAGGTACCCAATTAAGGAAGTTTTTTCTGCTAAATGAATGTATATAGCAATCGGGGAAACTGATAAGCATTTATTACATACATAGAGGGTCATATAACTGTATCACACAAAGATGTCCGAAGCTGAATTAACACATCACCTTATTCAAGACGGATGGTTCCGTGAAGTTTCCGATGAATTTTTCCCTGGTCAAGCTTTCATGCTTAAAGTTGAAAAGATCTTGCATGCGGAAAAATCAGAGTTTCAAGATGTCTTAGTCTTCAAATCTACCAACTATGGTAATGTCTTGGTCTTAGACGGTATCATCCAAGCCACTGAAAGAGATGAATTTGCATATCAAGAAATGATTACACATGTTCCATTATTCGCACATCCAAACCCAAAGAAAGTCTTAGTCATTGGTGGAGGTGATGGTGGTGTCTTAAGAGAAGTAGTCAAGCACGAATCTGTTGAATCTGCTACATTAGTTGAGATCGATGATTTAGTTATTCAGTTAAGTAAAAAGTACTTACCAGAAATGTCCAAACAAATGAACCACCCAAAAGTCAAGATCTGTATACAAGATGGTTTCAAATACTTAAAAGACGCCGCAGATAGAAAAGATATTGATAAGTATGATGTCATCATTACCGATTCAAGTGATCCAGAAGGTCCAGCTGAAGCTTTCTTCCAACAAGACTACTTCAAGTTATTAAGCGGTGCTTTGAACTCCAACGGTATTGTTATTTCCATGGCTTCTGAAAACATGTGGTTAAAGATTGAAAACTTGAAAAAGTTGAGAAATATCTGTAAATCAGTTTTCCCAGTATCCGAATGTTTATACTGTACTATTCCAACCTACACATCTGGTCAAATTGCATTAATGATATCTGCTAAGAATGCCTCTACTGATCTCAAGACTCCAGCTAGAAAGCTGTCTCCAGAAGAAGAAGTCAAACTTTTCAAATACTACAACAGTGAAATACATAAAGCATCTTTTGTTTTCCCTACTTGGGCTGACCAGATCATTAATGACGAAACCACAAATTAGACATCTTATCGAATCATAGCAGGATAATTAGGTAAAAGTATATACATGTATATGATAAATGTTTACATTTCAATAAATAAACTATAAAATTAAAATGTAACTCAAAAACCAAAGATATCAGACATTGTCGATTTTGATTTCTTCTTCTTTTTCTTTTTATCCTTTGATTTTTCAGAGGAAGAATCATTGGGTGTAGCAGATCCAAAAATATCATCCATAACAGAAGCCTTCTTCTTCTTTTTCTTTCCTATCTTATCAGAATCCAATCCAACTGGTGTTTCGTCCAGCTGCACATCTAAAGCTCTTTTCTTGTTCTTGTTTTTTTCGGAGTTCGCCTTTTTCGAATCTTCTGAAGTAATTTCACTCTCCACTTCAAGTGATTTCAAATCCACTATTTCACCTATCTCTTCGCCAAGTCCGTCATGATCATCATAACCAGCGATATTCTCGACATCCTGCGACTTTATAAGCTTTTCCTCCAGTTGTCTGTTCACTCTTTTAGTCCCATCAATTTTGATCAAAATAGCATAAAATCTGGATATAAGTCCAATTAATACAAACCCCAATGCTATAAATTGACCTAGTTCAATAACTGAAAAGAACCTATAATAACAATCAGGAAGCAAAATTTTGACGATATATTTTGCCAAAGCAGTTATCTGAGCCTGCTTGTCAATAATTATTCTATTCTTTTGATCTTCCTTTACACTCTTTCTTGAAACCACTTTCAAATTTCCTTTCCTAAACTCACACTTTCGCAGTACGCCAGTAGTTTCAAGTTCCTCTATATCTATGAAGAGAAGCAACATCTGCCGTATCTTCCTGTGTAGAATGTTAAAATGTTTCCACCATATTGAACTTCTATGTTGATTTATATTTCTATGGTAAAGTAGATGCAAGAGCTGATACTCTGTACTCAACTTATTGATAGACTCTTCATCAAGAAGACGTTTAACCCCCTCCATCTATCAGCTTTTGGGGATAATTCTTGGAGATCTATATTCTGATATCATTCCCCTAGGTTATCAGACACATTGGAAGAGCATGTTCTATAAAGCATGTGTGAAATATTTATCGCGCCGATCGGCCTTGCATATCTTGACATGGATATGTACAGAAACTGCTCATTGGCATATTTCATACTGAAATTCCTTTCAATTTCATGGTATTGTAACATACAAATCACTCCAATTGACTCAAAATAGATACAAAATGGGATTATGGAGCAGACCAAGTTGTCCACCTCCAGGATATGCAGCTAGACCAAGTTGTCCACCCCCAGGATATGTAGCTAGACCACCTGCTATTCCTGCAAGAGACTACTCATCACCTTCTCAAACCCCAGTTGCTCCAAATTTGAATTATGATGACAGAACAACTTCCAATTCCAGTGATTCAAGTGATATATTCTCTGTTTCTATATCTACCAAACAGTATTCTACTGTATTCCAACCTACAGATCAACATCCTGTAAAATTACCAAAATTCTACAGACAAAACGGGCCAATTGAGACCAACTCGTTCTATGGGAATCTATTAGTTGAGCCACAGACTTTACCTGTATGGACTCATCCATATTCGGTATGGAACTGTCAAGATCCACAGTTCAAAGGTTTAGCTATAGCTCATATACAGAGCTCACAAAAAGTATTCGGACCAGAACCAAATAGCAATCCAGCACGTTATTTTTTTAATCCCGTCGGTATTTGTTCAATGACTTTGAGTGCTTGTGAGTTTGAACAATCGAATTCATTATCAATTGGCGATTGCCAAAGATTTAGTGCAGGTATTTTGTATCAAACCGGTAATGGAGCCGGTACTTTAAGATCGACTTTAGTACAAGGTATGGGATTTATAACTGGTATCTACTCGGGTCAGATTACCCCACAAGTCTCTAGTAAAGTGGGATTTCAAAACCTTCAAAGTTTTGGAAGTGGCTCTAATGGATTGAACAAATACGTTGTTACTCTATTTGACAACACCAAATGGGTCATCTACACAACTGTAGTAAATCTGAGGCTACAAGATAATAATCATATTACCGGTCAAAGATCATCAAATAATGAAGACTTACTTCAAGTTGCGAAACTTACCACTGATGATTCGAGTGCTTACGATGTAGCCTCTGGATGTTATGTCACCGGAATGCACCTATCAAGTCAGGGCCAGAACGATAATTCAATTATTCTTTCCTTCAACTATGAGTTAGCGGGCACATCAAGCTCCCAGAAATCCTTATTTTGGGCATTGCCTCATCATTATCAAACGTTCACGAGCGATATGAGCAACAGCGCCACTAATCTTGTCTTGGATGCAACAGTCAAGGGTCAGATGAAAGGTTATGTTACCGATGCCTTTCATATGAGAATTGAGCTACCACCACAATCATTACAATTGAATCCATGGGCTGAATTTCAACAAAATAGTCAATTTTCACCAGCTGCACTTCAATTGATTGGACAAGTTGCTACACAAGAAGTACAGAATTTCGACGTTGTCAATGTATCCAATACGGATTCGATGTATACTGCAGGTAAAATATTAGATAAAGGAGCATATATCCTTTACACTGTTGCTTTTATACTCAGGGATCAAAATTTGACAAAGGTATTCTTGCAGAAACTGAAGGATGCAATCAAGAGATTTTCAGACAACAAACAACAAGAACCTTTGGTTTACGATACCAACTGGAAGGGATTGGTCTCAAGAGCTGGTCTAGATGGTAATTTCTATAAGGATTTTGGAAACACGTTTTATAACGATCATCATTTCCATTACGGATATCATATCCATTGTGCTGCTATTGTAGCATTAGTGGATAGAGAATACGGTGATGGGAGATGGATTGATGGAATTAAAGACTGGATCAACGATCTTGTTCGTGATGTATCAAATCCAAGTCCAAAAGATCCTTATTTTCCAGTATTCAGATCGTACGATTGGTTCAATGGTCATTCATGGGCTAATGGTCTATTTGCAGCTGGAGATGGTAAAGACGAAGAATCGACATCAGAAGATTACAATTACAGTTATGCATTACGTTGTTGGGGACAAGTTTCAGGAAATCAGAATATTGCTACTATTGGATCATTAATGCTTGGTGTTTCACGTGTTGCAATGAATAATTATTTCTTATTCAAGAGATCAAACAACATTCAACCATCTTCATTCACACCTAATAAAGTTACTGGAATTCTATTTGAGAACAAAGTGGATCATGTTACATATTTTGGATTGAATAAGGAGTATATCCATGGAATTCATATGTTACCTATAACTCCAATTTCATCTTTCATAAGGACCCCAGAATACGTACAAGAAGAATGGGTTGATTCAGGACTGAACGAGTTAGTGAAAGGTGTTGATGATGGATGGAAGGGTATTCTGATGCTCAATAGTGCTTTATACGATCCTAAGAGCGCATGGAATTTCTTTAGTGATGCTAATTTCCAAGAAAAGTGGTTGGATAATGGTATGTCACGTACTTGGTGTATGGCATTTTGTGCAGGTATTGGAGGATGTTGATAATTTATATTACGAGTCGATTCATTTTTTTTAGAATTGTTGAAAATCTATTAAATAAAGTTATTTAAGTAAGTATATAGCACAAGAATGACTAATGGAAACGCAAAATTCGAAAAAACAAGTGGAACGATGAGGTAGTAAAGGAAAACAAAAAAAAAGTATTAAAATATATATTCTTTTTACAAGAGGTAGTAGTAAATCATTAATTGAGTAAGATCATAAGTATGTTGAAACTTCGGAAGTAAACTAAAGAAACAATAAAAAGAGAGATGTTAGTTGAAACATGGAGGTTTACTTAAAAGAGACCTTCAATTTCACCCTTTTCGTTGACTTCAACATTCATGAAACCACACTTGGTAGCTAAACCTGGGATGGTTTGAATTTCAGCGGCTAAAGCGTACAAGTAACCGGCACCGATAGAAGCCTTGATATCTCTGATTGGGAATTTGAAACCAGATGGGACACCTTTCAATTTAGCATCGTGAGATAAAGAGTATTGAGTCTTAGCGATACAGATTGGTAAGTTATCAAAACCTTGAGCGGTATATTCCTTGATTTTTTCAACAGCAGCTGGTAAGAATTCAACTTCTTCAGCACCGTATTGGTTCTTAGCAATAGCAGCAATCTTTTCTTCAATTGTAGTACCTTCAACTTTGTATAAGAAATCAAAGTTGTTGGAAGTACCAACTTGAGATGGGTATTCTCTGTTAGCACATTTAACAACACCTTTAGCTAAATCAACGGCACCAGCACCACCTTCTTCCCAATGGTTAGAAACAATGGCATCAATGGCACCAGCAGCTAAGGAAGCTTCTTTAATGACTTCGTGTTCCTTATCGGTATCAGAAGACATCTTGTTGATAGCAACGATAACATCAATACCGAATTGTCTAGCATTTTCAATATGTTTAGCTAAATTAGCACAACCAATACGTAACATTTCAACGTTTTCAGTCTTGTATTCAGCAGGTAAAGCCATACCAGCTTTAACTTCAGCTCCACCACCGTGAACTTTTAAGGCTCTAACGGTAGCAACGATAACAATAACATCTGGAGTTAAACCTGAAGATCTACACTTGATGTTTAAGAATCTTTCACCACCCATGGTGAAATCGAAACCGGCTTCGGTAATAACGTAACCGGCTTGTTCTTTTTCTTGTTCAGCGGTTAAACCTGGTTCAGTACCAGCTAATTTCAAAGCCATTTTATCGGCAAGGACAGAAGAAGCACCAATAGAGATGTTAGCAAAAGGACCAGCATGGACGAAAACTGGAGTACCTTCTAAAGTTTGCATAACGTTTGGTTTAATAGCATCTTTCATGATAGCAGTTAAAGCACCGGCACAACCTAAATCTTCACAGGTGATTGGTTCACCAGATTTAGAAGAAGCAACAACCATCTTACCTAATCTTTCTCTCATATCTTCTAAAGAGTTTGCTAAAGCTAAGATAGCCATACATTCAGAAGCAACGGTAATATCGAAACCAGTTTCTCTTGATAAACCCTTTTCAGTTGGAGCTTGACCGATGGTAACACCTCTTAAGTGTCTATCGTTAAGATCTAAGACTCTCTTCCAAGTAATAGTAGCTGGATCAACATCTAATCTAACGAATTTTGAGATTTCTTCTTCAGTCCATTCTTTTGGATCTTTTTTATCTAAACCAAGTTTAGCGATTCTTGGATGTAAACCACGTGGAATATCTCTTGAACCATCTTTCTTTTCAGGACACAATCTCTTCCATAAGGCCTTATCACCTTGAGTAGATTCGTGGAACATTCTAGTATCTAAAGCAGCAGCTAATAAGTTGTTAGCCATACCAACAGCGTGAATATCACCAGTGATATGCATGTTGAATTCATCCATTGGAATAACTTGAGAGAATCCACCACCAGCGGCACCACCTTTAACACCGAAAGTTGGACCCATAGATGGTTGTCTAACATTAGCAAAAGCTTTGTAACCTAAAGTAGCACCAATAGATTGAGCTAAACCAACAGTAGTAGTTGATTTACCTTCACCAAGAGGAGTTGGAGTAATACCAGTAACTAAGATATATTTACCGTTTTTTCTATCGGCTAATCTGTTGATAACGTCTAACTTGACTTTACCTTTGTAAGCACCATATGGTTCGATTTCATCATCTAAGATACCAGCTTCCTTAGCGACTTCAGTGATGTGCTTTGGAGTTTGGTTTCTTGAGATTTCGTAATCAGATGGGACTGGCTTGACGAGATTTAACTTGAGACGTTTGAAATCAGACATCTTGTATTGAGTGTAATGAGTAATACCTAATTGATAACTTAGAAAGTTTAGATCAATGGGAAGATAAAGAAAAAAAATGTGAAAAAGGAGAAAATAAATAATAAATAAATAAATAATTAAATTATCAGTCAAATCATTCACAGAGAGTGAAAATTTCAAAATAATTTCTCAGAATTTTGGAAATTATTGTGCGAATTGACTCTGTCTGCGTTTGTTGACCCTTGAATTTGTTAGTGGATCTGCTGTTCTTGCCTTTTTCTTATGGTTTCAGTGTTTATCAGGGTTTAGTTACAATGATGAGTATGTACCAGAATAACAACACACAATCACACATATATATACCCTAGCCATCAGCAAATATCACACATTTTGGGGTCAGGCCGGAACGAGCAGCCTCTCACGTGGCTCTACTGGTATCAACCGGATCTCTGCTAGTGAATTGAGCTTCACCATTTCTTCACTTATAGTACAACCAAAACCACACCCACCCTCCCTTTCCTTAACAACACAACTCCACCTTATCTCCATCCCTTTCCAGACACAAATAGCCCGTAAACAGCTAGAAATCAAACACTTGACTAAAAGCATAGCAACAACACTCAGAAATCACCGAGAGGCTCACAAATTTTTCTAGCGAGATGAAAAATTATTTGTTAGCAGTTTTGAGTGCAGTAGTAAAATGGTGTAAGATAGTAGTTATTGAGTGTATAGATAGTAGATAGTAGTAGGCAGTGTAGTAGGTACAGCACACAGTTACTAGATATCAAGTCCTTCGTTTCGGCAAATAAATGAATAATAATCGCGTATCTTAGAAATCCACACAACTATTCACTTTTTCAAACTTAATCTAATCAAAGCTTTTCAAATTGGTGGGTTCAAATTATATCAAACCCTTCAACATTGTTAGAAGAGGCAACCCTTTGTCATTCCCTCACTCACACAGATTCCATTTTTCAACTTCATCACTTGTATTATATAGAAAGAAAACTCCTCCTTCAATGTCATATATTTTTCAAACTATTTCTCATCCTACTTCCGATACAAATAGGCCAACTGTCAGTATACGGGATAATACAGATGGATCATTACATATTGTTGGTAAGGTCCCTGAAGGTTTCCAGAGAAAATGTAACGAATTGGGGATAAGGACAAGTAAAACAGAAAACTTGTTTCTTACAGGTATATTAGATTGGAGTTCAGTTGCTGGTTTACCAGGTTTTATATTGACTGTAAGTGATCAAGGTTTAGAAAAATTAGGCATTTATCATAGTGGGAATAGAATGTTAAGTTATATGATATCCATATGGAGATATTTTGTATTCAGATTTGGAATAGACTTGACAGCTTTGGATCTAGAACCAAATAAAGATATAAGTTATCATAAGAAGAACTATACAATGAGAGCTGTCAATATAAAGGCCAATACAGTTGATGACTCACCTATAATGGAAGATTCATTGTTTAATAAATTTGAAAAATTAGTACAATTGATTTTCCCTAAGACTATAAATGCATATTCATATAAAAATATCTCTAAGATTTCAATACCTACATCTCAAATCAAGAATCCAAGAATCTCAACTAATTTTATCTTCCAAGGTTCGTCAGTTAGAGGTAAATTCTTGGTGAATGAAGCTAAAAAATTAGGTTGTGAAATCAAACATTTCAAGACATTATGTGATTTCAAACCTGTTACTTTGGACAATGGTAGAATTATTGAACCAGATCAAGTATTAGAGAAGACAAGACATTTTAGACCTGTCTTGTTTTTAGACATTCCTAACGAAGATTATTTAGAGAATACTATAAATTATGATTGGGTATCAGAAGTTGAACAACCTTATATAGCAGTCTATCATTTCCTTGACCCTTCGATTCCAGATCCACTGTCAAATGAAAAATATACCAATTTTATCAAATCATTTCCTGAATCATGTACTCATTTCATATCACACAAAAGTTATACTCCAGATTCAATCAATTTCATCAAGAGTCTTACAATTTCATTGAAATGGAGATCTATATTAGGTAATATGTTCCCTCTACCTTTCTGGTCAAATGAACCACAGCTACCTATCCCTGATGCTTTGAAGGAAAGAAATGTAGTTCCTTTAATGACAAATCAAGCTTTCCAATTCCAAGCAGGTATGGATCACTGGACCCCAATCATAGAAAATCCACATTCAACCACTGAACTGGAGAAACTTATCGAGAATCATGATGAATTTGTTGATGATTTCTATGAAAGAGAATTGGTTCCCTTGAATATTGATTTAATTTCAAAGAAAGAGTTTGTTACGCGTAAAGAAGAGTTATTACAGTTGAGTAATGATTGCATTGATAACGAAGAGGAATTAGTCGATAAAGTCGAGACTATAATCCTTGGGACAGGAAGTGCTATTCCTTCATTAGTAAGAAACGTTGTATCAAATGTACTTCGTGTTCCATATATTACCAAACAAGGTGAACTGAAATACAGAACGATTATTTTAGATGCCGGTGAAAACTCACTAGGTGCTTTGAACAGATTGTTGAAAAGTGATTCTAATCAAAAGAGAGTATTCTTCCAAGAGTTGAGACTTATTTATTTAAGTCATTTACATGCAGATCACCATCTTGGTATTTCTAGTATCATTTCTGAATGGAATAATTATCAGAATGAATTGAAAGAAACAGAAAGATCCAAGTTATACATTGTCACTCCATGGTTATATAGTAAATTCATGCATGAATTGAACAAAATCGAGGAATTGGATAATTTCGATAATATAGAATACTTAAGCTGCGATGAATTCTTACATCATAATAACTCAGCTGGTGAATTTGGTCAAATCGATATTCAAGATATCTCGTCATCTCAATTCACAAAGGAGATCAAGACAACCGCTATTCCATTTCAAAGAAACCAAGCGAAAATTGATCAGTTCTTTGATGATCTAAATTTAGACAATTTTGAAACTTACTATACTTTCCATTGTGATTATGCATATCTTTGTAGTATTACATTCAGATTATTTGAAGATGATGCATCTCCTTTAGCTAATAAGAAGCAAAAGAGATTTAAAGTCTCATATTCAGGAGATACAAGACCTGTAGCTAACTTCAAGAAGATCGGTAAGGATTCGGATTTACTGATTCATGAAGCAACTTTGGAAGATTCTAAATTGAAAGATGCAATTGATAAGAGACATTCGACATTTTCCGAAGCTATTCATGTCGCTATGTTAATGGGAGCTAAAAAATTATTGTTGACTCATTTCTCTCAAAGGTATCCAAATGTTGATTTCGAGAGTATTCATTCAAGATTAGATGGTAAAAGTCTCGATGTAGATTACTCTGAGTTCCCTCCTTACAAAAACTCAGATAGACCAAGGTACAACAGTAACAACAACAACAACAACAACAACAACAACAACGAACCTGTAAATGAAGCTAATGAAGAGGAAAATAATTTACCAATCGAGTTAGCTTCACATATTTTCAGAACAAAGCTTACTTCTGAAGAAATTTCAAAAGCTAAAAAAATGGAAGTTATCGTTGCATTTGACAATATGTTTTTCAAATACTCTGAAATGTATAAACAAATGGAGATTGCAAAGACTGAAGGTAAGAGCAAACTAGATGCATTATTCTCCAAGGAAATCTTAGAACTGGATAAATTTGAGGATTTGGAAGTCAAAGAAAATGAAAAAAAATCGCAAACTCGTGGTAAGGATACCAACTGTAAGAGTAAAAAAAGCAAAAAACAGAAAACTGTAAGCTAAATATTGTATATAGCATGTATCTAAGCGTATAATATACCAAAAACCTAAACAAAAGTAGAGATTTACGGAAAAAGAACAAAAGAACAAAAAATACAATAAGCCGCACCCCTCATCAAATGCGGAGAAATTAAATAAAATAAAACAGGCGCCTTCTGAGGCTGTGACGTCATTTGGAATCAGATATTTATTGCTTTTTGATCTTTGGTACGCTTCATAGGTACTTAAACAGGTAAGCAGATTCACTGCATAACCTCATAAACTGTGAAATTAGCAAGTATCCCCCCACTTTAGATTGCTTCTATATATATATTGAGTTTACTTAAGTACATATACAACACCTGATACAAACAGATTTTTCTTGGGAAAGTGAAAACGCACTATCAATCCACTGCTTGTTACTCCACTTTAAATATAGACACCAAAGTCCGATAAATAAAGATTTTTAATATGGGAAATAACGTATCTGATCTTAAAGAACCGATGCATACGAATAATTTGGATCCTTTGTCTATTGGATCTCATTCAATAGTCAACTTTGATGAACCATACAATACCAATAACCATTCGAATATGCATCAACACCATCAGCAACAACAACAGCAAGAGCAATTTAATAATAGCAATTCTACAAGAACTAAAGACCGTAGATTGAATCCTTTGATTACGGAAAGATTCAAAAGTGCTGCTCCAACAAGTGAGTTTATTGAACATGTTGAGAATTTTGCAGTCACATCTTCTGATTCATCGTCTTATATGTCGGATTGCTCTTCTTGTAAGAATTACTATCATAATCAACACGTCGAATCATTAGAATTCGAGAAAAAACATCACCCTAAGGAACGTCAAGAGAGGAACTATACCCATGATCATCGAAGTACTTCTACTTCTACTTCTCCACCTCCACCGCAGAAAAGACATCGTCATAGACATAGTCGCCACCGTGAAGATTCAAATGAGGCTGATGATGATGATTCAAATGATGTTTTTTCAGGTGGTCAAACTGAGGATGATACCAATATGAACGAGTCTGGTTTGGAGTTGAGAAGATTCAGTAATGTTCATCCAGGCTATGAAGATATTCAAGTGGATAATACAAATAAGTCTGATATTCATAACAATAATCGAGATGTTGATATGGATGATATTCAACCTCCAAATTTTGAAAGAACTGATACTGATAAAAACAACTCTGATAAAAACAACTCAGTCAATACTAGTGGAAATAGTAGTAGAAATATATCAGTCTCGTTCTTTTCAGATACGAATCAAGATGCTGCACAATATGATCACGCCATTGATGAGTTCAAAAACAAGAAACAACAACAGCAACAAAGCCAAAAACAAAACCAAAATCAAAAACAACAAAATGTAGATACTGCTGATGTTCAATCTTATAAATCCGGCTTTATAGATGAATTCACCAGTCCTGTCCCTCAAGAAAAGCAAGTGTATACTACAGATATTCCTGTATTTTACATTCCAGAAAGAATACGATACCCTTATAGATCTCCGTATGAATATACAGATAGTGAGTTTGATTTATTGAATCACTTTGATTTCTTGAAATCTTTGAATTTCAAAGAACCTCCATTACTACCCCCATACCTTAGTTCAAACCTCCTCAATGACTCATCTTCTCATAATTACAAGACTTATCCTTATCAGTATCAACAGAGTAATGAACTCTATGTGAATGATCAATACCATTATAATATCAATAATCTTCATATTATGGATAAGTATAGTCAACCTCCAAGAAGAAAATCGTCAACAAGATCAGCATCAACTTCCTCAAAGAAAGAATATTCAAGAAAGCAATCTGTTACAAATACAGATGATGTTGATGTTGATATGGATTTAGAATTGGAGAATAATCAGAATACTAAAAGTGATATTCCAAATCATGTTATGCTTAACCATTTGATTACTTGTAATTTGAAAAATGATATGAATGCTGTAATGACTGGCAGTTGTATTCATAGGTATGGAGGTAAATTCATTACTCAAATCATGTATTTTTCTACCGATATAGCTAATGCTTAGCTTATTCATAAAATTTCCCTTTTTAATTGTCCTTATTTATTTATTTATTTATTTATTTATTTATTTATTTATTTATTTATTTATATTTTTATTTATTTATATATTTTTTTAATTTATTAATTATTTTTATGTTTTAATTATATATTTCATAACTTCCTATACATCACTACTCTGATCAAGGAGACACTGTATATGGAATAGTTGAATCACTATCACTGCTATCATCATGATCTTGATAAACCTCTGATATACTAGATCTCAATTTTTTCTTAGCAGGTGACTGGCTAGGCGTTTTCACTTCTTGCAACTTACCACTAAAAACATGATCATGATGCAAAAGACCACTAACCATAGGAGTGGGGGAGCTATGAACATTACCAATAAGATAGAAAGGAGAATTCCATGTAGGTGATTTATCCCTTTCATTATTAGACCCACTTCTTGTTGGTGTCTTTGGAGAAGATTGAGGCATCTGTGCGAGTGTTCGTAATTGGAGATATCCAGGACTGTGATTCTCTTTATTCTCTCTAGAGACCGAACCCAATATGTCTAAAGTTCTCGTGAAAGGGGTAGGTTGGTCCATCATAGGCATATAATCTGAAGAATTTGTATAGTGACTATCGTGAGGAGTCAAGATACTACTAGGATAAGTAAGTTGCTTGCTCTTATCAATTAAGTCCGAAGCAGCAGAAATATCACACATATCAGATCTAACATCTTCTGAACTAATCTCTTCTTTGCTACTATTATCACTGAAGTTTTGTCCCGGAAAATCCGGTGGACTTACCGATGCAATGTCTGTTACATCATCAGTTTCATTTGTAAGAAACGACACTGACTTACCAACTTTAAGAACATGTAATTTCGGATTAGATAATACATTAGCAGGATTGTCCCTATACGCTGTAACTCTAAATACCTCTTCTAAGACCTTAACCCTTCTATCTATAGTGGAAACCCTTGCTTGAGAATCAGATTTCTTAGAACTCTCATATATACCTTCAATCGTCTTCACACCCACATCAAATAAACCATCTTCTACTGTGCCAAATCTACTCAGTATAACAAGCAACAACTTGAGCCTATCATCTTTAGCAAGATGATCTGGCTCTTTATGTATAACATTTTTGGGCCACCATTTGGGCTTTGATTTATTTCCCTGCTTGTATGGGTGCTTACTTTGCTTCTTAGGTTCAATTATCTTAATCCATTGTTTGGCTATTTCCTTGCAAACAATTTGTTGCAACTCTTCAAATGCATCATATAGATAATTATCAACTTCAGTTTTATCCAGTAGATTGATAATAATTGTAGATGTACAATCTTGTCTAATCTTAAAGACATTAACCGCTTGTTCAAAGCCAACGTGGTCAGTGGTATCAGAATAAATCGTGTTTCTAGGTTTGAAATTCATTGGATTCACATATTCAGGAACAACAGGAGGACATAATGATTTTAATTGTTCTGATAGCGTGGATTGCTCATCAGGCCTTTTGAAACCTAAGTCAAATTTCTCTTTACCATCTTCATCTAAAATCTTCAATTCAAAACCCAAATTCTTATCTTTGCAGTAAAATGATAAGCTATCAATTATATTGTACAAACGCCTGTCCATTTTCTGCTTGAATCAAACAAATTATCAGATGTTATTACATATCTTTCAGTAACAGATCACATTTCTGATGAGTAAACTCGTTGGAAGAATATAAAGCTATACATATACCAATACCAACTCCCGAGTGTAGAACAGTAATCCTAATTGAAACTAGATCAGATCGGTTTCATCTTCAAATCAGTTACAACACAGTTTGGGAAGAAAGGTCTCAGCTTTATCAGGGGAAATTGGTACTCGCACGTACTTAATTTTCTCGGTATAGATTATTAATGCAATAAGTGGCTCATTTGAAGACTCATCTAAAACACACCTGAGTATCGTTTGAGCATTGCGGATTTAAATAGATAGACAGAGATACATAGGTAGGGGAGTAATGGAAGTATGACACATATGGATCAATTAGAAGATAGTTTAAAGCATTTGACCCTACAGGCAATTGACCAACATCCTACTAAATCAAGGGAACAATTTGCATTGGAATTCTTTCAATTAGGTTCAGATAAGGAGTCAATTGGAAAACTTGATGACGCAGCTAATTATTATAGAAAAGCATATAAGATTGATAGTTCAGTGGATAAAAAATACAGAGAAAAGTTGATGGCAGAATTACCCGAACCTGAAGTACGTCGTGATGGAAGTGTTTTAACCCCTTTCAAGAAATTAGATTTATCTAAGATTAAAGTTGGTCCTTTGATCAAATCATTTGAAAATTCACCAATTTATCCACAAGATGATACGAAGCCTGTATTTTTAGACTTGTTACCAGATGAAATCTTGGTTGAGATAATGGAAATCTTGGTTCATATAGATACTCCTGCTTGGTTTGAATTCGCAAGATCTTGTAAAAGATTAGCTTATTTAGGATTTCATGAGTCGACAATATGGAGAAGTTTATGTAATTTGATTTACCCTCAACAATTCTATAACTTAGAAAGTATTGAATTGAATAATATCAAACAAAATCAAAGTGAAATGGTTGGTATTTGGGATAATAATTGGCATAAAATGTTATTAGATAGACCTTTCATCAAATACAATGGGATATACATTAGTGTTGTCACTTATCAACGTGAAGGAGGCCGTTCAGAAGGGTCAACATCGTGGAATAATCCACTGAGAATCATTACTTATTATAGATACTATAGATTTTTCCCCGATGGAACTTCATTAAAATTATTAACTGTTTTGGAACCTAAGAAAGTTGTACCCAAATTTCATAAAAATTGGAGAGAATTATTTGGGAAATCAGAGTGGGAAAGAATATATGAAGGTAGATGGTCAGTATCCTTAGATGGTATAGTTACTATTGAAAGTGCTGGGCCTGTTAGTTTATATAAAATGGTTGAAAGATTTCAAATCATAAACGGTGGAAGATTCTCTAAACATCATAAATTGAGCTGGTTATCAATGAAAGCTAGAAATAGGGAAACAAAAGAAGACAGTGATTTAGATTTTGCCAACGAGAGGAATTTTGTATTTTCAAGGGTTAGATCATATTATACAAAAGAAGAAGAAGAGGAGGAAGGAGAGAAAACAGGGGAAGGTGAAGAAGGTGAGATTGCCACTTCTCATACTGAACCTGATTTCTTATTGAATAATGACCAAGAAGAGTCGAGTAGTGAAGAGGAATAGATCAAGATATAGATACATAGATTCATAAACAATAATATACATAATATTCTTAGACACTGATAATTCAAGACTTCAACTCGTAAAGCTGTCAAAAACAATGTATGTATCTTTAAGATGCAAAAAAAGAAAGAAGCACCCGAGCGGGGAGTCGAACCCCGAATCTTTTGATTAGAAGTCAAACGCGTTAACCATTACGCTACCCAGGCAATTTCTGTCAAATAAATTGGCGTTCCTGTAGTGATTCTCAACAATCAGGGTCACGTGACTGCAGTTTTATGCATATGTTTTTCACCCGTATTCCACTTACATTATGGTAACGTTTCACCTCAAAGGTGTATCAACAAATGCAGCATAAAGGAGCTACGAACAGATAATGTTAGATGTAAATAATTACTTGGTAATTATAGAGAAACCTTGTAAAATGTCGATAACACCTTGGTAATAGTCTTTTATTAGCAACACCCTACACCACTATCATCATAGATTCCCCATATCATACAGTCATTTATTTAGATACAATGACTTTGATAAGGGGGGTGGTTGAGTTATGGTTATGTTCAGTTTGATTATAATATAAGTCAATTCAAGTGATCGATTGTGATAGTTCATTATGCCGCCTCTTATTTCACCTCAGGTATGTATTTATCAGTATTACCGATTGATTCCGATGAGGAGGGTATACTAACTTTTTGAAATGCAATAGTTGAGGTTCAAGACATCTTTAAAGATGGCTATTTCCAAATTACGATTCATGCAGAGTAAGAAAACTGCTATTAATAAGCAACAACGTCGTCAGATGGGTGAGTTATTAGGTGTAGGAAAGGAAGAAAGTGCTAAAATTAGAGTTGAGAATATTATAAGGGATGATATTTTGGTTGAGTTATTAGAATTATTAGAATTATATTGTGAATTATTATTAGCTAGGTTAAATTTATTAATGACACCAATTTATATCAAGATAAAGAGAGAAGATGGGAAGGAATATGAAGTTCAAAGACCCGATTCTGGTTTAGAGGAAGCTATTCAGTCGATTATATTTGCAGCTCCATATACTGAGATAAAAGAAGTTAATTCAGTCAGAGAGTTATTGATGAATAAATACGGGAAGGAGTATTGTCATGTTGCTTTGGATTTAACAAATGAGGATAATAAAGTCCCAGAAAGGATCAGACAGAAATGTGATATCAATCCACCTAGTAAGAATTTAGTTGTATTATATTTAAGTGAGATTGCAAAAGCTTATAGAGTGCCATTTTCGGAGATGGTTGAAGATAATGAAGAGAGTGAGGAGAATGAGGAAGATGATGATGAAGGTGGTGATGATGGTGGTATAGCGGTTTTGGAGCCTCCTTTGACCGATGAATTAGAAGAAAGTGGAGCAGCAGCAGCAGCATCAACCATTGCATCAAAGGATCCAATTGTAGTATTACCTCCTAGTAAAACAACAGAGAATCGTCGTCCATCAGTGACTATTCCAAAAGGTGTACAAGTTAAGAAAAAGAGACCAAGTGATGCAGGTGGTAAGAAGAAAGAAGATGAATTAGATGAATTGAAGAAAAGATTTGAAGCTTTGAAAAGACTTTAAGTAGATTTACATACAATACAATAATTGATTAAGTAAAACAAAAATATATTAATCGCCTAGTTAAAAGTTTCTATAAAAACAGGTATAAACGTTATATATCATATAATATATACGTGAAAGAAGAAAACATAAATCGAAGTCGCTCACATGAAAAGATAAGGTAAATGATGAATGATGAATGATTGATCAAAATCGCCAGATCAAATGAATGGTTGGTTGGTTGAAAAAAAAGCAATAAATATTAGAAAGGAAGGGGTTTGAATTAGATGAGGAAATCTTGAATACCAAATGATGCACCAGTGTTGACCATTTCAGAATAGGCTTTACCTGTAAAGACTGCTCTTCTTTTCAAAGCTCTTTTGTTATTTCTCTTAGATGGGATATTCTTCAATGGTTTGATATTAGCATCGTCAACTAAAGCTAAATTCAATTGATCATGGTATCTATATTCCAAAGGACCTTTATGCAAGAATGACATCATCATTGATGGAGAATGAGTATTGTTTGGGTTAGAAGTTGGAGTGGTTGGTGATACTTCTTCATCGTCTTCAGATGATGAGTTTGGAGACTTTGGAGAATCTAAAGCAAGTGATTCATTGTCGTATTCTTTGGCCTCTTCATCATCTTCATCATTAAGATTTTGATTCAAATTCAAAAATTCTTCAATATCATTCGAGTCATCATTTGATTCTTGTTGTTGTTCTTGTTGTTGAATAAGTCTATTATTCAATTTGGAAGATTTTTTGGATAAGTTTCTCTTTTGTTTGATACTACCTAAAGATTCAAAAGAGCATAAGTTATCAGTTGGAGTTAAAGGCCATCTCATTTGTTCAGAATCAGAATTTGATACGTTATTAGCGGTATTACGTAATGATTCAATGATAGCTGAAATTTTCAAAGGTGAAGTTAAATTGTTTGATGTAGTAGAGTTATTGTTATTGTTAATGAAAAGATTACTTGATAAATCACTGTATTCTTTCATTAATTTATTATCTTCATTGATTGAATTGATTTGGTATATGATTTTATCAACTGATTCCAAACCCATTGGTAAATCATTAGAATTTGGATAGATATCTGTTGTATTTGAGTTTAATGAATTTGGAGGTTGGAAATCTTTGTATTTCTTAGTGGTGATGAAATCTTCATCAATTTCGTCGTCTTCAGATGATAAGATTGCTTCATCGAATAAATCTACATGAGAATCTTCGTCATCATCATCTTCATCATCTTCATCGTCTTCGTCGTCATCATAATCATTAGTGTTTTCTAAGTTGAATTGATTCAAGTCAGATATGTCTTCTTCTAATTCTTCATCGCCACCATCATTTAATAAAGCTAATTGTAATAATCTTCTTTGTCTTTGTAATCTCATTTCACTATGGAGATCTATTTTAAGGTTTGAAGATACAACCATAGTGGAAAAGAGAGGTTCGAATTCAAGTTTCTTTAAATTAAGATGTGATTCAACAGTTGGAAATCTTTCATCTTTAACTTTTTGTTGTGGTTGCTGATCTTGTTTGTCTTCTTCATCGTCAGAAGACATACGTTCTTCTTCTTCTAATTCAGAAGTTATTTGTTCTTCTTCTGAATTCGATTCGACTGAAACAAGTTGATTAGCTTTTTTCAATTGTTTCTTTGTCTGTTTTGATTCTGTTTTGGAAGAAGTTTTCGAAGAAGTTTTCAATTTCTTGCTAACTTCTTTCGAGTCAGAATTTGATCTTTTTTTAGTACCTCTTGTATTATTTGAAGAATTTGATTTCAAATTGTCTAAAGAAGAAGAAGAAGAATTCTTATTAATATTATGTTCTATGATTTCATTTTGTTGCTTAGTTTTCAAAGACTTAGAATCTGTATCATCATTGGAATTTGATGAAGTGGATGAAGTAGATGATGAAACAACATTCATTGATTCTAAGGCTCTTTGACTAAGACGATGAGTACGAGAAGACTTACGAGTTGGAACAACTAATTGAGTCATTGTGTGTATATGTATATGTATAAGTGAAAGTAATTAATAGGCAAAATGAAAAAGATCAGATGGTATAATTGAGGAGTAAAGTAATAAACACAAAAAAGAGGGGTGAAATTGATTGATTGATTGATCTAAAGGAGACTGGAATGAGTGTAGAATAGTTTGGGCAAATTAAGAGTTGATAAAAGGGATAAATTAATAGAAGAAATAAGAAAATAAGTGAATAAAGTGAACAAGTCAGACTGCCAATGAAGTGAAAGAAAATGGCAATTATCCAATTATTCAACAACAAGCGCCAGCCAATACAATGGTAATAATCTACTCACTATGTGAAATATTTCAGAAAAATTCAAAAAAAATCCAAAAAAAAAAAAAAAAAAAAAATAAAAAAAAATAAAAAAAATAAAAAAAAATAGAAAAAAAACCGAAAAATTTCTTTTTTCTTCATTGTTCTTTAAAATCTGGAAGAAGAAAAAGAAAAGCGCTCGGGCTGTGCGCCGCAGCTGCTTTGCTCTAAAAACAGCACTAATTCGCTATTTGCGTGGGTGTTTGTGCAGTGTGTTTAGTTGTCGGGATGGTTTATATGGGCTTGTACAGGTTATACAGAAGCTGTGTTGGAGGGAGAGGGAATGGGAGGGGGAATGGGAGCCGGTACGGGAGAGTGTATTGATAGTGGTAGATAGTGGTAGATAGTGGTAGATAGTGGTAGATAGTGGAAGGTGAACTAAGTGTGTTTGAGTGTGTCTATACACAATGTATCTGCTACCGAGACTAATTAGTCCCCTCTTCATACCTTGTATATTCTATATACATGTATACATCCCCTGTATCTTCTAGTGATATAGCTGTTTTAGTTTAGACTAGGTAAAACGTGCTATATTTCATACAATACCCATGTGTATAAATTGATTAGGTTGAATTTCAGATATCAATAGATATACATAATGAAATCACACAACTATATACAAGTCATACTCACTCACTCAGGTTATCTGTTCTGTCTGTGGCATGAGGGAATTCTCATCTCATCTAATTACTATTCTTGGAACAAAAAAGGGGGCGTACTAATTATTTCCTGATTGATAAGTAAGGCGTTAATTGAAGTGAAGTAGTATAGTTACTTTGTCTAGACTTTCCGCTTTACTATATGATAAATGACAGAGATTATATCATATATTAGGTATATAGCTACACTACTAACTTCGGAAAATTCATTCCCCTTTAGGAATTGTCCGAGTAATCAAATTACTTATCCCTTTGTAACTGACTTAATTTATGAAGATAAAAAAGATAAAGTCACTGACTGTCATTTAAGTTTATTTGAATGATCAATGACATCTTATCACTCCATCAAATGCATAATTAAAGGGATAAAAAGAAATATGTAATCTAATGTACGTACTGTACTGTACTGTACTGTATGTATGTGATTTGTGATTTATGTGAGGAGTATAAGCAATAAGCATCGTACCAAAAGAAATTCAGTAACCTGTCATTTAACTTGACGTAATGTCACCCTGTAGGTTAATAATTTGTTTCATCTCAGTAATTAATAGAGGCATAGTGAGTTAATTCAATCTTATATTACTTATCCTTGATTATGCAAGTTTGAAATTCGCTTTTTTTGGGGATCTCTCATATTTATGCAAGGGTTCTAATTTATTTACCTAGTTAAATTATCATAAATCATATGTTAAACTATATACACTACTATAAATAAATAAATAAATAAATAAATAAATAAATAAATAAATAAATAAATAAATAAATAAATAAATAAATAAATAAATAAATAAATAAATAAATAAATAAATAAATAAATAAATAAATAAAT